>BLFK01000602.1:382859-420359 GCA_014634185.1 Astreopora myriophthalma | reverse complement strand
TGACTGGACAGGAGGAGGGTCAGCAAAAAATGAGCTTCACAAAGGGGAGGGTCAGGAAAATTTACGCCAGCCACCCTTCTCTAAACACTCTAACTAATGAAAGAGTTCGCGGCACCCTCTTCAGTTGAAAGCGAGTCGTCCAAGCGTTAATTATATGCTTTGACACGGTAATTAGTTTTACTTGCATATGAATAAAAAGTGGTTCAAAAGTAATAAATTGCATTTAAATGTTGCTAAAACCAAGCCTTGATAGGCACAAGGCGACGCTTATCCAAATTGAAAGAAATGCCAGTTTTAAAAATTGACGATAAAGAACTAGAAAGAGTGACTTTCAGTGCATGGCAAACAGTCGGAGTCGTAGTTGATGAAAATAGTCTGCGGAATAATCATGTCGGTAATTAATGCATCTCCGAACAAATAGCTTCAGGGCTAGCTGTAATAAAAAGGATAAGACCTTACGTAGTCACAGACACCTTGTAGTGGCTGGGTGCCCTGTTACTTGTTTTCGCGCCCTTTTGGGGGTCATGTGACCTGCTCACTAGCAGCAAGCCTCAGTATTTTGAAGGCGATTCACTCTGAGTTACGAAGCATAATTTTATGAGAGTTTCGGTCATTCGTTGTTGTTGTAGATCGCATTTTCCCTTTGTTTATTGTCAAGTGGAAATGGCGCAATAAACACACAAAGCTTCATCAACCGAGTGAGTTTTGTTCCTTACATACCTCAATTCTATTGTGCAGTCACACCTGGACTACTGCTGCGAAGTTTGGGATTCTTTAGGGAAGGGGATAGAAAAAGTTTCAGAACAGAACAGCCGAGATAATTTCGGGTACTGATTATAGAGCTAGTTATGACGTAGTCCTGAGGCTGTTACTGAAAATCAGAACATCGAAGATTCACTGAAACATAAAGGTTATATAGAGGATATTATATTGTTCTTGCCAGTCGAACATAAAATTCATATCTTCTCGCCACCGTGTAATTTTCTTTTTATTATATAGACAAAAACACATTTTAAAGGCTGGAGATGACGTCATCATCTCACTAGTGAGAATATGGAAAATACGCCACTACGGTCCCGGATGTAGTATGTAGTTTCGTATGAATTTTTCGAGTGGTGTAATTCCCCTAAAACACTCACGTCTATATGATGAATAAATAATAATGCACCGGCTAATCTGACGAGACTTTTTTGATATTGTAGCCTGAGCTTAGGGAACTCAACCAGTTACAACTTACGGGGGGCAAATTCAAAATTGGTGCTACCCCGCCCTAAAACTGAATCTCTCAAAAAGAGCTTTAGTTATAATGGCGCAAAGACTTGGAATAATTTACCTGAACACTCACGCCTAAATTGAGTCCCTACAGAGTCCTTTGGAAATTACAACGACCCAGACTGTCACTCTGCTTGACATTAGTTAACCGATTGTAATTGGGTTACTGTTTATTTTAGTATTTGTAAATCGTTTGTGGTGTGATAATGTGGAATTAAATAAACTGTTCTTGCTAACATCCTTTCTTAGCTCCTATATGCCGTGACGCTAGATTTGATGGTAGAATTCGGAGCAATTCTCGGGGCTGCTCCCCCCGGGGGAAGGGGGCAGAACTCGCATATGAACGGGGCGGGGATGCTCGTCGTCTCCCTTAGTGGTGTAAATTTCGGACTTTGGTCTCTCTTTAGGGTGTTCTGGCCAAAACGCCATTACATTTAGCCGTGAAGGTCTCGATTAGGGTTGCACGCGAATAAAAAATGTAATTTCTGGCGTTTGAGCGTACGAATTAGACAGAAATTAATATTTCTACGGAAAGGGAACAGAGGGGCCTGGGTACGACTGTATGCATTGCATCATGGGTATTATGCCGTCTATAAAGTTCCAGTTTGTCACGTGGTGAGGCATTCTAGGCCTGCATCAGTCATCTCTAGTTCTTAGCTAGTTCTTTCGCAAATTATTTTTTAGCTATTTATATTATTATTTTTGTGACTAGACTCCCTTTAAACCCCGAAAGGTTTGTGCCACTGCTTTCGTTCGGGGGATACGTTTCCAGTTTTTCCCGCACGGGTTTTTTGGGTTTTCGTATCCAGCGGTGTCACATTTGTGTAACGTGGATCGGCGTTAACTGTTTCTGTTGTTGTACTTCCAATTGTGTTCACGCCTGCTACTGGTGTGAGGCCGAAGAAAATCAAAATCTACCTAAGGGATTGTATTTGTCTGATGTGTAGTGTAGTGTAGTTCAAATTAAAAATATATCTATCCCCCATACATGGCCCTCTCTCTATGAGAGTTTTTTTTTTTCAGTCTATTTTTAGTACGAGGTCATGGGACTCGTTATTTATAGAACAGATTCTGATTGATCCGTCTTGTGAAATATGAACTGCGAGGTCATGGGGCTGAGTTTAAAATTGTCTCCATGCGTGGCGCGAAATTTATAAATGGAATTTATAAATAGCCCTCGTGGCACGGTCGTGGGTCCATATGACTGCTAGTTTTGCTAACTTTTCATAGCTAATGCAACACATAAAAAGCGAAGTTTGGAGGTGAAATGGTAAAATATGTTTGTTACAGAATTATCTTAATGACTAAAAATGAAACATTTTTGCCTTTAGGTGCACTTTAACTTTCACGACGTTCATACCAATTCTGTTCCCGGATAGTTAGCAATTGTTTTACACGCAGAAAGAGTTGGAATATTCGCGAAGTGATTACAGTAACGCCAATTTATGTTTTGAGATGACGTTTTCATAGCCGTCGCCGTCGCCTTTGTTCCTGCACACATACTGGAAAAGGTTTATGAAAGCCTAGTGACAGTCTTAATTGAAACATTGTTCCCCTTTGTGGGACACCTGCAGCAAATTGCTAAAAGATAAGCTCCAAAGATTGCAGTCTCCTGGAGGTAGAGTTCTAACTGGTGCCAGTTATATGATATTCGTTAGCAGCAAATTGCATGCTAAAAGATAAGCTCCAAAGATTTCAGTCTCCTGCTGCTAGAGTTCTAACTGGTGCCAGTGATATGATATTCGTTCTGCTGACATAATTGAGACCCTCTCTTGGGATACACTAGATGCGAGACGGCTTCGTGCCAAGTCAACATTGATGTACAAAATATTAAATGACGACAGCGCGCCCGGCCTCAGGAACTCTTTCGTAGGAAGGAATGCTGCATGATCAGACTAATTACCATCTCGGCCGGCAATCAGTGGATAGTGCAAACGGGACCCGGCTGACACTTCCTAAACCGAAGAGAGCGGTTGCTACAAAGAAGTTTTAAATATAGAGGCGAGATGCTGTGGAACCAACCCCCAAATGAAGCAAAATTAGCGGAGTCGGTTTATTCATTTAAAAATACATTAAAACCTAATTGGGTCATGCCATGCTGTATAGCCGCCTGGTATTAGTCAAGTTTAAAGTGTATATTAGGCTTAACCTTATACTTAGTTTTTATTCGATAGTTTTCGTGTTTAGAAGAAGTTTAGAAGTTTTAGACTGGTGATGTATTTTAATTTAATCTTGTTTTATTAGGCTTAGTCTTCTCCGTTATGTATGTATACAAACACGCCCCCCATGGAAATCAGCTAAGTGTTTTGGGGGCTAGCGTGTTTCTTTGATTGAAATATAGTATACTTACCTACACCCTCGACACACCGCCTACCAACTTTACGGGTGGGTAATGGCGGGCTGCAGGCGGCAGAAGTCTGTTTTCCCCTTCTTTAATTAGCTCGGCCAACAAAAACGGATCGACTTTTGAGAAAATCTTTTAATTAAAAAGACCGGCTTTTTGGAAGAAGCGGTTCGCAGTTTTCCAAATGGAATTTCGGGTCCAAAACGTTTTCGGGACTTTCGAGTCGGGCGTTGAGTTACACGTCCAGCTACATTGAATAAAGGGGAAGGTAGCTCTGAAATGACTGAATCCGCGATCATTTTTTTTCCAGAATAATTTAATAATGCCGCCAAAGAGTCTGTTTTTAAGATATGAGCAAGGGCTGTTTTTCGCAGGGCCTTGCCTGTTCTCTTATAGAAGGTTAAATCGAACCGTAAAGCACTTATAACGAACACCCCTGGCCTCTCGCCAAAAGTTATGTCACATCTTTCTCTTCGATTTTAAAGGAGCTTATAGAAATTGTTTCTGAACATGGGGCGAACAGGCCACTTGACAGTAAGAACATTGCCCTTTGAGTTCGGATCAATTGAGTATGCCTGTGAACAAATGCCTAAAACAATTACCACAAAAATAATATATTTTAAGTATTTTTGTTTTTCACTGCAGTGAAATTTTTGAGGCAACTTGTACCCAGGACTTTCTCCCGCTACCTTTTTCGAACGAGCGGTGGACTGAAAATGAGTTCAAAGTGCGGCTATCATGTGCAAAGCAAGTTCTGCACGCAACCACCTCATGATTCATTTTAGTTACAGTTTTTAAATTAATAACCTCTTTTAATCAAGTTATAATCTGGCTTTACGCAAGCGTAAACAAAAATGCAGTTTTACGAAGTTTTACGCTATCGAAGCGTGGTATGCTCCAATATCAAAATTATACCGCCGCCACCAGGCATTAACTATAACTCGAAGTGCGGGGTAAAATTATACCTATTAATGGCAAACAGCGAATTCTTTTTACAACTTGATTTGATGGTTTGCTCTTTGCGCGAACTTGCTCGTCTTAAAACTGGTTTTGCGAAAGTGGTTGTCGACGCATGATGCAAGTTACGCGAAACAGGTGATTCGAGATACCACTAAAGTTCTTTTCTCTGGGCAATGTTTCCTCGCTGGACTAGTTTTACGGAAATATGATCCTTGTTTGAAGACGTTCAGTTCGAAGCACTGAAAAGGTAGTAGCCTTGCGAACTCAAAAGTTAGTAGCCTTGCTTGAAGAGAGCTGTTCATCACGACCTAACGCTTGTGCTGTAAGAGGGTAAAGCCGGTAAGGTACGGGCCCCTTCACATCTGTGCACCAAAAAGTAGACTGCATTAGCATTTTATGTAATTAAAACAACGAGCTTCGCAACTTGCACCCGAAACGAGTTAAGGACGTCTGTACAAGGATTAGTACAACATGGAAGACCGCTAGCCGGTGAAACTTGAAAATGTTGTTTATCGTCGACAGTGAAAGTACTGCACGTGAAATCACATGCACGTCTACTCCTGTGATTGGTTCAATTCCCTCGCCGTGAGAAACTGGATACTAACAAGACGTGACGTATATGTTAATGCAGGAAGGTAACAAAAAAACATTTCCCTAGGGTAGAGAGAAACACAAAAGGTGTCTATACACATAAATCCTCTATGTACAGTAAATGATCACTTTTATAGACCCGAAATAATGTAAAAGTTATTATCATATCCTTCTGGAGGTCACCTAACCGTTAAAGCAATATTTAGCCATTGTAAGCTGTCTTGGCAAGTTTGAAATTAAAAATCCTTAGTCTACACGGGTGGGGCCTATATCGCCCATCAAAAACTGGTTGGTACGTCGACTTTCACATTCTGGGCGGACAAGAGAATGTGCCTGTTGTAACTAGTTTTTGCGCTCGCATTATGTGACCTAAAGACAGATTTCGCGAGCGGCTATTCATATCATAAGTTACCCAGGTTGTGAGCAGTGTCAGAGGAAAGATAATCAGTGAGACTGCGTGTGATTTTGGTGATTTTTGCGGAATTTTGTCAGTTTCTTTCATTCAAGACTTACGGCGACACCGTGGTGTCGGCTTTAGCTTCGCTTATCCGCTTTTTACGTGAGTAAAAACACCGCTACGAAGAGTCGGAATTGGACTGTTAGGAGTCCTCAGTGAATGGATATGGTTATCAAGATTATGCAGGCAGGATTTCCTACTCAATTTGATCTAGAAAAATACTCTACTCCGCTGCTAAGGCATTGGCGTGAGAAAGGAAGAAAGAGAACTGCGAACGAAGCGTTCTTGAAAACAGCGGACGCGTTAGTCGATCTCGAGTTAGCTCCAAGGATAAAACGTGTAGTTAGAAGGCCACCTCCTGCTTTAACGATATATGTGCGGCGAGAGTCTGAAAAAGCTTATAACGCAATAATGCTGGAAGAAATTACTGTCAAAAGTCTAAAACTTGCCGTAGCGGAGAAGTACAACACACCGACCGACTCTATCAAGAGTTTTATTCTCCGTCGCAAGGAAGGGTGAGTTGCAGTCTGTGATTTTTAAGGAGCATTTGACAGACCTCGGGGTTAAAGTTTGAGTTAAAAAAATGGAAGGCAGGAAGTGTTTTCTAAAGGGGCGATGTCGGTGTTGCAATAAAGGCGAAAAGCTCAGCTGTGTATTTTACTGCAGTTAAATTCATTTCAAATGAACCGTAAACGTGTGGGTATGTTTATTCCCAACGGTTTGGAAAGCTCAAAAACAGCTGAACTCGTACAATGAAATGTAGAAGAGCTTTGGATTTCCGCTTTGTCTCGATCAGTTATCAAGTCTCTTGCAATCAATGCATTTTGAAATTATATTTGATATTACCTAAACCAGACGATTTCTTTATTGCACTCCATTGATATTTGTCGCACTGTGTGTCTCGCTTGGTTTCGTTCGAAAGTAAAAGATAAGTCATTCTTTGCTTCGATCAGATCAGGGCTTATTTCTGAAGACTTCTCGTTGTGAAATGTCACGATTTCGAAATAACATCTCCTGTAAGAAGTCACGTTTCGCGAGTAACATTCACTTCTATTCGTGTGAGATGTGTGATCGTCGGCACGTGGTATCCGGATATTCAAGTCTGTAACCGGTTTTCCTTACACATTCATTCACAACTTTCTATTGTGCAATTCAATTTAACTAGATTTCTTCTGTTATTTGGCCTTTCTAAAGGTCAAAAACTGGATAATAACTTTTCTTGCTTTTCTTGTAGTGATTGTTCAAGTTTATGCATGCCATCTTTTTGTTTCCCCTGGGGAATTTTCTGTTTTTGTTTCGGGTCAAAGTTCATTTTTTTAGTCATGAAACTACTAAGGGCTCCAGCATGGATAATTTCTGGTTATTCCTGTTATTTGAAATGAAATTAGTATGATTTAGGTTGATATCTCAGTGATGTATTTTCCAAATTTAAGATGTATGTTTCCTTCAGCTTAGTGTTTTCTCTGATTTTCTGAGTGAAATGTGCCATTTATTGCTATATTAAAAGATAAGTATTTCATCTAGTATTTTGTCTGCATGCCCCTCTTCTTTTAAGGTCAAGAACAATTTTGCATCGAGAGCCAGCATTTGGTTCTCACAAGTCTAAATTCAAGTGAATATAGCCAACTTCATGAACTTTTGAAGGAATTAAAAGACAGCAGTGGTAATGGCTTTCTTACCTTATCTATAGGCACTTTAAATGTGTGTCTTCCTTCTCTGAAACGTGAATTGAAAGCACTGGCAAAGTGTTAAATTCTGCTTGTGAAATATTAGGATTTATTCTTAAAAGGAGACTTCCTTAGACCATTTCTCTTACATATAGTTTTGATTTCACATAAAAAAACAAAAAAATATTGTAGTCAATATTTTTAATTGTCCTGCAGCTTAATTTTTGTGGTATTAGATTCTGGAAATCACTGTGATATTGCAGCTTGCTGGTTCAAAAAGGTTGGACAAAACAGAATTTCCTTTAAAAGACTGTTAGTTTTTACAACTCTTGTAACTAATATTTCAGTAACTTTTTTTTTCTCAATGCCGATTCTATGTTGGTTCAAGAGGACCTTTTCTGTCAGTGTAAACTGTTACCATTTTTCATAACAATAATAATAATAATTGTCTATGTTGGACAGACAAAGTTAAGATTGTTTAAGAAATATGAAAGTAATGCATTAATTTGTGTTCATTTAGAAGGAATTGAAGTCTTTAAGTCTACATGTATTAGTTGCAAAGCTAAGAGTGCACCAGAAATAGAATGTGATGAACGTTTGCCATTTTAACCTTCAGGGCATGTACATGTAGGAACAGGCTTTATTTCCATTTGTGGGAATCCAGCCAAAATTCATGCTGTATGTGCTTTGATATCTGAGGTGTAGTGTTGGCACCAAAAGCATTTTTGTTTGAGATTATCTCATAAAAACTGTGTGGATTTTACTGGATAGCAATAACCATTTATTTAATCCTCTCTGGAGTTTTTCCAGGCTTGGGCACATTTGCAACATAGAGCATTTCAGCAACATTTGCAGAAATTGAAAATAGAGATAAACTGGGAAATTTAACCTTCGAAATAAAACTAGCAATAATAATTGTAATATTTAGACCACAGATGTCTTTGTCTTTGTGTCTTCAAAAGAGAAAAATTACTGAATGAAAGTAAGAATAACAATGGGCTATTAATTACAGCTGTCAATTTTCTTATTAGTTAAGATGTGGTAATAAGCACCTTAAGAAATACTTAATAATTAATAACATTCAACCAAATTACGGCAAACTTGGTATAAGAAACAGAAGTTGTAATTTCATAGTACTTTATCATTTATATTATTTTTGCAATACTGATTAAGTTCTCCTTTTAAATTGAATTGTCACCGAGCCACTCTCAAGTTGATTCATACATAAATTGGTATCAAATTCCAGTCATCATATTCACTAATATTTAGATGGATTTGCCTTGCTGGCTTATGTTTGGATGGGGCATTTGATGGGAGGGAATTTTGGTTTTAGAGTTGGTTTGTTGGTTATTGAAAACAGCTTGACGTTAAAAAAAAAAAAAAAAATGAAGCAGAGGATTTTAATTTTGTACATTTGACGAGTTTGTTTTGCTGGGGCCGGGGGTATTGCATTTTAGTTTTGAAATTTTAAAAGATTCAACTCTTTTTGCTAGCAGAGAAAAACAAGTTCATGACAATTTCAACTGTTTGTTGTAATTTCTACTGCATGATGCAAGACCTTCTTTTGTTGGTTTCTTTGTCAAAATTAATTCATTTGGAGTTGCACCTAGAAATACCTGCTATAAACAAATAAATATAATGTCTTCTGTATTTGTAGATGGAACCTTGGCTAATGTCTCGATAGCTTTTGCCCAGCTGGCTTTCGAGTTTTTGAGGACTATACTTTTCTATACATCTCTAAACATTTGCAATGTAGAAGAGCAATTTTGTGCTTACCTACACTTTGTGGTAACTCATTGGAATTTCATCTAAATTAGGGAATAGAGAGCTGTCAGTTGGATACCCGATTATTGAAATAATGGGAAATGCTCTTCTCACTAGATTACCTAACCCTTTTTGCACTTCCTGCTTTTCAGTTTTGTAATATTTACATGTACTAAAAATTAAGAGTTTTAAGGGATTTTGAAAGTTGTGTTAACTTTGTGTTGCGGCAGTGAAAGTGATTGTAACTTGTTGTTGAGCAGCCTTTTCTGTGGTAGTGACCTAATGCCTTTTGATTATTGTGCAAGTTGAGGTTCTTTTTCGGCTTCACTTTTGACAAATGGTTGTCATGACAGTTAAATAGGGAGCTTACGAAATGACGTCCTCGACGGCAACGTTGATGCTACAAAATGATAAGTTTAGTGAGTAAAAAGAATTGCTGTGCACACTCAGCACGTATGGTTTTTACATTTTGGTACATTTCTTTGCCGTCATCTCCTAAACAACAACGTTAAATGACAAAATTTGAGGTTCTGTGGATGGTGTTAGCACACGATGATGAATATTCCATGCTCTCTCTACGCTTCTAAGCTGCTCATACCAGTTCAATTCCTCGACGGTTGCTACACATTTTAAAATGCGGAATGACATGAAATAGTTGTGTAGTGATACGAATAATGTAATCTCGTATTTTTAAATTATTTATTTCAAGATTTGTACATACAAAATATACAGGTGTTAGAACAAAAGGACATAGTGTCCCCTACAAGGTTCAACCACTTCACCCAACCCCAATAACATTACAAATCCCCCCTCCCCCAACTTAGCAAGAACATTTATCACTTATATTCACCCTTCTACATTTTGGACATATAATCTTAAAAGAGTGAATATATGATGATGTCTCTGTAGCCGTTGTCGTTGTCGTCGTCGTTTCGTAAGCTCCTTGTTGATTTCTAATCTAGGACTAACATTGACATTAATTTTTTGGGCTTGGTAGATCTGGTAGCCTCCTGTGCAGAAGTTCTTTGCACTGAATCACCATGAAGGAGGCTGTAGATCTCTCAGCTTTATGTTTTTTTAAGTGCAGAACAAATTTAATAAGTTGCAATACTGTAGACACTAGAAAAATTCTAATAACTAACTCACAATTAGCCTGAGTTTGAATGAATGAAATTTGCACTTTCAGAAACAAAAGGCAATTAGGTAAGAGTGGTCTGCATTAGTGAGTGAATGATGTGGCCTTAAAAAAACTTTTGCTTTGTTGTGTGTATTAAAATGGTAAATATTTCTATTGCACCTAAGCGGCAATAATTCAGTTGAGGTGCCTTCATGCAACAAACTAGCATTTTTAAACTTGTGTTAGCTAGTACAAAGCCAGCACAACATGGCTTTTGCAAGTTTCTCAGCTATAGATAGCAATGATACTGGGTGTGACAAGTACCAATCTGCAATGTTGGAGTGTTATTTTCAGTGACCTTTTTTATGTTGGCAAACTTGTTTGTTTTTTTTTTTTGGTAGACTTTGTTTGAATACTAAACATTTTCCAGGTGCTATCATGATAAATTGCAGCTCTCCTTACCAATCCTTAATTCATTTGCTGTATGAAGGCACCTTGAAAAATGTTGTTTGTTAGTTTGTGCTTTTGTGTGTGGGTGTAGAGATATTGTGGAAACTGCTGCTGGCTTTGCTGTCTGTTGGGTAATTTGTATCGCTCAAGGCGACCAGCTGTAAGAATGTATTGGCGAGAAGGAGGATGAGTTTCTAGCTGCATCATATGACCTTGTGTGGGAAGTCAGTTCACTTTAAAACCAGTCATTTGATGTTCTGTCTCGATTTGATATTCCTTTTGCATCCAGTTCATTTCACGTGGATTCCTTAACACTTTCGCGCCCAAGGGGACTACCCCAGTGACGAGTAACATATTCTGGCGTCAGCCAGGGTAAAATCTCTAAGTGGCACTGTTGGGTTTTAAAGTTAACAAAGGATACTGATTCATGTCTTTCACAAAAGGTCATATGAATGGTGACTGTTGAGATTTCATTTATACATTGTGTACATTTGTTTTTTACATTTTTATGTACCAATATTGTTGTTTGTGGTGATTTTGCCCAAAGAGCTTTACAATCTTTGATACTGTTTTGATTTATAGCTTTGATCAGTGATCTTCCTTTAGGCTGCACAGATTGGTACAGTACACAATTTGTTAGCTTTGGTTTGTGGTTTTGTTTCGTTTCATTTTTTTTTTCCACATGCAATTCAATTTCTTTCGTTGTTATCAATTTGTGGGCGGTAGAAGAAACATTTGGCTACAATCCCTTTGACCAGTATCCTTCAGACAAAGTTATGGAGAAGTTGAAATTATGAATGAAAAATCTGGAAGACAAAAAAGATGCAAATTTTGGCAATTCTGTTGTTGTTTTGAAGCTGATGAATGAACTGAAGAAAAAATAATTATGATGAAACCATTAATTTTCATGACATGTCTGTCATGCGTTGTGGTTAGGAATGAAAAGAAATTGATTCAAAACGTTGTGAATTTTTGGAAAATAAATTATACTTATAATAGGTGTTGTACGTTGGTTTGTTGTTTGAATTTTGCAGCCCCTGAGGTGGTACATGTACCATTGGTAGGGCCTCGCAGACGTCAAGATGGAGTTTTGCGCACCTACGAAGTTGCAGGGTAGCATAACAGTTTAAGAACTAAAAAAAAAATGTTTTTTGGGGGGGCCATGAGTACCTGTATCTCGTGTTATTATGTGCTATATGTATCTCGCTGAGTTAACATTTTATTGTAATTAATTTTAAGCATCCACTGTTGTGTGAAAAAGTTGTGACTTCTCTCGTCCTAGTTAGCTTTGACGCCAAGTTGGATTATTGGTTCAAACAAGAGTATAGTCTTTTCATGAGTTTTTTGCTTGCGGGTTGCTTAAAAGTAATAAAATGTTTTCTCCTTGCGTCAGTGTTTGTTGTGGTGCATTATTAGCTTTGATTGAAAGTTATCAATGGAAACATCTCTGGCTTGATGTTCAGGCAATGATGGTGATGTGAGTTAATTAATATGTTTGGAGCACTTTGAAAAGAACAGGCAAAATTGCAAGTGAAAGAATTCTGCTATTTTCTTTTGCTCATTGTCAGAACGTTTGCCAAAGATTAAGTTTTGTGTGTGTTGCTTTTGTGAAGAGTGCACTGTTGTGTGGTTGTCGGGAAATGCGCATTTCTTATCCCGTGTAATGGACTTACGTTACCAATGTTGTATGGGTGTGCAAGAGTCAGTGCAAATGGCAAATACCTTGGTTTTCTAAAATTTGTTTCAAGTGAAATGGAATTGAATAATTTATGGTATCAAAATATGTTAAGTCATTCGTTCATTGTTGATTTTCCACAATGATCCTTGCACCCCCAGATAACATTTCATGGTGCATTGTTTGCTGTTTTCATAATGAAAATGGACCACAATTAAACATAACTTGTTTTGGATTTGGTCTAAAATGTTTAAGTGGCAGTGTAAGATTTTAATTACTTAATCACGTCTTGGACATATGGAATTCGCATTACCACTGTTTTGAATTAGGAACTAAAATGATAGCAAGAGATTCATATATCATTTTCATACTAAAAATGAAAAAGGTTAAGAGAAAATGACTGTTGAATTTAACCACCATTATGAAACGAAAAGTTATGCATCACTGAACAATGAAAACATTAACAGTACTTAATGTTTACTTACATTTTCCTCCTGCAGTAAAAAGCTAATTGAGAAGCAGTTATCTTGAGCAATTTGTTTCCTGGTTTCTTGCAGGACGTCATCGGAAATTGATGACAAAGCTGTGAAGGAATTTGTCGAAGAAGATGCCTTCCTTATTTCTCTGGATTACGATGCCGAGAAAGGACTATGCAGTGTGGTTTTACAATCAAGTTGACAAAGGGTGTTTGGTTACTACCAGTCCAGTTGTTCTACTTGGTCAAGATCAAGAACTCTGCACTGCAACACATCACAGCTTTTATATTGACTGGGGACATGTTCCAATAGGGACCTTAAGATCTATAATGCCTGCATCAACAAAACATGATTTGAAAGTGCATGTGAATGTTTACAAACTGTTTCGTGACTATTCCGGTTTGTTCAACTTCCCCCAACCAGCCAAACTAACTGAGAATGGAATTTTAAAGGAACGGTGTTCAAACTAAGATTGTGGTTGTGGGCTAACTAGTGTTTCCCAGGGAACTTGGATTTGGTCATTTCATGTTGCAAATTTGCAGAGGATAGAAAAGAAATTTACCAAACATTAAAATGCATGTGCAGAGTCGCTGTTTTATTCATTAGATCATATCATTTAAAGTGGCATTTGCTGTTGTAGATCTTGAGGTCCCCAATGTCTCTTCTGGGACAACGATATTATTGATTTGCTCAATGTTTAGGGTTGCTAGGGTCAGGGAAAAGATGGAGGAAAATAGCTCTGTTTCAAGACCAGGTTAAGTCAGGAATTCTTTATCAAGTCAGAGAAATTTGGAATGAAAAGAAATTGTTAAAAGTCACTGAAAAGATCCTGGAATTCTATATTAGCCAAGCGGTGTCAAATTTCATTTGCCCACCTTTATCATGCTAGGCACTTACTAGACCTATTGATCAGTAGCATGCAAATTCTGAAGTTCCAATTTCAATCAGTGCATTACTTTTTTACTGCCGTCAATCACTTGTGGACCAGGTCAAAGGGCCACGTTGTGATTTGTGACTGACAGATTTTGATCCACTTTGACTGTTTGTGTTCTTAATGGTTCACTAACTGTCATTGCGAGTATGATTGACGGCAGTAAAAGGCAAGATGGCTTGTTGGATTTGAGAGCAGTTTTCAATTGAATGCTGTAGAACCAAAACCAAAGGAACCACAGAGCCAGTTAGATTCTGAAGAGATTTACACCCTTCAGCCAATCACAGTTCAAAGCAAGTAAATGTAGCTGGCCCCTAGTGCGCGAATGCATGAGTGACCAAGTTGCAATTGGTTTTAGGTTTGCATCTGATTGGTTGAAAAGTTTGTAAGAAATAAAAGAAATAATCATGAAGTGCGGTGTAGAAATCAACTGACGAAATGATCCTCAATCTTGCTGGACAATTTAAGCAATTGTCGCATATGCACTTGAAAAATTCAAGTGACTCCAGCGGGATTCGAAAAAAAAGTTGAAAAGTTTGTGCAAGTTTTTTTTTTTATCCAGTCGCGGAGCAAACAAAACCCAAAGCAATTGCAATTCGGCACTCAATTGAAAACTGCTCGAATGTCAAGAGTTATTGAAAGGCGCAATGTCAAGATTTATCTTTGATGGTCATAAAAAAAATTGAGGGAATTTGTTTTACCTGACCAAGTGGCAGCCCCGAATGTTAATTGATTGATGGATTGATTGAAGAGTTGATTGAATTAGAACAATTCATGCAGTATTTTGGATCTCCAACTTCATTGAAGTGGGCTGTATTTTTTTTCTCGTGCTCCTGTGATGGAGGAGTTTTGTCACTAGAGTAAAACTCATAATGTACAATTTCTAATTTTAGAAAAACAGAGTGGCATTGTCACAGCTTGAAAGTGGAGTTAACGTTTTTAAAATGGGAGGCACTCTCCACCTAATACAGAAGGTTCTTGTTGAATGAGATTTATAATTTGTATTTGTTTAGAAGAGAATGGAGACTAAAACAATGTCTCCTGTGCACTGTACATTTGAAGAAGATATGATGTCTTGTTGGAGAACATATTCATTTTTGTAATTTATTTTGTGTAAAGTCTTAAAGGAAAAGGAACACAACTGCTTTAATGTACACAAACAATTTGAACTTCAGGCATTGTCCTTCAGACTGCATTTACACGGACTTGATTTATATGCGATAAGTAATTATTCTGTGGTTAGCATTCTTGTTCAGTTTAACCCATCTGAAAACTTTGTAAAAAGTGAAGGTTTTCTCATCCATTGGGCTTTGTTTTGCCATTTTGGAATAATATGGATATGATGCTGTGAAGTCAAACCAAACACTTTCCCAAATGAAAATTAATTTTATGAAAATCGTATGCTTTTAGATCCAGTTTCAAAGACATGCAAATTTAAACCGGGTTTCTGTTAGTGCAGCCTTGGTCACATTCCTGAATGTTGAGTTAGAGTAATTAATATTTTTTTCTTTTGAGATATCAATGGCGTGCTTTTTTTGAGAACTTATATTGTTCCTTGTTATAAGGTACGCCCATTTCAGCGAGATCTTAAGCGAGATCTTTCACAGCATAAGACTTTTGGTATTTATCATAGTTATTGAAAAATCTGAAGATTCAGTAACATGGCCATGAAATGAGTTAACGAAACACAGGGGCCGAGTTGCTCGAAGCACGGTTAACGATGACTACGCAATTTTGAAAATTCAAAGGAGACTTTGGTTGATGGCAGCAGCAAGAAAATGGCCAAAATTCCTTTAGAAGGCTGTTTCATGCAAAGACACTGCTTAAAGATCTTTTCAGCGACGGCTAGCCAAGATGAAGATGGGTTCAACCTTGAAAACATCGGAGCGACTTTTTCAAGTTTTCCTCTTGCAATGTACTTAAACTCGGGTGTCACATAATCATTTCAGCTCGTTCTTTTGTTCTAGATTCGCTTTATTTCTTGAAATTAGTGCTTTAGAAACGAGACGAATGTTAACGAAGTGTTTAAAGTTTACATTGAGAGAATTGTGGCCCAAAATTACAGTATCTTCCACCTATCGTAACCTGTAGGTTATATCTATCCTGGGCTGGCTCTACACTTGCTTCGAGCAACTCGGCCCTGAACTTGTTGATGTCTAAGAAAGAGTTGCAAATTTGCAATTCAGGTGTTTTTGGCCTCCTAGTTAAGATACTTGTTTTCCCTAAGATTGTGATACTGAAATTTTGTCGTGAGCTTTTTTGCAGTGTATATGTTTAGACTTGCACCCAAATTAGTAATTCACCCCTTTGAAGTCTTAGAGCCCAAAAGTGATAAAGTAATGTACTTTGGTTGTTGGCTCTGGTACATTAACCTGTCGAGGCTTGACCTTGTAAAATTTTATGTTAATAGACTCAAAATTTAGACAGCACTGAAGAATCTGTAGCAGCTGTAGTAGCCTGTGTGCAGACACGTGTAACTCGAAACCTGCCTTAAAACCTAGATACAGTTCAGGAGTGTAGTTGGTCTGTGTGACAGGTTAAAGCTGTGCCGCTTGACGCTAGGCATAAACATTCTACCACAGGCATAGACTGGTTGTCATCAGCATTGAAGAACTTAACTGGTAACCTGTGGTTCCTCGCATGCTGTTGACATCTTGAAAGTTTGGAGATTTTGGACCACAATAAAGGTCGTGTACTTACCGTTGACACTATGGTGATGATGCTGCACACTTTTTCTTTGAAATATTGCATACTGTTGTAGCAAAGTAAATGCGAAGGGAAGAATCATTTCAGATTTTTAAGAGAAATCACTTTTCAGGGCAGTCAAGTAGGCTTTGGAAATTTTCTCCAAGTATGAATTTTTTTCCACCTTTTTTTTGTAATGGAAGGGCTCAGAGCAAAAATGCCCTAACTCACTTTGTTAGTGCATTTGGTCACGTGAAATTGCAGCCAAATTTGGTGCAATACACCACATTTAAGTTATGGAATTACCTATCCTTCGTGACGTGAACAAAATGAGGGGAAAAAAAAGTCTGGGCCCTGGGGAAAGGTTGGGGGGAGGTGGTGGGGCACAAAAGCAAGAAAATATGAAAACGGGGAAAAATGTGGGCTTCTTTTCATCGCATTGCCCTAGTTTTTGGCACATAGCATGGGGAGGTTCACCCCATAATTTTAGTGCAGTTGATTTGGTGGAAATTCAGTGATTTTGCACAATGACCAAAGAACCGTGCTTAAGACAATTAGGATATTTTTGCCCACACCCCTTCCATTGACCACCCTCAAAAATTGAATGGTTCATCCCTTAAAACATTTTTTCCAGTGGATGGTATGGGGTAATGGCATTTGCTTACAGGCCCAAACCATCAACCATCAACAACCTGGATCCACCAGGAATGGTATCTTAAGAATCCCACTTAATCCCCTTCAGGAAAACTAAAAATGTTCTCTCTTGTGTGGTGTGGGAGTTTGGTAAGCAATTTCTTGTAGCTACGTTGGTAAAAAATTACAAGAAAATCAACTGACTGGATAAATCTTCAATGTGCAGCACTGAAAACAAAAACATTGGAAACCCCAGTCTGTGTAGAGACCCCTGTGAGGGTAGCCTGCTGCAGGCATTCAGTTGGTTAACAGGGTGTGATAGTACTGTACCATCTCACCTCGTTTACCAAATGAATGCCTGGAACAGGCTACTGTGAGGGCTGTGTGGAGTTTGCCATCTAGACAAAAAGTCCTAGTTATGGCCCTCATTTGTATGTTAAAGAACAAGCACACACACTGAGGTGGAAAATGTAGAACATTAAAAACTGTTTATATTTTGTACAAGCAAACACAAACCCAAAGCATGACAAAGATGGTCTTAAGTTCCTCCAAATTCCTCAAAATGAATATTATTTTCCCATAACTGAGAGTGCAGTGCAGGTACCCAAGACCATGCTTTGTCAATACTGAAGACAGTGTTTGGCAGGATACTTAGGTGGTGGATGCTCCATCACTGAGTGAAATCTGGAGGTTCGAGGTGCCAACTCCACTAGCTGGAGTTGTCCTGGGTTTTTCCTTGCTTGGTTTAGTATCTAGGCTACTAGTGTGAATAGCTACTGGAGATGCACCCACCACCCCTCCCCTCCACCATTTGGCATTCTTAAATCTGGCATCTTCATTTGCTAGTGTACTCCATGTCCCAGGAAAGCCCCACAAGATGATTGGGCAAAAACTTTATTACTTCATGCACAGGGGAAGGCACGCGTATGTGCAAAATACCTGGCTGAAGTTACCTACAGCTTACATAAGCATTAACCACATGACACACAGCTGTCAACCAGTAAAGGCTTAAAATTTGAACTTGTGCCCTGCCCCACAAGACCGTGATTTGATTCTACAAATATCTATCACACGACAATCATGCATTAGGATACCCCGGTATGTCATGTTCAAATCAAGAGAGAAAATGAGTAAGAAATACATGCTTTAATCACTTCATATCCTAGACTCTAAATGTACAATGTACGATGCATAGTATATTGTTAAGGTAGCTATACGACTGGTACAGGTATTTCTAAAGCATGTTGGAAAAAGGGCCTTACCTCAATCATAGATCGAGAGGGTGAATAGGTGTACTGATTCTCAGATTTAGCCCTAATAGGTACCTGGATTGCAGAATGCTGAGATAAATATAACTAAGCTAATGTGTAGATTTGGAACACAGTCAAACACCAACCAACTGAAAATTTGGACCCGGATTCTGTCTGTCTGTCTGTAAGTTCAGGTGGTAGATCCGGTCACTGATTTTCGGTCAGCCTTTGTCATCAGGTTGTTGTTAGATCAATTAATTCTAAACTGGCGTGGATCCTGATACGGATGAAAATAATGTTGCAATTCTGGCCCCAAAATGGGGATTTGCATAACCCTATTCACCATCCCTTATCATAGTTAGGTACTTCTAGTTTGAGACCCAAGCCCATTCCTGCAGAACCAATTAGCCGGAGAGGACTGGTCATTACTTAGAAGCGGACGTAGAGCTTATCCAAATGGTAGAAACCATGTATAAATTTGCCTGAGTGACTGACACTCCACAATTTTTTGCTGACCCTCCATTTCACCCACATAACAAGTTTTGTGCCATGTGTTATTTCAGACCATTAATTCAAGTGCCCCCCTCTACTTACTCTACATATCATCCCCCCCCCCCCCAATTTAAACAACAGGGCCAGAAATCCCCCTAGAGACACAGATAAACAGATTAATGGTATGTGCAAGTCACTGTGGATTAAAATACATCACTTCAACAATGGCCCTTGTTACCTCACTGCCACCATGTCGGTGGTATAAATGGAACGAGTAAATGCATGATGAGATCTATTGTTTACTGGCAGTAAAGAGGCTGCAATGACATAACAAATCAAGGAGTTTCACCATCCCTCTCCCCCTTAGGATAATGACCAGTCCTCACCAACCTCCAAAAAGATAGACTCAATAAACAAAGTCCTTGGCCATCATTCCGATCAGAACAGGCACCAGTCTTACATAAGCTAGCAGTATGGTCACTTTCCGGTACAAAATAGCACTTCAAGATGACAACGTTAAAAAAAAAAAAAGTTACAACCTTTCTTTCTCCTTCTGCTGTTACGTAACATGTCCATCCCAGCCGTGGGGGAATTGCTGCCATTCTCCTATGTCTCGTATAAAGAGAAAGGATGTGGGCGTGCCCACAGGAGGTACACCGACAGCTGCCATTTCTCCTGTCTCTCACAAACTTCTGCATCACATATTAGAACCTTGAAAGTGAGCGAGTTTCTTTTCCAGTTCAACAGCTTTCATTCGTAGTCTCTGCACCTCATCTTTGAGATGCGAGTTTTCTCTCTCGAGCATTTTGAATTTCTCACTGACCTCGATTTCCTTCTGCCGCCTCATATCTCTCGACCTTTTAGCTGCGACGTTATTTTTAATCCTCCGCTCCCAATATTTCTCGTCCTTTTCCGCGCTCGACACAAACCTTCTGTCCGCCTTTTTCGAAATCGGGAGAGGATTGTACACGTATCTGGCATTTCGCCGCCTCCGCAAGGTTGTTTTCACGGGATGCGGATTTTCAGCTTCTTGGACATCCTCTTCGACTTGTTGCGGAACACCGACCGATTTGCACCATTGAATAATTGCTTTCGTTGCTGCAGCTGGCTGGGAATTACCGGCCTGAAGTAGCTGTAGAAAATTAGGATCCGCTTTCAATGGCGACGACGAAGCTTTCGACAACATCAGCGAGCTTAGAACATTGTTCATCGCTCCTGCAGCCGTTGTCCCATCAGATCCTAGATCAGCTGAGTTCGTTTTATTGCCAACCGCTTCTGCTCTCACTGGGCAGTTCAGCAGCTGATTTTGAGCACTTTCACAGGATTTTGGTACTGCTTGATTTTCAGGACCGTTGCGAGTTTGGACGGACAAGAATTCATCTAAATCCATGTAGTCAGAAGGGAAACTATTCCCTGTTGAAGTTGACATCGTGTCAAGTCCGGAATCGCTTGATTCACTGTCGCCTACGATAACAGAAATAGGTAAACTCAAGTGTAAATGCGTGAGAATTATCTTAGCTGGCAATCTAATTTCAGGCGACCATCGATTTGAGTACAGCAAAAAGTTCAAGAACGCATGTTCTCACATCTTTGACTTGTACATACACCATTTATAGTGTTAGATTCATTTGACGTTCATAGTTTCCCACTTACTTTGGTTTCGCGTTGAGGGACTCGAGCGCCGCGACATGACGGAGAGAAAATCGAGAAAATCCGCACAATCCTTACGCAGATCACCAAGAACGTGTGCACGTATCGCAAAATTTCGATCACTTAGTTTTCGCGATGGTATAAAAACGTCCTTAAGTCTGAATATCGAATTCTGATTGGTTACTAGATTTCTCGGCACGTGCAGGGAGGGAGCTTACGTAACAAAAAATGCGATTCACTCACGTGCGAGCTTCCTCGTGACAGATTCATCATAGGCGTTATATAACTGAGGCACGCGACCTTGTGTCGTCCTCATTACCCCGCGATCATGCAACGACGACATCGATGACGACGACGGTGACTCAACGAAGACCAAAAACGAAGAACCCCAGAAAAGAAAAAGAAAGCGAAAAAGATAAAGAAAGAATAAAATAAACGAAAGAATGGAAAGCAAAACACATAGCCATGAACGTTGTTTAATGTTATGTTTAGTCGATCTCTGGTGATAGCTTTTGTGTTTTTTTTATATTATCACACAAATAAAGTAAGCTGCGGCTATAGGCGGCTGTATCCCCGGCAGCCGGGCAAGGTCTTAAATGGACTAAATGTCCGGCAGTCGAAAATTTTCACAGAACTTCTACTGAAAGGTTCTTTCAAACGTATTAAACGTATTAAAGTATTAGATCCTTGTTTAGAAATGTTGAGCGATTACAAAAATTATGTTTATTCTTGACTCGGGCATACTATAAAATCGCATGTTCTCGACACTCAGGGGCCGATTACATGACCTGGCCTGGCTAGGCAGGTTGGCTGATCCGTCCGACCCAAATTTTTGGCATTTACAAAAAAAGAAAAAAAAAGGTAACAACGCAGCATAACTATTTTTCACTTTAAATGATTCTTTTAATCTGAAAAATGAGCACAGTAACAGTATAGCGAAAAACAGGAACAAAAAAAAGGATCAGTGTTTACGGTATATTGTGCATTTTGTTAATCCAAATATGTAAATATTAAATATATATGCGTTATTGACCAAGCTTTTTCGGTCAAGATGGCTGGATATTGGCCTCGTTTTTTTTTGCGTTTTTATGGACCGAGACGAAGAAGAAATATGTATGAGATAGCAAACCTTGAGGCTTCTTTAAATTGTAGAATGGTGAATTTTAATAACAATTTAGCGAGACAAACTTCTCTCCACTTATTCTTCTTGTTGTTATCTTTTTTCACGCGACATATTCTAAATTTAACCCAAGCCGGGCTGGTGAGCCAGCCCGGCTCGTGTAATCGGCCCCTACGAGAATATTTTGGCTCACACCAGCAATCAGAAATGTTCACTCAACGAATTCCTTCAAAAGCCTCATTTATTTTTTTTAACGATATGATATGACTAAGAAGATTGCGTGACATTGAAGAACGTTCTAGATTGCTGACTAGTGGTAGAATGTTCAGGAATCAGTAGTAATTTGTAGGTCTTAAAGACCCAGTATTGCCCAATATGCTTCACGCGCCTCAGTTGTTGTTTTGGTTTTCACGTGAGCGAGGCGTCTATTGGTTTTCCAGTGATCGCAGCGCGCAGGGAATAATGGTCAATGCCGGGTTGTGTTATTGCTGCGGAGCGAGCGTAGCGAGCGAGCAGCAACATAATCAGGATTTAAAAAGAATATATAAATGGGAGTACGGATTCTCGAATTCATCACTTTTTACCAGAATGCATTGCATTTAACCAGAGTGCACTGCGCCACTTTTTACCATAGTGCATTGCGCCACGAACAAAACGAAGATGTCATACCGTCTTTTTGCGTGGATTCCAGTGAGAAATTTTGCTCTGATTTACCTGTAAAACGATGTGAAGGAGATCGTGATAGACTGTCACAGCTCTCGTGAAAGTTTGTAAATCTGGACGATTAATTGTGAGATCTTATTTTAAACTTAGTATGTCATTTCTTAGTAGTCTCGCCTCCGTGGTCGAATTCTTAAATCCGATGAAGAGAAATCGTTGTTACAAAAACTTGTAGAATAATTAAAACAAACGCAAACTGTAGAACACACTTATTTCATATGTGCTACGATCTATTCCTTTTCATCCAAACATTAATTTTAACTTAAGTTTTAGCATTTTCACACATCCGGCGATGGACACGTCTTCGACGCTGTCAACACTCTAGAGACATTAAATGCGTACCAGTACAGAATTTATAAGTGAGATTTCTGCTCCTACGTATATATACAAGTTTCCACATCTTTCGATTTTCATCTTTTCGATTTTCTGGTAAAGGGGAGGTATATGTGCTTTTATTATTGTCTCGATCCCTTGTCACACCTCGCCATCGATGTGTTATGATGCATGAAGTTGATGCATATAAGGTTATAATGTAAGACTTGGAACGCGCAAATAGATTAATGACTACGTAAAATATGTCACCATCAACAGAATGTGCCGCAGCATTACTATCTTTTAGATACCCTAGTTTATAGAACATAAATCCCTTAGACAGTACTAGACAGTAACGTAGCGCAACCTATATGAGAGAGCTAGGCAAAGTGTTTGTTGTGTTGTTGTTTTATTGCCTTTGTTAAGTGATTGAGATAGCCATCCGGAAGAGATTGTCATGCGGACTATTTCGTGACGTGAATTAAACAAGTGAGCTGAGTTAGCACTTTTGTCTTCTTTGCTCAATACCATTCATATAGGCTGTCCTGTTGATGGATCAACGAGTGTTTACCGAACCTAACAAGAACGTTACTAGTATTTGATGTTTGTAAGGAAATTGCCAAGTGATTCTAAACACTTTCGGCCGTGAATCGCTAAGAATAGAATCACTTGGCATTTCCATACAAACGACATCAGATATTCTTAGGGTGCTTTCGATTGGGAAATCCGGATTTAGATCTTAAAATCCGGATCTTCGGATTTCCAATCGAACACAAAATCCGAAAACGGATTTTGCGACGGATTTTGTTAATTGAAATCCATGTCTGGGAAGGATTTCAATTGATAAAATCCGCGGCGAAATCCGTCTTCGGATTTTGTGTTCGATTGGAGATCCAAAAGATCCGGATTTTAAGATCTAAATCTGGATTTCCCAATCGAAAGCACCCTTATTGGGTTTGACTAGGCTTTTGAAGGAATTCGGTGAGTGAAATATTTCTGAGTGCTGTATGCCCAAGTTAGGATATTTCTCATCTAAAAAATCAACAAAATTTTTGGAATCGTACGACATTTCTAAACAAAGCATTTGAAAGAACCTTTCAGTAGAAATTCTGCGGAAAAAATTTCGACTGCCGGGCATTTAGGCTGTCCACACTATACCGGATAGCTCTCCCGCCGTCACGAAAATCGGCGCGGTTTTTGGAACGGAGCGAAGCTACGCCGCTTCGATCTAAAAATAAAAAATAAATAAAAAAACTTAATTGACCACTCCCCTTAAGGGGCTTTTCAGGGCCAATGAAACAAATGATACAAATGAACGCAACAAAGTTAAGAATCCCAACTGGCAGGTGGTAGACCAGCTGGCTATTTACAAGCGCAACTGAGGAGTTGTACCAGGAACTACCTAGAACAACCCCAGCAAGTGAAAGTGAATCGTCACGTATCGGAAAGGTTTTCGTGCCACTCTTTGGAGTGTGAACAGGTATTCGACCCGTTGTCCGAGGATTGGAACCTGTCTGTTCTCATTTTCCCCAGCTTAGCTGATACTCTTTCTTTTGTCATAAACTCAGCTTTACCAAGATTTTCATTGGGTTATCCCTTGGCTTGTCCGGATATTTTTTATGAAGGAAGTTCTTTTATCTTTTCGTAATTTGCTTTCGTTTAACCCAACTCCGGCCCTCCGATACTCACATTTAGACTTGTACAGGAGGGTACATCGAAGAAAACGCCAGTCCACAAAACTCTTTCGAAAATGTTTGTTAATGCCCTCTTCCACGGTGGTCCACAAGGGCAAAACACAACTCAATATTGAACTGGATACACAACAATCTTTCGTGATACAAAACAATTTTTCACGGTACACAACAATCTTTCGTGATACAAAACAATTTTTCACGGTATACAACAATCTTTCGGGATGCAAAACAATTTTTCACGGTACACAACAATCTTTCGTGATACAAAATAGTCACGTAGAACAGAACAGCGTTTCACGATGCACAACAAAAAATTGGAAGACTGGGCAACTTCATATCACGTGATCATACAACCTCGTGCTCTTTGCCGCCCTCGGGTTAGCCAGTTAACAATGGCAGCTTCACTCATACCCACTGGAGATGAAAAGGAGATTATAACAAGAGGCACGGGATGAAAGAAACTGGATTGAGTGAGTCATGTCAAATTTTATACTTGAGAGTGCCAGTGGGGTGTAGCTGTCCTCAGAACAGCCAGAAATGCTTAACTCAGGTACGAAGTATTTTGTTATCGCTTCTATTTTGTGACCTGTACTCTGTATGACAGTACGATTTTGCTGTTATGCTTATAACAACTCGACTCCCTTTATAGCGTATTTCAACAATAGAATCGTCATGCACGCCTAGCGGACCTACTTGCCTGCCACCTCGGACACGTGCAATAGCCAGCCACAAAGACTATTAGACCAAATCGGCTAACTCAGTGTTGCACCCAATTCAAATCTCCCGGGGTTAGTATTTGCATTATAATGCAACATTCCCACTTAAATGATATGGAAGTACTTGGAACAAAACGTTTCATTATTCCCAAAGGATTTAAATTGGGTACTTTCGGCCTATCTCAGTGCTACCGTTTTTTTTTTTCCAAAGCCGCTGTTACACGTTGAAACTTTTAGCTGAAACTTAGGCGCAACGGCGCCGCAAAACAAGTTTCACGAAGTGGTGTTACACGGTGAAACTCTTGTTTTTATCACCACCATCGTTGCAGAAGTAGAAAGCGGTTCTACTTTTCGTGAAACTTGTCTCGCAACGGAAGTTCAAAAAGTTTCACGAAACCGACCATGTTACACGGTGCAACGCCTGCTGAAACTTGTTTCAGCTAAAAGTTTCAACGTGTAACAGCGGCTTAAGATACTTGAACGCGCTGTACAACGGATGGTCTACAACTACCTACAGGAACACAAGCTCCTCTCCGCCATCCAATCTGGCCTTTCGGTACATCAACATGCCTTACTCATGTAACTAATGCTCTACTGGAGAACATTGACAAAGGATTACTAACTGGATTAGTATTTTTAGACTCAAGTAAGGCCTTTGACACTTTAGACCGCAGCATCATGTTAGATAAGTTATCCTTACTTGGAATGAATCGCTCTGCTGTTCAATGGGTTTTGTCTTACATGGCCATGCGCGCCCAAAGTGTTTGTATTAACGGAGTCATGTCATCGCTCCAGCCTATATCTTTTGGAGTTTCCCAGGGAAGCGTTTTAGGCCCGTTGATTTGCCTAAGGTGGTTCTAGTTTGCAGCGTCGAGCTTTATGCTGACGAAACTCTTATTTATTTTTCAAGTACCTGAGTCAGTGAAATCCAAACTCAGCTAACTACCGACTTAACTAATCTCATTAGACTGGCTTCACTCTGGGATAACGAGGGGAAGTACTTTCTGTCCAATCTGTATATGTTTTTTGTAAACTGTATCAGTTGGTTATGCTATATCAGGGCTCCATTTAAACTAGCTATGCTAAACTGGATGCTCCTGTATAAATATTGATTTAAATAAGTAAATAAATTTTAAATAAGTAAATAAATAAAAAATAAAAACATTGAGTTAGCCGATTTGGTCGATACTTCCGCGTCTCCAATAGAAAAGAAAAAAGATTTACAGCATCAACAGCGGCAGTTTCAGACTATTGAATACTCTAAAATACTAGATGCACGTTTTATTGTTTGTCTAAAACAAGTATAGTTTCTTAATTTTTGACTAAAATCAAAATGAACTAAAATTTACTTCACAAGTATGTTGTTATGCAATAAGACTAAATAACAATCTTGAAAATTATACGTCGCAACTACTTACATTGTTAAATGGGAAGTAACTCAAAGATGTTTTCACGTTATAGGTCACGACGCATTCTTACATAAGATAACGTCTATTACTTCAGGGTCATTTTTCATTTCCAGTCGATGGCTGACCTACGTTTCCGACTATTTCCTCCGCTCTCCATTCACCGATCATTCTTCTATTGGAAGCTCTTGAACGCCACATTGAATTTCAACGCCAACAGACTTGACAGCCTAAATTCGTATTTAAAAAAAATCCGCTTGCTGGATCGCGAGACCAAGGTCATAAGCAAATGAATTTACTTAAGAAATTCCCTTGGTTTCCATTGTTTTTGTCAATTGCAATTGATGTTACAACAACTGATAAATAAATTATCTTAAACACATTACTGTACGTTCAAATATACTTTTAAACACCGGAGTCAGTGAAGTATCCCAAATGTTTACAATAACGCAATATTACAATGGATCTGCAGCGTTCCTCCAAGGATTGGTACAACTGACGATTGGTAACCAAGTGTAACACTCAATGGAGATAACTCTTCCTCGGACATTGAAGTGTTTCATACCCAAAATCCTTTTGTGGTGAAATTCAGCATATGAGTTTCGCGATAGCGAAACGGAGGATGGGAGAGCTGAGGTTACAGAGAAGAAACGCCCCCCTCCCCCAAACCCTCTAAATTTCCGTTGCAGTCGCAACTTTCACGCGACGAAAAACAGCAGACGCTGGTTTATTGACTCTTTCCAAAATCGATGCTTCAGACCGATTATAAGACCAGATTGCCACAGGACCCTGTAACCCGTCACGGCTTACCCAGTCGACGGTAGATCGTATCGAGCCTTCACAGTCACATTTTGAACGTCAGGCAACAGCTAATTCAAAGTTAAAACCGAAACCATTACTGGATCACCAGAGGCTAATTGACCAGCTTCAAAAAACAGAGGAGAGCGCCAGTTCATCAGACTACAACCTGCCTGATCCGTTTCCTGCAAAGAAAGGGAGAAAATAAACACGAGTACATTGACTGCAGACAAATTCACCATTCTCAGCCGGATTAGCTTTGCCAAGGGCAATTCTATCAGCTTAATATTAAAGATTAAAGATGACACTCTGCTGAACGTTTCGGCTACGATACATGAAGGAAATAGTTACGTGCGCACAGAACGTTCCGGAATGATCACGAGCCGCACACACAGCGTGACATCGACTCAAAATGTGCTTGATGCATGAAAAATTGCGGTTAAAGTAAACTTACCAAAGCGTTCTCCTTCGTGCAACGCAACAAAGGAGCTAAACCTGAAGAAACGAAGGTGGCTCGAAAGGGTTTTCAGCTGAGCGCGCGCACTCGTAAGCCACACACGCCAAACTAAAGTGGCTCGCCTCAGATGATGAATCAATATTTTGAGAAATATGAATCTTTTGGAGGTTATATTTCCACTTCCGCTCGGTATTTTGTTTTCATTTTTTGCAAGTCAACTGTGCTGCCTCCAAAGTGTACTTAAACCAATTTTTCAAACTGGTGAAATTCTGTACATGGAAGAAAAAGTAAACAGTAAATTCTAACAATAGCTTTTTTTCTCCCTCTAGAAATTATGGACCGTACTCAAGCTGCGGTTGTCGTTAACTGTTTTGCTTCCACTGCACTGCGTAGCAAAAGAGAAACTTATGAGCCACCTGGCGGGAACTGTTGTATTTTCAATAATCAACCAATCATGAAAAACCAAGACGAAGTGTGATTTCCTTGCACCCGTTTTCCCGCCCTTGGCACCGGCTACACGTTCTTCCTTCGAATTCTGATTGGTTCAATCGATGATCACCGCGTGCGTTTGCTCTGATCGGAAAAGTTGATTTTACGCCAACTCACTCGTCTACTTACCATTTGAAAGAACTGTTAGAGGCATGTTTTCCTTCTTGGCGTGCGCGAAAGCCTCGGCAGGATTGAATCTCTTCTTTCCAGCCGCCTCATCAACTTTCCCTTCTAACTTCCTCATGGCCCTCTTTTGTTTGTCAGCTTGCTCTCGAAGTTTCGTTACTTCCTGCGAGTGAGAGTTACGGCTTGTCTTGATTAACATACAGGGTAGATTCGCTAAAGCTCGGAAGCCTCCGAGAGGTCTTCGGGTTACACTCGGTACTCTGGGACAAGACTTTTAGGCTCTCACTGACAACACTAGGAATCTTCGGTATTCCGGTTAAAGTTTGACAGTCTATCGTATCAAAATTAGCAGTCGTCTTTCAAATTTCGGAAAACACATACGAAATGATTCTGCCCCCTGTGATTCAATCATTCTTAGCCAAACAAATGAAAACTAACAGAATTTCAAATGATAGAAAGTTAATTTGCGGCAGGTTCTTGTTCAAACCTTTATACCTAAAAAGCTCCCGGTCCAATATTGTGAAGAAAAGGAGGATCACCAATTTTTACCGTACGTTAATCATTTGCGTTCTCCGTCTAGAGACTGACTCGACATACTTACGCTTTTAAGAGCTATATTTTCCTCCTTGAGCTTAATGACGTGGTGGATTTTTTGTTTCTTGTTCTGGTGTCCTAACAACTTGGCGTATTGCTGTCCAAGTTTGGCAACCTAACATGGAGAAACAGAGCACTGAGATGAAATGCTCCGTAACGTAGAAGCAAATTCAAATACAAATACAAATTTGAGCTTTGCTTTTTCCTTATTTCTCTCTTATTACTATCGAGTGGTAGGTCGAAGGAGAAGGTTTGGTGCAGTGGTGTGTGGTCAGCGCTCGCCGTCACCAACGTAGCCTATTTACGCCTGTCGTTTCCCTGTCGGTGAAAGTGAAACGACAGCAGGAAGTACTACGTCTGCGTTCTCAGGTTTAAAAATACCAATGTGTCCCGGGTTCGATTCCTGTGTGGCTTGAGTTTGTTGGTTTTCTCATCAAAAGCCAACAGTCCCATTGATTTCTAGACTTCATTTCTAGTGTTCTTGTAAAGCGCATCTGATCATTTTCACGCGTAACTTTGCACTCTGGAAGCAATAAATAGGGAGCCTAAGGCCCGGCTAAACTAGGAAACATTGTTGTGGAGGCAAATGTTTCCCTGTTTAGCCACGCGGGAAACATATGTTGCGGAAATAAATTTTTCTGCTCGGAAACAAAAAATGTTTTTGCCCGAAGTCAAAAACATTTTTGTTTCCCGGACACAACTTTTGCGTCCGAAACATATGTTTCCCAGTTTAGCCACAATGAAAACAATGTTGATTAGTTTCCAGTGCCGCTCGCTCATTAAAAAGTGTTTCCAAACAACGGCGAGCCTACTGACAATTAAAATGGCTCACTGCGAAGAAATTGAAGCAGGTCAAGCTCAAAAAAAAAAAAAGGAAAGGAAGGGAAAGGAATTGGAAAGATGAAGAAACGTGGGACGTGGGTCATAAGGACTACATGAACAGCGAAGGTAAAGAGGTGGCGTACTCGCAAATCGATTTACTGATGTCCGACAAATATGATATCAGCATAGGACCCTCTCTCCGCTCTTCTTCTCAGCCAATCTCTATCTGGGCCTTTCTTTCGGATTCCTTCATCTTCGTCGTCCAAACAAGCCATTATCATACACAAAGCAGCCATTTTTTTGCCGTTTTGACGCCGACGCCTTCTTAACGCCATGTTTTCATTTACATGCATTGTGTGTAGCCCTGGGGACGAGAAAATGTCAACATCCTTCCCCAGACTTCTTCGGAAGTCAGTTTATCATTCCTCGCATGCGTAGCTCATTTGTTTTCCCAGACAGTGTTTCCTCGTTTTGCCACCGGGGCAGCAAAACATTCTGTTCGTTTCCCGCTAATTTAGCCACCCAGGGAAACATAACAAGAAACAATGTTTCGGCAACAATGTTTCCTGGTTTAGCCAGGCCTTTACGAAACGACGACGCTACAAAACAGCAGGTTTAGTGAGCAAAAACAATGGATCCGCACGCTCTGCACGTGCCTTTTACATTTTGGTACATTTCTTTGCCGTTCTCGGCTTAATAATATACACGCAAAAATTTCACCATGCTGATTGACTGAGAGCATGTCAATTAATCCCAAACAGTGCAGAAAGTTGAAATTGAGTGCAGAGAGTTGAAATTAAATTTTTGTGCAATTTTCTGTAGTCTTTGAAAAATTTACTTGTGCGTATTTATTCGAAATTGCACTCGAAATGATTTGATTACCTATACAAACAACGACGTGAAATGACCAAATTTGAAGTTTTGTCAAGGACGTGAGTGCAGAAGATAAATTTTCCATTCTTTGTCTTAACTTTAGCGGCGTTCATGCCAATTCTGTTCCCGAACAATTAGTAGAACTTCTCCGCATAACGGTGAGAAGAAATTACGAGAGAAAAGTGAAGACAATATTGACTTTGATCAGTATTGGGCTTTTAGAACGGCGGAACACCGAACCAGCCAAATAACGCAAGGAAAATCGAAACTTCACAGTCGCGTTTTACAAGACCAATGATCTCATTAGAATATAGTTTATGGAATTATTATTGAGAAAATGCATTTCATTTACCTCATCTTTAGCTTGACTGTTTTGACATAAAAGAGCCCTCTTTTCAGCTTCGTATTCATCCAGCTGATCCTAAAACGAATCAAAAAGGTCTTTAGTCATTGGTCTTCAGCACGTCACGTAGCGCTTTCTACTGGGAGTAAAAAGTGGCAGAGTCTCGCGCACAACCACCCCTTTTCCCTTTGCTTTCCTACGGGTTGTCACGCAGGGTTCTGGCCAAAAGGCCGAATAATTCATTAGCTAACCTTAAAAGGCTCAATCTTTTCCCAAAGCTCTTCGTATTTAGTTTGCCACCTGAAAAGCAAGACGGGAAAAGGCACAAAAGAAGTCGGCCATGGGTCGGAACCAGATCCTTCAGAATCAGGCAAAGGTAAATTACACTCACATCTCAATTTGAGCCTTGTATTCGTTTAACTGATCTTCACTGCTGGATTTACTGAAAAACAAAACAAAACAAAACAAAATTATATCATAGGCGTGGGACTTGCCCCCTTTAATGTCGCTGTTGCTAAGCGGGCGATTTAGGAAAAATATTATCTAATACATATCGTACGCCAATCAGAGACCAGGGTCTAATTTCTCACTACATAGTAACAGCTTCACCATTCATGTAAGGTGAGGAGAAAACAGGAAATGATAAGCCCAAGAATTGCGCATATTTTGCAAAAAACGCACGCGCACGAAAACCTCTCGCGTCGCGTCTCCTCGTGGAAAGAAGTCTTCGCTCGCGCGCTCGTGTATTTCGTCCACTTCAACTTACTGTCCCCAGCAACAATAAAAGACCGTATCGTAGTCTGAAAAAAATAAATATCCTTAGCTTGCCTTGATAACTCCGATTTCAACCTATTGACTTCTTCCTCCGCAGAAAAAAGTTTCCTGAAGAGAGACAAAGGAAAAAGGAAAAAAAAATGATGCACACCCGTTATAAAGACGACCATTCTAAATAAAATGATCACCTTTCCATTTCCTTGTTGGTCTCGTTCCTTTTCATTTCTTGCTCGCTTCTGAATCTGTATTTGAAAAAGACAAGTTCCTTAGAAATTCACTCTCGTTAATTCAGTTTTCACATTTTCTTTGGCGCACATTTTATTGTCCTGGAAATAGGCCCCTTGCAGCTGGTCATTCACGCGGTACAAAACCGCCCCGCTGGTGAGCAAGCTACGCACCGAGACAAGACAAACAAAGAGCTCATCATTTCAAATGGTAATTTTCTTAGTTTGTCTCGTCCCAGTGCGTTGCTTGCTCATCAGCTTGGCGGTTTTGTACCACGTGACTGACCAGTGCAAAGGGCCCATTGACAGCTGTCTATCAACATGTCACCAGCAGGTAACAAAAACTGGAGTCCAATAACTAAAAACAACTTCTGCTATGGTGCAAGGCAACCGATACAAAGTCAATGAGAGCTTTTTTTTTCGCATGTTCGTAACAGCAACACTGAGTTTTGCCCCCAAGCAACTTCTACTCGAAATTCTGCCGGTATAGAATGCGAAAAATCTTACAAGGAATTTGGCATTTTCGCATTCTGAGATTTCTTTTGTTGGAGGAAAAAACGCCGGTTGCGGCAAAGGCTCCACTTTAGAACCACCTCTTCACTTACTTCTCAAAGTTTATTTCCGTTTGCGTCAACTTCTTTTGGGTCTCTATGAGGCGCCTTTAAGGAACAGCGAAAGAGAAAGTAAGAAAGAGAAAAATTAGTTAAAGCAGTACATGACTGACTTTTCAAGCTTGAAGGGCGTCGCGCAACCTCGTCCCCAGAGCCCGCTTTTCTTTTGGTCAGCACCAAGAACACGGGCTCTAACCACGGCCAATTGATGCGCAGTCGCAGCGAAGGTCTATTTTTGTAACCGTCTATTGCGTCTATTGACTTCCTGCTTTGGAACTGGCCAGAGTCCGTGTTCTTGGTGATGATCAAAAGAAAAGCGGGCTCTGGGGACAAGATCGGGCGTTGCTCATCTCACCTTCCAAACTCCTCTTTCGATTTGGAAGATTTCTCTTCAAATGCCTTCATTTGCCTGAAATAAGATTACGATAAACGTTTTAGCTCACAATTCGCGTCGAAATACCATAAGCGAACATTAGAATGGCGAACGAACGGCTACGAATTCAGTTACCGCACACTGAGCACGCGTGCTAACGCAAAGCTCGAATTTCTTGATTTTGTGAAGATACTCTACTGTTATTGAAAAAAATCATTTAACGCACACAACGAGAAGCCTTTGGATTAGTGACAAAAAAAGTAAAAACTGTTTCCATTTATTGCGTGCACACAAAAGGTGCACCACCACTGACTGGACGTGCGTCGCCACCGTTGCATGTGCGTGCACGTGCAGCATTCTGCAGACTACGTCATACTCAGATGTCTCGAAAACCATGCAAACTAGCGCGTAAAGAAAGGTGGGAAAGAGAAAGAAAAATCCCATGAAGCCTCGCGCTTAAATGCGCCTGTGTATGTCACTTTGTAACGAAAACGGGCCTTTACCTAGCGACTTCGTCTTCGGTTTCCCTCAACTTCTCCTCTAATGCGTTGACTTCTGCTTGATATCTAAAACAGAATAATTATTTGGTGAATACCGGAATGTGAGGTTGCACGGAAGTTTCCGATACGCTGGACAATCTAAGTCCTTTCTTTCTTGAAACTTCTAAAGTTGTAGGGAGGAAATAGAAACAAAAATTGCTCCAAATCTGTGGAACAACTTTGACGGCGAGTGTAAAATCTACAACGGGTCCCTATTTTAGTTTAAGGCGCGTTTACACGACAGAGGAAAAATGGCACGGGTCCGATAGAAAGTGGAACGGTTCCGATCATTTTTTGCAAAAAAACTGTGAATTTTATCCGTTCCACTACGGGACCATAGGCGCCTATGGTTTAAAAGTTCTCTTTCTTTGCAAAAATGATCGGAACCGTTCCACTTCCTATCGGACCCGTGCCACTTTTCCTTTGTCGTGTAAACGCGCCTCATCGTTTCTTATACAGTACTGCGACACGTAGTTAGAGTGGATGAATACGAAGTCGAGACGTGAAGCCATTCAATGGAAAATTTAGGCTCAGTTGTTCCTGGGTTAGCGTCAACTCAGATTCCACCGTCATTCAGTTTTGAATAAAGACACTTTTTTTACCATAGCTTAAAACTATGTTTCGAAAGCAAGTTAACGCTTAATCGTGTATGGGTGTTTAACTGATGGGCCCTGAGGAATCAGTGGGCAAACTAAATTAAGGAACCCATGTTTACGCGTGGTGGTGTTTAAAGCTTGAAGCCCGTGGGGCCGTGTACAGAAAGAAACAATTTAAATATAGCTCCAAGCACCACAGAATTGAAGACGGAGAGCCTGGACTCTAATTCATTGCTAGCCAAGCTCCGCAGAGGAGACCGGCAACGAAATGAAGCCCGACTTTAAAATTCTAAAACGATGGATAATGCCGACTCACACTGGCTTTAGGACATTCTAGCAATAGAGCGAATGCATAAGTGGCGGTAGGAGCCCATATCCCGGAGAGTACAACTTCAATATACGTGTGTCACGGCGTTTTCACAGACGGGGTTATTTTAGATTCAGTTCCACGCGAATTCAGTCTCCCAAAGGAGCCTGGCTAGCCAATCATAAGCCTTGCATGCGGACGGACTGGAATTGAACTTTTCGCGGGAAAAACCTATCTATAAATAGCTTGGTCTGTGAAAATGCCGTCACATGCCCCAGCACGAGAGCCCCAGCATGGGAGTTGTGCGCTCCGGGTTATGAGCTCCTGGTGGCGGCCTATTTATTATTCTTTTATACAAATACTAATTAGACTCACTAGCCTCATATTTGTGTAAAGATTCTTTTGAATTTTACGCATGCTGAAGAGGCCAGTGACGCTAATTGGCCATTTCCGAGTTGCTGTTTGCCTCTGCTTCAAACCGAGTCTTGGTGCTAAACCATTCAAATGATAATGAGTTTGATTTGCATGAAAATACCCAACTCATTTCCATTTGAATGGTTGTGCACCAAGACTCGCTTTCAACCAGAGGCAAACAGCAACTCGGAAATCGGCTATTAGCACAACGATAAAATGGTTAGTTTGCAGCCATTTATCCATTCGGTCTATTTCGAGCTGTTTGTATTCAACTGTATAGTTAACAAACGCAAGCAAATCGAGCAAACAGCCAAGTATAATGACTATGCACGGACATGCTCGTACAAAATCTCAAAAATTCCTTCGTGCCACTAACAAAGAAAAACAGCTAAATTGCACAAGGCGTAACCTTCTAACCTGCTTGTAGCATATTATGGCACTTTCCGGATGACTATAGATCGTTTTCAGTCACGTGACCAGCGGCCATATTGATTTACTTAAACAAAAGAAATATTTGCATAAAAATGGAGTTCAATTCCCCGAAGACTGTTTAGGTACACCGAAATAGCCGCCGTTTCTTTGTTTGGGTCAGCATTAAATAACATAGCTCCCTAATATGGCCGCCGTGAGGTCATGGGAAAACGCTCTAATGGTAAGGTGATAAGGAGAATGAATATTTTGAACAGTTTCTTGTTGATACCTCTCCAACTGGCTTTTGACGGTTTCCAACTCGTCTTCTTGCTTTTTCTGATTGCTGTGTTGCACGGGAAAGAAGTTACAAAAAGATTCAAGATGTAAAACAGAAAACGAGCTGCATAACTATGTACATGTGTTGTGCTGCGAGAGCGCTCAACCCCGCCCCCCCGCCACTTGAAAGTCGGTTGGTTACAGAAACTTTTTTTTAACACAGGGAAAGAAAAGGGGGGGAGGGGGGCGGCCCCTTCGCGCTCCCCACCCCCCATAAATCCGCCCATCTTGAACTTCTAGAAACTTACCCGAGCACACACTGCAATTCCTCAGACAACCTCTCCTCTCTCTGATGAAGATCGCTGATTGTGTCGTGGGCCTTTAACAAGTAAAAGCAATCATTCATAAGTTAGCCCTGCAACGATACACCGTTACATCGGTAAACTGCGATATTTCTTCCCATGATACATTACAAAACAATAAAATACGTTACATCAACAAATTTGTGAAATAACTGGCTTTAATAATCCAAGCTCTGCATTTTAGCCTTGTAATACGATTTATGAAGGAAACAAATGAAAAAAAAAAAAAAAGAAAAAACAAACCATCCATGCTTTGCGTTCTTCTCTTCTCGGGCTTATTCAAGACGGCGAACAAACGCATGTGTTCTTATGTTAAATTTGTCAATATGGTAAGAAATTATTTTGAAAGTCGTCTAAGTAACTGGTAACTAGTCTTCTCGCGGACAGTAACGTATCGAACCATGTATCGTATCGTGGGAAAAAATGTATCGTTGCAGCCCTATCATAAGTTAAATGGGCAGTGTCCGCTGCCGCTTTTTTTAGTAGTACATTGAAAATCCCACGGACACTTTACGGTTGATGGCAGGGGCAAGATAACGACCAAAAATTCCTTTAAAAGGCTATTGTATTGTGATGCAAAGAAACTGTTTGTAGATGTTTTCAGCGGCAGATAGCCAATTAACTTTTAAGTCGGGCCAAGCTTTTCAAGTTTTCCTCTGGCGTAACCTGCAAAAAATCACTTATCAGTAACATTTCTGAGCTCATTCTTTTGTTCTAGATTCACTTTCCTTCTCCAAATTAGTGATCTAGAAACTCGTCGAAGGGTAAAAAAGTTTTTAAAGGTTACATTTAGTGAGTTCTGACCAAAAATCGTCATATCCTCCACGAAACTGCTCCTTTAAGGTATCAGTGTACCCCAAATGACCATCATACTTCGGCGCCGCTTTACGGTGGGACGTTCTACGCAAACCCTACAAAAGTATATATTTCCTGAAAGCTTAATAATTGTAGATTACGATGGTATATTCATTAACATAAAAAAATTACCGTTTTCCAAATATAGTGCGCTATTTCTCAAAGTACAGAGGTTCACTAATCAAGTTCGTTTCCGGTCGGATTTGAGCGGGAGAACGCGATTAATATCGCTATGTCTTCTTGACACCTTTCTCTAAAAAACGGTGTCGGGAAATTTTGATTACTTGTCTGGTTTGTTTTTGACACGCAGTTAAACTTTGAGAGTTGAATAAAACATGCATTCTCTTCACTAAAGCCGTCATAACTTTTGAAAGAAGCAAAAAATAAAAATTTCCCGACACCGTTTTTTAGAGAAAGGTGTCAAGAAGACATAGCGATATTAATCGCGTTCTCCCGCTCAAATCCGACCGGAAACGAACTTGATTAGTGAACCTCTGTACTTTGAGAAATAGCGCACTATATTTGGAAAACGGTAATTTTTTTATGTTAATGAATATACCATCGTAATCTACAATTATTAAGCTTTCAGGAAATATATACTTTTGTAGGGTTTGCGTAGAACGTCCCACCGTAAAGCGGCGCCGAAGTATGATGGTCATTTGGGGTACACTGATACCTTAAGTCACATATATTATCCAATTTACTCCCATTCTCCACTCCCTTAAGGGGACGTGAGATGGGGAAAAAGTTTAGCATCTTTCACGACTTTCTTCCATGTTGATGGGGAAGTAAGTATGCGATTCAAGGAAGAGTGCTGTCAATGATTTTCGCTTTGCACGAAGTCCAAAAAGCGCACTGCAAGCAGCATCCGAGC
>BLFK01000602.1:370359-377859 GCA_014634185.1 Astreopora myriophthalma | reverse complement strand
GCTGTCCAACTTCGAATGTTTGATAGCTACGGTTAGATCACGATCTTTACGTCAGGTGTTGCCGCCCAGCTGCAGCCGAACGTATTGTGCGCGTAATATTAAGTGGCAAGTTGTGATTTTTTACCCAGTTCTGATCGAAAAACAGCAAAACTGCCATGATAACGTTTCCTTTAACGATCGTTAATCTCGACCACAGGAAAAAGGGGGCAGGGACAAACACAGTAGGGTTACCATGAAAACCCTGCATAGAACAGACCAGAATTAAACTAGCGTTTCGAAATACCTTTCTTTTTCTTCTGCCCGCTGCTCTCTTTCAATCAGTTCCAACATTTTATCTTCCAAATCCCGGTTCCTGCTTTTTAAGTCTTCATTAGTTTCTTGAAGCTGTGAAATTCTGGCTTCAGCTTCGTGATAATTCTCTGCACTTTGCTTCAAAGAACTCTCAAGTTGGTCCCCAAATTCCCTGCTTCTCTGGATAAAAGACAAAGGCACCTTAATTTTCAGAGAGTGTTGTGATGCAAAACCAAACTGAATGCCTAAGTTCCTTTTCGCACTTGACTGAAAACCGCTCTTGTTAATTTAAAGACAAATTTTTGGGCATTAACTTTAGCCAACAGTGCAGGCGTTTTCAGTGGGCTTCTCTTGGCTCGCGTCGCGGTTTCGGTGAAGTTTTTGCCGCCATTTGGAATCCGATAGACCTGGGGAGTTGGGGCGAGTCAAAGGGGTGGGAGCGGTGTCGGGGGGAGAGAAAACGGTGTACAATTCCCACCCTAGCCCTCCCCCTTGGTTGGCTTTTTGTATCCTCTTGTTTTTAATCCAAGATGGCGGCTATGTTGCTTAAGGAAGAGTATTCGCACCCCAAAATACGCCTGTACTGCAGGCTACATTAACTTGTGTTTCACATCAGATTTGGGGGTAGTCAAGTGGATTATTCCGTTGAATAAGCGAGCAAGTCGTGGCGTTTACTTCCTGCTGCAGAGGACGCAGATCGTGTCAAACAAAAGGAACAAAAACTAAGATGCAATCAAGTCCTTCTTTTTTTCCTAGACTGTCCACATTATTCTGTTCCTAGAACAAAACTGCTCTCCTCTGCTGCTCGCACATTTGCTTACAGGTGGTCATCATGTCTGTATCCCAAACAATACCAGCTTTTCTGTTTGGTATGTTGTCGCTGTCGCCTGAGCAAAATAGGAATCTATTGTTCTTGTTCAGACTTTTATAAGAGAATCTGCGACATTCTATAATAACGACTAAATACGTTCCACCTTTCTCTTTCTGTGTTCAGTCCCAATTTTTCTCTTTCTGCCGTTTCTCATCCGTTTTTATTTGTAATGAAATCATTTTCGAAGCCTTCTTGATGGGCGCTAATGGTAGGGCAAACTTTGCCAATAAATGTTTCAATAAAAAATACAAAATAATAATTTAAAAAGACAATCAAATGATAAGTACATTAATTAGCAGTATTGATTATTTACCACCATTTCCTTGCTCAACATCTCTTCGAGTGCGTGGATCTTGTTTTCGCTTTCTCCTAAAGTTGTCGCAAATTTCATCCGAATATCCTGGACGAAAATATGTACATGGTGTCAATGACTTTTTGCGATCGATTGCAATAATTTTTTTTTCACTCTGAAATAACTTCCCTCTTACAGTCAAGGGGTGAGTTGACAGATAAATTTTCCAAAACCTCAAATCAGATTCATGCACCTAACAGCCGTCAAGTCACCGGTAAAACGTCACGTGCATGAGTTTTAAATACCACTTATTAACCGAGAGTGACCGAACGGACGAGGTTAATAAGTTATTTATTATATGGCCTTTTTAGCGCTGGAAAAAAAACCGGAAGCGTCTTAAAACAAAGATTTGCATTTTAATGCAGCCGTGCATTAACGGTTGACAAGTTTCAACAACAATCTCTTTTCTATGACTGAGGTCATCATTCCTGAGTACTAGTCTCCCAAGTATCCGTTCGCATTTGCCTTCCAGCGAACTATGCATTAACCCTTCAAAACTGTCAAAAACGATCCTTTTCTTCGGATGACATAGCTCATCACTCTTGAAGAACCTTCGTTACCTAGTTGGTTTCCTCTTTTACTGACCTCGAATAAACAGCAATTCTTGGCTTTCAAGTCTCTTCTTTGAGCACCGTGTTTTCGGAACGGCCGAGTTTGGCTATCCCAAACTCGACCGGGTAAAAATATTCCTCCCGTTCGTTTTCATCTTAAATCGACTTGTTGATTGCGTTAAATCATTGTTTCTGACACAGTCTCAAATATACATGTACCTCTAACTGCACCTCTGTCTCTTCAAGTTTTTCTCGCAGCTGGATATTTTCATTTCGCAGTTGCGACACCAATTCTGAAACATTGTTTCACATAGAAATGGTCAAAGGAGTGAGAAATGAACTCTTGCAGCTTCAAACATCCAAGTGTCAGTTGGAATGTCATTGGTTGGCAGCCCTGCTTCGGCCCGGGGAATAACGAGACGGCACGAAATAACGTTCATATGGAAAAACAACCACGACAACAACAAAGGCTCTGCATGTGCGTTATACATTTTCGCACATTTTTCGACGCCCTCTTCAATACAGCAACGAGGTGTCCCACGTCAAGGTTTTGTGACCTTTTGAGGAGTTTCTTTGTACAGTGACACTTTTCTTCCTGAATAGTTCTCTTTATAGGTAAGTTAGCGGACAAATTTAAAGGGACAGTTTCACGGTTTTGCGCATGTCCAAGCTTTGGCGCTATCAGTTGTAATTTTTTACGGTTTCTTACTGAACCAGATGTTGTTCATTAATCACTGAGAGTATTAAAGCGAATACACTGAATAGCTAAAGCCCAAATTTGGTGGAAGATACTGCGGGTTTAGACAGAAAATATCGATTTTAATTTTGACCTCGAATTTATTGTACGGGTCGAACATTTTATTCTACGCACTAGTTGTCATAACGCAAGAGTTATCTATTCGCATGCAGTGGGTTCATAACACAAAGGAAAGTGCTTTCGGTTGTTTCAATAACAACAGAATTAATTGAGCTGAGGTGACAGTTTGCCCATGTGCAGAGACGTGAAGCTCTTCCTTTAATACACGTACATGAATTACAAGGGAGTATCAACGGCACGTCGCAAAATTGTCACCCTAAACGCTCTTATATTACCGTGAAGTCTTTGGTTTGCTTCATCTACTTCATCTCTGTCTTTTGATATTTGTAAGACTGTTCTTTCTGTAAACGAAGAAACAAAACACCTTTACGCTAGTTTTTTTTAAGCAACCTGTGTAAATGGAACAGCAACAGCAATACACGCATATAAAGCGACAACACCTAATTAAAGGAGCAGCGTCACGCTCATTGAGCCGTACTCTAAGCGGCTGAAAACAAAAAACAAAAAACAAAAACAAAAAAAACGCTTGCGCATCAACAGAAACCAAAAAAATAATGCTACTGTTTCGTTAACAAGAACCATCTTTTCTCATCTGCATCTAAGGATGGCGAGAATGGAAATAGATTGAAACTTGAAAAAGTTGTCCAACGTTTTTTGGTTTGGCCACGGTGTTTTCCAAAAATCGCCAAAAAATTCATATGGATAGTTTTTCCTGTTAAAATTCATTTGATGTTTTCTTCTTGCTTTGCCAGAAATGTTGCTTGTAAGCTTAAGTACCAAGTTTCAATTTTCAGCCACTTATAAGACCTTAATACAGGGAAACTACCGTGACAGTGCCGACGGGCCCAGGGTTTCCTTAACCCACGTACGTTTTATACATAATGGCTTGACAGTAGTTGAATTACTACGATTTTCAGTTGAATAAGGCACGAGGAAACTTTGTTAATGTTGACGTTCAAGCTACCATGTTGTCAAGGGCAACTTGCTCAATTACCAACACAAACCGTTCTATTACAGCAGTTTTCACTTGAGTGTCGAAAGTCATTGCACAATTGCTTTGGTTTTAGTTTTCGTTTGTTCTATGATTTGATCAAAAAAAACATTCGCGAACTTTTCAACCAATCAGATGCAAAACTAAAATCAATTGTGACTTCGCCACTCTCGTTTTCCCGCGCTTGGCATCGGCAGCGTTAACTTGCTTTGCATTGATTGGCTGGTAAAACCAAGTCGTGAATTACGTCGATTTGTGATTGGCTGAAAGGTGGATTTGCTTCACAACGTGATTGGCTGAGTCTGTTATGACTTTGATTTCGTGTTTTGACACTCGATTGAAAGCCGCTCCATTACGAATGGCAAATGAATGACGATGATTGGCCCATCGCTTTGCCCTCGCCCTTCTATTTTTTTTTTCGCTGAACCATCCTTTAGCACGGAAACATTGATACAGTATCGATACTAAATCTGTCAAACCTAAGGACGTGATTCTCTCATTCAGAGCCTTGTTTTTCTCCTGTTCCAGCTCAAGATCGGCTTTGGAATTTTGAACCGCGCAACTAAGTTGCAATTTGAGCGAGGAAACTACCTGCGGTTTGAAAAAGACATAAAACACAGCTTTTGATTCAGAAAAAAACTAAAGATTAAAATCATCAAACATTCTTGTTGTACAATTTGTTTTTTAAATCTACAGTATGTGGTTTCAAAAAGATTAGATACCTTTCTCCGACTTACCCCTTCCTTGTCATGCAGTTGTGACTTGACGGTTTTCATTTCTTCTTCCAGAGTTGCGAGGTCACTATTTGCAGTTGAGTTTTCCTTGTTTGAAAGAAGAAGTAAACTTTTAACCGTTTCATCCCTGAGAGGGACTTAATAGATCTTACTCTGGCTAACGCCACACGATTTTACTCCTTAGAGAGTAAAGGTTTAAACAAAGAAGCATCTTGCATTCGTGAAACATTATTTTTTCCTGAAGTGAACAACTCTCGTCAACAACATCCTCTGTGCTGTTCCAAGTCAGCTCGTCGTTCTGGCGGCGAGGCAGCGTGGCCCATTGGTGAGGGCGCTGGAGTTGCGCGCGGATCGTTCCGGGTTCAAATCCCGTTCTGACCCGCACCAAATGGATTTGTCTTCGGTGTCGTCCCGAATTCAACTCCGCCGCGCTTTGTAAATAGCCAACTGGTTGCCTCCTCCCGGTTAGGATTCTTAAAGGGGCACTGTCACGGTAGTTCTTCCGTTTTTAGGTCATAAGTGGCTGAAAATTTAAACTTGGTTCTTAAGTTGACAATTAACAACATTCCTGACAAACCAAAAAGAAAATATGAAAATAATTTTAACGGCAAAACTATCCACATTAAATGTTTGGTGATTCTAGGGATCCACCATGTTAGAACTTGAAAAAATTGGCCAGCTTTTTCAAGTTTCAATACATTCCCATCCTCGCCATCCTTAGATGCAGGTGACAAAAAAGGTTTCATTGCAGTAATATCGTTCTTGTTAACGAAACTAGCATTATTTTTTTATTTCCGTCGGTGAAAAAGCGTTTTTTAGCCTTTTAGAATACTGATCAAATAGCGTGACACTGCCCCTTTAACGTTGTTCTGTTTATTTGAATTGTTATTTTCTATACACAGCCCCACAAGCTTGAAGCCTTAAATATCACAGTTGAGTATAATTTTCAGCGGTGAATATAAGAATTCGGTGTTATATTTCGCGCTACCCGATGAATATAACATTTTGGAGGCGCGGCTGCTAAGCTAAGCAAGAACTTTTCGTGCCTTTTTATCGTGTTTTAGACGTTGTTTTGCACTTTATTATATTCACCGCTGAAAATTATACTAAAACAATTATTCGCCTCAGGCTCAGTGAATATTTGGGAATATTTACCTCGACTACGTCTCGGTAAATATTCACCAATATTCACTTCGCCTTCGGCGAATAATTGTTAATTATAAATAGACGTTCTTTACTTAACTTTTCCTATCTGTTCCAGCCCGCCGCAGAAGAAAAGTTTCTCCTGTTAATACCACATGCGAATGAAGGACAAAAACCTTGTTCCAAGATCCCTCGGACTAGCACTGCGATTTCTGATTAGCTCTCCTCTACTTTTCTTCTAATAAAATATATGTACTTATTGACTGATCACTTGTGTCCAGAAATACAGGCAATAAACATCACAAAGTGTCCCCCAAACTGTGCTTTTCAACTGAACATAAACAGTTGCATTAACCCTAATCTGGAAATAACCCTAACGCAAACACTAACCTTATTCTTAGAAATAGGCACTAGACGCTTAGACTAAACGGGACACTTCGTGATCGATACCTAAGTGGAGACGAAAGACGCAAAAAGGAACGGGGCCATTATCCAGCCATCTTGACCAAACAAGCTTGGTCAATAAAGGATTTATTATATGGCTACACTCCTCTCTTTCCCGGTTTTCCGCGAGACAAAACCGCTTCCATGCCTTCATATCACTTTGTTTCAATTTTTGTATTTTCCGGTTTCTGCTGCAAAATAAACTCACGAAAACTCGTTTACGTTGTCTTTGTTTTGACTGTCTTCTGCCGCCTTTTGTGACTTCATTGCTGACATTGTCCAAAAGTTACAAACTTTGTCATACGCTCCACGCAATTTTTTATTTTATTTTATTTTTTTGCGGGGGGAACAAAACGGACAGTCCCGAGCGGGCAAGATCAATGGTGTAGGCATATATCTTGCCCGCTCGGGTAGCCAGTCTTATCACAGCACAGAATACAATTCATCTTGCTCGCTCGCGGAGCCTGCCATATAATAAAATGAACAAACAAGCAATCAACCAATCGAAAATATTATTAGGAAGGAACTGGAGAAGAGCTCCACAACTGTGGGGTTTCCGAACATAGTCCCTATGCTCAAAATAAGCTTCCTGTCATTGACTCACAAATGGTAATGACAGGGGATATTTCTGTCTGCATCCAGGCTAATCTGTTCTTGCCTTTGATCGATTTTGATTCTTTTAAAGCTAAGAACAGTCTGTAAAGAGTACTGTCTACGCCATCGTGGCATGAAAGCTACCGACAATTAAATCAAAAACAGTAAGAAAATAATTGCATCGTTCTCATTCATTTGTTAGACCTTTTTATCGGTACGGCGTCCATCTTGAATCCTATTGTTCTGAAAAAGATATCACTGGATGCCCAGGGGTCAAAATCGCACATATTGTGCCCCCGGGCATCCCATAACATATTTTGCAGAACAGTAGAATTCAAGATGGTCGCCAAATCAGTAGAGGGTCTATTTTTGAGAGAAACCTGTCTATTCAGGTTTAGGATTAACGGAATACCAGGAATGAGGTTGAACGCGTATTCCAAAAACGGAATGGATCCAAGTTGCAGAGGTGACCTAAGAACTGACACTCGGAATAGTCTGGACACGACTCACGTTTAGGCGGCCGCGCACGATTTTCGCGCCAAAATAATCCCAAAAGAACGCGTATCGTATTCCGGGTAAACCGTATTCTGTTTATTCCGTTCATTCTGCTATCGAGAGCAGAATGAACGGAGTACTATCCCCGGTACATTCCGAGAACGGAATAAGTCCACATATTAAAGAACGCGTGAACCGACCATTCCGTCTATTTTTA
>BLFK01000602.1:344464-370349 GCA_014634185.1 Astreopora myriophthalma | reverse complement strand
AAAAGCACCCTTATTGATCACTAACTTGTACTTTTGCAAGCAACAGGTCTTTTTCCTCACTCAAGTCTTGTACTTCTTTTCGAAGACCAGTAATGGCTGATTCGTGGCTAACTTTTTCTTGCAACAGTAACTGTTGATCAAAGTTTGTGTACTTTCACATTAATTGACCAGTTGAAGGCAAAGGTATCTTTTATTTTTACTTGTTTCATGCCAGGACAATCGCACGCTGTACCTGAAATTGGTATTCCAGATCTTGGACCTCCTGTTGACTCATGCAAAGTCTGTTTTCAAGGTCTGTTCTCTCAGATAAAAGCTTTGAGATCTTTCAGGGTGGTAAAAGAAATAATGAGATAATTAACATCTGAGCAAACAAATTTTATTACTTGCACACTGGGTATGAGGATTTTTATGTGTAATGGAAGCAGGAGTAACAAAATCACTATCAAGCTACGAAGTTCTTAAGTTGCTTCAATGGACAGTTGTCCCTAACCTCACTTTCTGGAGCTGGCTCCTCCTTCGGATTTGGAGTGGATGAAGACATAGGTAGATTCTTCCTGCTCTTTCGTAGTGGTAGAGGGGTTGCAAATTGCTGCAGTTAAGGTTAAAAAAAAAACTGCTCCTAAAACTATTCCTACTACTAGGAATTAAAATTAAACTATCCCATAATGGCTACTAGAAAGAGGGTCAATTGGTCTCAATGGGGTTTAACTGTTAGCCGTGAAAGGGCCAACAATTTAAAAAAGATCAAAATTTAGCCGTTAGCCTGTGTGAAACAAATTGAAAACTGTTAACCATAAAAATAAAAAAAAATAAAAAAATAGTAGCGCAAAAATTAAAGGTCCCTGAGTTGTCTTGTAAGGAACTCCGTTTGCTTATTGTTTAACTAATTTGGCTAACAACATCGGAAATGGAAGATGTGTCTTTGAAATGGATTGTACCATACACTTTAACAGACTTGACAGGCGCCTTGATGTTTTGACAGCTCTTGCAATTTATTTTCCGACCTTGTTGTTCAGTTTCTCTTTATGAGTGGCGGCTTTGCTATCTATGGCTAGCTATGGCTGTCCTGAAGGCAGTTGTTAGTATCTATCGCATTAGAGGGGAGAAGCACATAGAAAGATACAAAGCAAGGATTCAAATCGGTGAAGATCACAAAGATATTGCTTCTTTCAAAAGTATTTTGATTGAATGACCAGGACAAGAAGGCTGGCAAAGCAGAAAATTATGCCATATCAACTGAACAACAACTCAAGCTGGAATTGCCCTTCTTGCTTGGCTCGCAAGCGGGAAGCAAGCTTAACAGTAAGCCTCATAAAAAATGTACAAAGAAGCATGATAATCATTATTTCAAAAGAACAACAAGAAAAACAACTTTATAACGCCTATCACATACAGGCAAATATAATTCCTTGTTTTAGCTCTTAGAAATTAAAAGTTCCAAATTTCTACGTCTCACAGTACTGTCAGTGCAGGACTGATATGTATTTGTGAACCAGATTTTTATTTCATTTCTTTCGTCAGCTGAGAATGTTCCCTATACTTTTCATTATATTTCCAGTTAATTATTCTAATTTATTATAATGTAAAACAATGGCAATTAATTATTAAAATTTCAGTTAACTATAACAGAAAAAAAAATTAACCTTAGTCGTAAAAACCACTACCCCATTGAGACCCTCTAGTAAGTTTGTTTACTCTGGACACTATCAACCATTAAAAGAAAAGATTTGTCAGCTGAAAGTTCAAGGTAAACTGTGGCATTGGAGAAATGAGTCCTCCATTCCAAGGACAATATCTGACCATAGTTGAAAGCCTAATTAATGTTTTTATAATTTCATAGCTTCCAGATTACAAAGCACACCTTGAAACAATTTGCAGAAAAAAAAAAAACACTATTTCAGAGCAAAACTGGAACACCAAAATGTACACTTTCTAGTGAACCAGTGTGGAAGGTAATATTATTGATAAACACAGTTAAACTTACTGAGCACTTGCTGTCATTCCGACTTGACGTACTACAGGAACTGATATCTAAAACACCAAGGCAACAAAGAACATTACAGAGGGTAAACTCAGCATTTCCACAATGATAAGTACCCAACTCTAAGCCAATGACTATTTCAATGAATAGAGATGCACCCCAATTGCCACAAACAGCTGACCATTTACAAATGACTAGTGCCTGGCAATTAATTCTCTACAATTAATTGCTCTAAGAAGTTGGAGCAAATTAAAGACAATAGCTCCATGAAACGTTGCACCTACACTACTATTAATTAGCAATAATTTTTCTATTTCTTTGTTCAGTAATTCATTTAATGCAATTATTGGACTTAATATATAGCTTCTACATTGCTCTCTAAAGAACATGCTGGTTACAAGTGTGTACTATGCTAAAATATAAACTAACTAAAAGGTAAAATGTATCAAGGCCCCTGCAAACAAGGAAACATTTATTGTAAGTTGCAGAAACTTTGGTGCAGAAACATTGCTCCCTCGTGTTTTCCCAGCGGCATGAACACGGGACATTTGTGATACTTCACCAGAGGCAAAAATGTTTCTGAACTTTTCCAGAAGCATTTTGCTTCCTCAGCAAATGTTTCCTTGTTCATAAGGGTCTTTAAGGATAGACAAACACAAACATACTGTACCAAGCAAACTGTTGCCTGTAACTGGTCCAGGGTTGCTATCTGAAATTGACCAAAAGTTTGTCCTCACACACCTGCATTATTACTGTCAGTAAATCTGTGCTCACTTTGGCCTGACAGACATGCTTTTTGTGGGTCTTATCAACGGCTAGGCATCAGGACTTAGATAAAATTAGGTTAACCCTCTTTACAAACAGTTCCATCACTGTGTTCTCCACAAGCACCGGCAACCTGCAAAAATCTCGATCTACTGGTCCTTCGCACCCTGACTAATGAAAGGGGAAATAGTAAGGTTTATAGGTTTTCTCTTTTCAGCTGATGTACATAGTGCGGGCTGAAAGCGTCAAAACCGGTTGTAACATTAAACGATTTATATTAAAGGAAACATGCGCATCAAAAAATGATGCCGATGGGATGAGCAAAATACACAGTAGCTCAAAATAATTATGTTGAAATGCATTTCAAAGAGCCTCCAAATTAAAAATTTTCCTGGGGAGGTCCCCTGAACTGCCCCTTAATTAGAGGGCACCCACACCCACCCCCACACGTGGCATCATCTCCGTGTGTAGGGTCCGCCTACTTCAATCTTTTTTCCTTCATAAAATTTTGTGAGAACCCTGCATCATGTATGCGATGGGAAGTAGAGGCAAGACTATTCAGCACACCATCACCATGAATTTACAGGCTTTTCTTCCAGATGGGGTTTGAACCGAAGAAATCCTGCACAGCAGACCAGTACTTTGCAAACTGAACCAAATGAGCAGCTAGACAGTATAGGGGATGAAGACAATTAAACGAGTGCACATAATTTCTGTGCACCAATACAAACCAGTACTTGCAACCATTTAAGGGGCAATGTCCCCTGAATTTTTGCTATTTTGTGGTCAAAAATGTAAAGAAACCTCATTCCTAATGACCTTTATTTGTATGTAAAATAAACCTTGGAATAATAATATGAGATCCCAAATGAATTTTTGCAGGAAGAGTCATAACAAATTGGGCAATCAATTATCATCCTCACCATTCGTAACAGCAGAAGACAGTTATACAAAGTCTTATTTGCGGCAATGGACTGTCAAAGTTCTGAAGTAAACTACGCTGCAGGTTCCAGGCCCTTACTAATAGTAGGGACAAGTGAGAAAATTGTCCAGACAAAGAAAACAGCAAGTGTGAGGACAAATCAAGCGAGAACCCAGTTTTCGCTCATTTTTTCCCATGCCTGCCTTATCTTACCAGGGTAGACTTAATCATCCTTACAGTATTAACTGAGAGCCTGGAACAGGCTAGAAGTAAACACACTGCATCATGACTTTTTTTGGGTCTCCAAACATCACTTAGTGTAATTACTCCTGCAGTGAGGCAGAAATGTCACAACCTGCACCTTTAAGCACCAACTGTGATTGTGCACTGTGTGTAACTTGCTTTGTATTAAAGCTAGCTTTAATAACAGAATTTCATCTACACTCTACTCACCTTTCAGCTCTGCAAAGCGCTTTCCCTTCCCAAACCCAAGGGCTCCTCCGTGCTTCTCATTTTTGACATCATAAGAACCAACAGGCGGTGCCTGGGGGACTAAAGGAAAAGATGACTGCTATCTTAGCAGGGTTTCGGGCATTGGGCACTGTTCATTCAACCAACCTACGCTACCCACGTTTTGACCCTGTATTAAATATATCAGTTGCAGCACGATAAAAACAGGAATCAACTAAAAACCTTTCTAGGTCAGTTTACAGTGACCTATTTGGGGAGAAGATCGACTTTATGAACAATGTGAGTAATAGATTTTTAAATTTTATTTTCTCCTTACAACTATTTTTCACGTTTGGAGAGCAAGGAAGGAAATAAAAAAGAAATATGTAAGCTCTTTAACCCTTTCAGCCCCAAGGGGTGCCCCAGTGACGAGTAAAATCGTCTGGCGTTAGACAGAGTAAAATCTGTAAGTGGCACTACTGGGAGGGGAATCGGCAAAAGCCGTATTGGACTCACTGGGAGTGCAAGGGACAATATATATCCCCGAAATATATATAATGCACCTATAAACACCAAGCCCAAAGGAACTGCAGGCATATGTGGAGCATTTGATTTCTTCTGCTATCTCTACATGCACCATCGGGAATTCGCCTGAGAGGCATAGCATGCTGTTGTCTTGTCTTGACGGCAAGTTGTTCAAAGCAGGGTTAGCACTTAAACCCTGGGTTAAGTCCAATTGAAACCTATAGGTTTTCATGAGATTTAGCCTGGGTTAGCACCAACCTCAGCCCAGGAGGGTAAATTAAGTTTTATTTATTGTGCACAACGTATTTGAAGCAATTAATTAAGGCTAATGCTCCTTTAATGTAGTGAAACTCAGAATGCACGGCCAGGTATAAACAAATTTGAAAAAAACTTGTTCCAGGGTTGAGACAGTTTATGAGATTTGAACTATTTTTTTGACCCCTGTGGTCCGAACTTTTTTAAAAAAATCAACCCAACAACCCCATCCCTGCCACACCATAGGTGCATAATAACTTCTACAGAAACACGTTCTCGGTCTTATTTATAAAACACTAGCCTTTCTCGGCTTAGAAATCCCTCTGTTCATGTTAATGAGTGGACAACCTTTTGAAGCCAACCCTGAGGAGCATCCACATGATAATACATATGAAAGCTCTGCAAGCATCCACGTGGAGCCCACAAGCGATGCAAACCCCAACGAGTGGTCGACTATCGTCTACTTATGGCTCAATTTTTTTTAAATCAAGAAAAGGCCGGGATTTTTCGAGGAGGATTGAAGGGAACTTTGCTCGCAAGGTATGCTATTGTCTGCAAAGAAAAACCATCACCTATTATGTAAACTCGACAAATAAAACTTGCGTTGGCCACAGCCTAGTGCCTGCGCTGCAAACGAACTCGGACGAAACTAGCTCAATAATTCCATTTTTACGGCTTACCTGGATCTTGAAATCTTTTGGATTTAGGAAACATGCTTCTCTGTATAATGACCGGTCGAAAATAATCCAAGACGAGTAACTACGGTGCAAATTTTCTTTGGAATGAACTAACGAAACGAATGTGTTGTAATGCGTTGTTGTTCGTTGCCGAAGATTTTCAAAAAACGAACCAATCATTACAAAGTATCTATCGAACGCCTCGATTTCACGACGAGACAATTTGAGGAGGAACACTTTTTTTGAATAGCGAAACCAGTGGTTTTAGGGGGACCACAAATGAAGCAGTCCTCCCCAATGGAAAATTAAAAAAAAAAAAAAGGAATACCTCCTTTGACAACTCAAGAACGCGGATCTTTAAAGTAGCTATACGCTGATTTGCATTTGTGTCCTTCCTATTCAGTCGCAGGCATGGAGGAACGACCACAGGCCAACCATCCTCCCTTTGTTGATGTTTACAGAAGTACAAAAACATTTTGGGCACGGCACCCCTCCCATGTGGCACCCGTGCTTACATTTTGGGTCCACCCATTGCCCGTTCACACGACCAAATTTTCTTTATTTGGGGTACCACAATTTTTTTACCACAATTTTTTTTGGGGGGGGGGGGGCACCGTTAGAATCACAAAAGTCACCTCTAAAATTGTTGAGCATATCGATGCATTTATCAGCGGTTTAACCACTTTCAAGATGGCGGACATGACTGAACACGAGGCAACCGTGCTTTTTTCTTTTGGTTTTTCATGAGAAGGCGAAGAAATATAAATTTTCAGGAATTTGAAAATATGAATTTTCAGGAATAATAAAATAAATAAAATAAAACAATAAATGAATAATAATAAAATTTTAGGCACGGGTGCCAAATTGTAGGGGTGCCGTGCCCAAAATGTTTGTCGTGTAAACCGGGTTCAAGTCTCCTTCTCAGCCATTTTTTGGGGAGAGCGTTCCGTAACATCCCAAGAAACGGTTGCGAAGGAGACTACAGAAGTACAGATACAGAGGAAATTACGGCGGTTGCGATTTGCTCAAAAATGAAGTTTGAAAGCAAATAATTCAATAAAAGATCAAATGCCAACTGCCAAATGCTAAATGCCAACTGTGTCCTGTGTTACGTTTATTTGTCGTTCCGAGCCGTTTTGGGCTTCACATTATACTATACCTTTTGTTTGATCTTTTGTTGACTCATTTTCTTTCACACCCGAGAAGTTTATTTTCGAGCAAATCGCAACCGCTGTAATTACCTCCGCGTTTTTACTTCTGCAGATCTATAACAACCATGTCAACAGAGGGTGATTCTCCTGTGGAGACAGATACAGCCCGCCGCACACTTTTGGAAAGAGCTGAGCAAACTGCCTCGCGAGGCAGTTTGCTCAGCCGTTTCCTCATGTGTGCGGCAAAGTTTTGGTGAGAAATTCGCCTCGCGAGGGCGTGAGGCCAATACTATCAAACATGTTTGATATTGTCTTCATGTCCTCGCGAGCGAATTTCTCACCAAACGTTCACCGCACACTTGAGGAAACGGCCGAGCTAACTGCCTCGCGAGGCATTTTGCTCATCTCTTTCCTCAAGTGTGCGGCGGGCTAAACAGACAGCTGGACAGAGGGAGCTTATGTTGCGGGCACCAACATGGCGACGTAACGTGCAAGTCCATACTTGACGTGTGATCATCGTAGTTTAACAAGGATAGGCTCAACCTCGAGCCTTGGCGCAAACGATAGAGAGAGCCTGCATGGGTTCGAGCTTGGGATAAGCTGTAGGAAAAGCTCTCTTTGTCTCAAAGTGCCCAGGAACGAATTGTTCAACGCAAATTTAGTGCTAACGTCGCTTCGAACAACCTCGCCCAGAAGTTTTGAAGAGGTTCCTTTGCTGAGCCGGTCAAAGCCTAAAAGTGCACTGTAACAAAATCAAGAGAGCCTGAGAGTAATGTTGGTGCCTCCAAAAATTGGAGAGGAGCACGGGAAAAATAGAGCTTTTGTTTGAGCTGGGAGGGGCGATGCATGAAACAGTATAATTTTCCCTGTGTGCAGTCTTTCGGAAGAAAGGTTGGAGCACCTGGCTCTGTATCCCTTGAATATTGGCTTCCAAAGTCCGTCATTGCCCCCCCTCTCCATCCCCAGTACACACACACACACACACACACACACACACTGGGCTATTTCCATCGAAATTGTTCCCCTTGTAAAAGACGCTTGTCAGATCGCTGGTTTTGCATGTGGGTTCAAACTGAACTAAGGCCCGCTGTGATCACCCACTGTTGTATTTGTCTCCATTGGCGCGTACCATTTTGACGCGCAGAAATTCTTTATTGAGATTGAGATTTTCTGAAGTTTTACCTTTCTGAAGTTTGTCTCTCATGTTAAATTCGAGTTTGAGCCTTAATTTTTACGTCTCCATCACGTAGATCAGCCATCTGGTTGTCTCATTGCAACCGGGTTTCAAACGCTTTGAGTTTGAGAACGAGTTCCGGGGAGACAAACAAAGGTTTTCAGTCCCTCGAGTCTCAAAATGGCCGCCGAGTGAATAAAGCCTATTCTTTCTTTACTCAAATAACGCGTTCTATGAATAGGTTCTTTTCTTTACTTTTTAATTCAATTACTCATATTAACTGAAAGGTCTTTTATTATGCATAATACACAAATTGATATAATGCTTTCTAAACTGATACAGGTCTAGCTTTGAGAAAACGCCCACTAAACATACAGTGTTATTCCAAACAGAGTCCAAAGAACTCACAATATAAAATAAAGAGACGATATCTCGATAGGGTTCAGTGTATAGCGTAAGAAAAACAGTTACAAGAAAAAAAAAAAATTACACATAAAACAATGTATTGATCCTTAGCTGAATTTTCACAACGATTAGCAACAATTCTTGACTAATTGGGTTTTAAATGAAAAAAGTTCTAACACAACCAAACATCTTGATCACTGCTCAGAATTTTCCTTACTGCATCAAAACAACGAAAGCGCATGCGATCAAAATGATGGCGCTGACCACTTGTTTTGCAGCTCCATTGCAGAGATCCCCAGAACAACAATTGACGTCGCATTCTCCTTTACCTTTACAGATTGGAAGGTCTTGGGTCGCACTGCAAATTGCTTCGCTTGAACACCCCTTTTCAAAGCCTTCAGCAGACACATCATCGCCCTTGACTTTAGCATGAACTTTGTAGCAGCGATCAAATCCTGCATCACAGGTTACCTCTTTCCGGACACTCTCACAGTCATCCCAACTCTTGGTGCTCGTACAGCTGTAACACTTCAAGCTGTACCCTTTACAGAAAACAGAATTTCAACGTTTTCACATTTCACTATAACTGAGTTGTCTCATGTAAAATGTTGTTAAATTTTCTATTAGTTGTATTTCGTAAGAAGCATGTATGAACGTTTCACTCACTGGCTAGAGTCAAGAAAAAAGACCGAAAATAACAAACAAAGAGGAAGATAATTCTCGGGACGCTCTCTTACAAAGTAACGCCTACTGCCTACCTGGCACTTTTCATTCATGCATACAGCCATTTAATACACATCAAACGGAAAGTATTAATATTGAACATCTTTGTTTTTCTCGTGTCTTAAAACAGGTCTATCAGTTTTAATTGCAAACGGTAGGTGCTTTACACTGATTTACGACAAGGACTGCCTCCGTCAGTTTTTTTGCGAAGCAATATGATCGTAAACTGGCAAGTGTCGCAGCACTGCACGATTTCGAAAGCAAAGAAAGCACGCAAATAATGATCTTGTGATTTCGAAGCTGTGAATTGTTCCTAAGTTGCTTTCTCAGCAAAGACTGATGACATTCGCGACCGTTCTAAAACAAAAATCGTTCCTCTGCCGTGCTATGAAAGACTACCTCGACAGAAAGTTCTCGTGTTTTCTCGTGCAACGCAGTCAAGATTGAGGCTGAATAGTTCGGGCGACTGATGTCTGTCGTGCACACATTCAAATGAATTTAATGCGCTGTTTGGATATCAAATTAAATCGAACTTAAAGCTATATAGAATAACAGTTGTTGAATGCGTAGAGATGTACAGGTTAAGAAAATGTTGGGTCAACTTAGTTTTGCCCACCCGAATTGAGAAGCTGAGAAATAAGTTCATTGTGTGTTTTGAACGGGAAGCTTATCGCCCGCAACCTCATTCACATTCGAAGGGGACTGACTATTAAATTCGTCTGTGCAATGCTAGCGATGGGGCAAAAATCTTCAAACTATATATAGCTAGACTACTGTTTGAACTGAGAAAAACTTTCACAAGTAAACCTCGGCTCGCTCATATAACTGACAGAAGTTCTTTTAATGTCACCTCGCCGGCTATCACGATCTCGTTTTGCGATACGGCAAAGCCAAATAGTCGCAGCACTCTAACCGACTGAAAAGCATGCGCTTATTCCTTCATCCAGTAGCTTCTAATGCTCTATCACAAAGGCGACATTATAAATTTATCGAATCACAATGCTCAACAGACTTCGTGCAATAAACACGGTGTGCGCTTTTAATTCAGAATACCACCTGCCGGAGAAACCAGCGTCAGCAAATTGAATGATCGAAAACGCAAACTAAAGTAAGTAACTAATTTAAAACTCACCGACAGAGAGGCATAGGAGAAAAGCGATTACGGAAAGTGATTTCATCTTTGCAAAACTTCAATGCCCCGCTAGCTCTCTGCTTGCAATCGAATCCTGCTGCACTTTGATGAAATAAAGGGAGTGGATAAATCTTTTGTTATACACTCTCCCATTCAGACAGCCAATCAAATAACAGGATACATATATGATTACAAGTTTCCACCAATCAGATCCTGAGAAAGCACTTCATGTTGTTTCAACGTTGGGTGCGGTTCTGTATTCCTAGAATCCCCGATCTTTCTAAGAAAGTTGACGTAATTTCTTTTATTGGCGGAGTTGACAACTCCTGTTCTTCCAGGGGAAAAACAAATATTGGTTTCAGTAACTATGGTAATATGAATAATAACTAAATTTATCGTTTGTCTCACCATGTAGTCACTGATGATGTAGATCGCGACGTTTCGACTGCATACTGCTAGTCTTCTTCAGGCGAGGCGATGAAGTCGACTGGTCATGTGTCACCTTATGTAGTATCCCCGATCTTTCTAAGAAAGTTGACGTAATTCTTTTATTGGCAGAGTTGAGAACTCTTGTTCTTCCGGGGAAAAAAGATATTGGTCTTAGTAACTATGGTAATATGCAAACTAAATGAGGGAAAGGCGGCGGGGGATCCTCGTTCCTTTGTCCCCTTTAAAAGTTTGCTCGTGTTCCCTTGTTCCCGAAATTAACTCTGAACTTTTCCCCAGCTTTATGATCCCTAAAATGGTTTGTGTTCCCTTGTTCCCTGACTCAGATATTTTGTCTCTGTTCCCCTGTTCCTCAGTTTAAATTAATCATGTTCTCTCGTTCCCCAAAACCCCAGGGAAGGGCTCCTAAGTGCCAGCCGACTCACCGTGTTAGTGTTGAAAATGTATTTTAGCTGCTATTCCAATATTAATGCACCGGTTAATTACACTTTGCTTGCGATTTGCTAGTTTTGTGATATTTATAACTTATGCGACCGTTGAACATTCACTCACGCCGTTTTAAAACTTCATTGCATACCCCACCCACCCACCCTGCATTTTTCCTTTGTAAGCTCTGTCAAATGTATATTACTTGGTTTAATAACTTTCGTAGAAACTACTTATTTCTTTGCAGTTTTTGGTTGTATAACGCTTCACTCTGAACGGCTTCAGTTCTCAAGCTCTAACGGATATTCTCAACCGTAATAACGGATTCTTCACCCTAAACTCAACACGATGAGTTCTAAAATCATGTGCGCGCGTCGGGATAAACTTTTGTTATGGAAATGAGACACGAGTTTGCATTTGAAATCGTTTGTATTTTTGATATATGCTTGTCTTTATCCCGACGCTCGGGTGTGTCTTTTAAAACTCCGAAATGACTCATTGTTCTCGCTGTCATGAGGCGTCCGTCAGAAATTGATTATTAGCATAATTATGAATGGCGGGAAGAGGTCACGTGAGAGTGAGAGACTTGCTTCTTTCGACTTGGAATCGAAGTTTTTTTTTTCTAGCATAGAGTGGAGAACTTATATTCTGAGTCGTGAAATCTTATTTTGGAGGAACGAAAGGAATTAACTATTTAGAATAACGTTGTGACAGCGTCTTCTGGCCACTCGTAATTATGATCATTAGTGTTCATAATAAATTATATATGCATGGCTGCTTCGAGAGTCGGGCCTCTGAGCCACGCATAGAAAATCTGCCTTCTACCCAGGAATCCTACAAATGCAACCCTTTTCCTTTCTTCCTGCAGCAAGACAAAAGGATGACATCAAACCACAGCCAGTTATGAAGCTTCACATAAGTACAATTTGTCGTAAAATTTGAATTAGAGAGTGCGTGTGGAAAACCCAGCGCGCCCATAATCTCACTACAGTCAAGCTGTGAACTTTCACTTAGAAACTTCAAAACTGTTTGTTCGTTTCGTTCTGATTTGCATTGATTAGTTATTCTGCCGGATTTCCTTATCAAAAAAACTGAATTTTTGAATGTTATGAGAGTTGGTGTATTTTGAGAACACCGGACATTACAGACCTTCATCTCGTTTCCCTGGACGTGATTAACGATCTATTTTGTTTACAGAGAACATTCCAGAACAGTCTTCAATCCAGGAGGGAGGGGGCGTCTCCAAGGAACCGCATGCCAGTGTTAGGTCACGTCTCACTAGGCTGACATTCAAAATGGCGGTCGAAGTCACTGTCGTAGAGGCGGGAAGAAAATGAAGAATTTATCAGGGATATCCTGAACAGTTTTATTGAATTTGGTGCTAGCGGATTTCTACTGTGATGCAAAACCAGTGCATGGTATGTCGGGAACTGTGTTTATACCAGTATTAGTTAAACATCGCCGGACTCGCTTCATGCCCTTGAACGAACTTTGTATCTAGTTTACGCACGAGAGATCGAGTTACCTTTTGTAAAAATCACAAAAGCACGCGGTTGAGCCAATTTTCGTAGCCTGCAGCCATCGCAATTGTGAACCATTGTGACTTTACCACACGTATATATTAGGGGTCGTGCCCCACCGCGTGAGAGACCGTTTTATCACCTTGTTCGCTTTCGCTCACGAGGCTCCAGAATGTTAGCTGTCACACGGGTGAGACATAACCCCTGATTGACAGTTTGACTGCTGGGGCGGGGTAAAACAATATGTTGAAGAAAACACCTCTTGGATATATGGAGGTAGTAAATACCCAAAGCCGGGTAATCACAAAAGAAACAGTGGACAAACAAACACTAAAACAACTACGATTTGCACGTGGTGAAAATCTGGAATATGAATTGAAGCTTTTGAGAGGATGGCAACCGAAGACTAAGAAGACCGTCAAAGGGTTCTTGAGTCAATAAAAAACAAGGAGCTTCAATTTAATAACTTCTGCATTGGGAGAACTGTAAGGGGATGGTTAAGAGAAACAAGAAAGAATGCTGAAAAGCATCTTTCAAACTTAACAAAATAGTGGAAGAAAAGAACGGTAGTGAAATAATGGATGATGAATTTGATGGATGGGATTGGTATCTTACAGAAATAGATATATGCGTTATTGACTAGGCGTGAGGTCAAGATGGCTGAATACTGGCCAAATTCTCTTTTTGCGTTTCTGTGGACCGAGACGAAGTCGAGGTCCATAAATAATGAAAAACGAAAAAAGAAAAAGAAAAAAAAAGAGAAAAAAAAAAAAAAAAGAACGAGACCGTTATCCAGCCATCTTGACCGAGCAAGCTTGGTCAATAAAGGATTTATTATATGGCTATACCTCTCTCTTCTCGTTTTCCTTAAGACAAAACCGTTTTCATGCCTTCATATCACTTTTTGTTTTAGTACTGTTTTTGTATTTCCCGAAACTCGTCTATGTTTTCTTTGTCGTGATTGTCTTCTGCCGCCTTTTTCGACTCCACTGCCAACATTGTCAAAAGTTATGAACTTTGTAGGTCCGCTTTATGCAATTTTTTCTTCTTGCGCGCGAAACGGGCAGTCCCAAACGGGCAAGATCGGCCCATGTTGCCCGCTCGGGGAGCCAATCGGAGCACAGAATTCACTTCGTCTTTCCCGCTGGCGGGGCCCGCCATATAACAAGAAACGATAATGACTTCTATGGATCATTTTGATAGTGTTCCACATATAAATCGAAACTCATCATCGAATTATTGAATAAAGTGCTTTCTTTATAAATACAATGGGTTTTTGCTACAAGCCATATCTATATCCATGTGAATACATAGTAAAAATTTTCAAAATAGAAAAGATTCAGTGTATCCTCAACCTGAACAAATTGAATGTATTATCTGCAACCACAGTTTGTACGAAAAACAAAAATCGACCAGACTGGTGTAATAAATGTCAAGAATGAAAACGTAGTGAAGTTAAAGAAATAGTTGCAGTAGATTTCAAGGATCGAAGATATGTTTGACACAGTTCCAGAATCAATGAAATAGCCCAAATGAAAAGGGCTGGCGTTTAATTGAATTTCTTGGAGAAGATCTTTTATATGATCTTAGAGGAGACTATCAAAGTTTTATTTTAGGGTGGGTTAAAGACTTCATAAAATTCTCAGTGAGAAAGAGAACAGTGAATTGAAGAAGTGATCACACTTTCTGGACAAATTAAGCAATTGTCTCATATATGCCTTGAAAAATCAAGTGACTTCAACGGGATTGGAACCCACGAACGAACCCAGCGTGAGGATCACTTCTTCAATTCATTTCTAACCCGCATTTCACAATCATTTCAAAGAGAATGGTGCACAAAAAGTTTTTTCTGATTTATTATGACCTTGTTTTACCAAGAAGTCATAAAGTTTGGGAAAAAACAAAAGAGCCAAAACTACCCAAAACAAATACAGAGTTTACAAGCAAAATTTCACAAGTAGGTTTACCCTAGCGCCAGGGTAACCTTAGCTGCCTTGTAACCACGTCGATGAAAAAAAGAAGAAATGGGCAAGTGCTAGGGTAACACTCTTGCTAGGGTAACCCTCCCTCCTTGTAAACAGGGCCTTGGTTAGGGTTCATCAAACCTTTGCTCGATAACCCTTTCGTTTCCATCTTGATATACTGGATTTCCACTCTGCTTTAAGTAATGTTGAATACGTCGCTGGATGAAATTGTCCATTCTGGTAAAATTTACTTCAAAGCCGAACTGCGCTTTTACTTTCCTGTTTCTTTTGATCTCTTCTTTCGTAACAATAGCAAACCTTTGTTTTACCCTGTTTGCAAACGCTTGCAAATCTCGGTTGAACACACTATCTGCAAGCATGTCAAGCCTCCAAACATTAAGCCAGCCTTTGAAGTTGTTTCTTACAAATCTAAAATTTATTTTGCGTGACCATCCTTCAACATCTGGCTCTAGCAAAGGTGGAAGGTCAATTTTATCCTCTTCTTTGATTGGCCCATAGAACATTTTGAGCACATCTTCACTGTATCGTTCTGCTGCGGCCGTACGTCTTATATGCCGGTAAAAATATTTTCTTCAATTTATTATTTTACCCCACCTAAGCATTCAAACTGTTGGAGACGTAAACGCACCACACACACACACACACACACACACACACACACATGTCAATGTTATGCCTCACCGTGTGGCAGCTACCATTTTGGCGCCTCGTGAGCGAAAGCGAACGAGGTGCTAAAACGGTCTCTCACGCGGTGGGGCAGAACCCCTAATTTACATGTGTGTCTTTAGTAAGCATATTAAATCGCGAGTTCTAACAGGAAACGTGTTGCTTTCAGGCGCGTAGGGAAGTTGGTTTTTGCGGGAGGGTGCGATCAAAAGAGGAGACGGACCAATGGAGCGCCGGAGGCGCGGGCCTCTAGGGGGCTCCGGGAGCATGCTCCCCTGGGAAATTTTGAAAACTAGGTTGTCTAAGACTGCATTTCGTGCGTTTTGAAGGCAGTATGATATGAAAACAGGCAGCCAAAAGCGAGCTTGAAAACATGGATATTACTCAAACTTTGAACTTTAAATGGATTTTTTTTGGCGCAGAGACTACGTATGTATTTTACAGTTTTAATGTCACTATTCAATAAGAACAAAAATAAAAAATAAAAATGAAAATCCGTATTATTCACTGGGTTTGCTGCAGCAAACCGTGATGATCAGCAGTGCTGATCATCATGATCTTTCAGTAGTGTACCAAGCTCAAGCCTCCTTGGGTACTTCTTAGCAAACAGAAACATTGAAAGAAAGAAACACTGAAATTGATTAAAGTTCTAACTGTTAACATCTCCATCGCCGGCTGTTAATCAACAGAAAAATGGACCTCCGCAGCCTGTGGGGAGGGGGCGGGAGGGGTGCAAGCACTACGCAGGCTAGATACAATTCCTCAGTTGTTCCCCCAGTGGTTCATTCAGGAGGCTTGTGAATAAAGAAGTTACGTTCTCATAGGGACGTCTTTGTTTGTTCGCTGTGGCTATATGCCCCGCAGCGGGGCAAGGTCTCAAAGGGTCTCTTCATATGAGCCCGGTTGACCGGGCCAGCCCCGTTACAGGGATCTCGCCTTACCACCAAATGCTTTGTAAAATCTAGATGAGTTCATATGAGAAGGTGGGCTGGCCGGTTGCCGAGATCTCGGTAACCGGGATGAAAATTTTGCCTTATGAACACTTAAGCCCGTTATCGGGATGAAAATAAATAGAAGTTATTCACCAGCCTGGGTCGGTCCGTATTGAGAAAACTATGCCCGAGGTCTTGGATACCGCCCGAGCCCGCGGTACTCAAAACAGAGGGCACAGTTCTTCCCAATACGGACCGACCCAGGCTGGTGAATAACGTTTTCATTTTTTTTCTAAAACACAACGAAAGGCGTGCAAAAGAGCCGAACATTTTAGGGCTGTAACGGCATACAAACGATTCCGCCCGACGTGAGAGGGCGGGATGAGAAAATTCCGCCCGTTCCCGGAACCAATCAGATTACAGGATTTCTTGAATTCGGCCCGCTTACGCACTGAGAAAAAAATAATCAATGAATATTCGCGATAGAACGGTTAGTATTTAAGTTGAAATTCTCATTACTTCTATTTTTACGTTGCTAATGACTTCTCTTTAAAGTTAAAGTTGAAATATAGATCTTTTAGGTTGTTTAGAAGCAATGAAAGCGAAAAATTCTTGCCAGGGTTGTTTGTTCGATTTCAGCCTTGAAGGGTTTTTCTTTCGGTAACCGGGCTGAAATTTCCCATTTGAACAGATGACAAAACTGAGGCAGCCCGTTTACCGGAATCATATGCCCGGCAGTCAAAAATTTTCATAGAATTACGACTGAAAGGTTCTTTCAAACGACTTGAAGGTATTAGATCCTTGCTCAGAAATGTCGAGCGATTCCAAAACTTAACTTATGTTGATTTTGTCGTTGATGAAATGTCTAACTTGAGCATACTATAAAATCGTTATGTTCTCAACTTCTTTCTTTGATACGCTCAGGTAAGAACAGAAAACCCCCTAAATCGCTGAAATTCGTGGTTTTCAGCTTCAAGGACGACCATACACAACATTTCAGGTAAAAAATACGTTTATTTTGATATTATATGTGACTGCAATAGCAGCACATGGCGATATATAAATGGATTTTATCAACATTATATCAAAGATACGGCCACTTAACGGCCACATAATTCGTATGAGTTCCCTGTGGTGCTATCATTGACTCCAGCTGTTATTATACATGGCGACATAACGTGCAAACTAAAACAAAGTTTCACAAGTGATCTGACATTTCTGATAGTTCTTTATCAATGCGAAGATTTTTAAAACTAGGAGTGTATCGTATCGTGTTGTACCACAGCAGACTGATATCATGACACGCCCTTTGCCATCATGCAGAAAGCAGAAAACATGGCTTGATGAAAATGAGTACGGAAACAATGTAAGTGGATAATGCTTTTAGAACTCTTTGTTTGCCGTTGGAACCATGCAAATTGCAGCAGGGTTGTGGGTATGAATGGGGGTAAACGTCGCTTTAAACATTTAAAACTCCTTTCACCTCATTGACAAAATAACTCCGCCCGATTTTATTTGAATTCTTGTTTTAAACTGTTACTAATTTTCAGTTAACGCTGTTTCTTACTGACTCACTGCAGATATGATGCAGTTCAGCCAATGTACGGTATCCGTGGATCAGTGAACAATTTGAGAATTCTGTTCACCCTCTTCATAAGACAGCAACTATTATTTGGTAGGCGGCATAGCTGTGCATTTAACTATCGTGCAACCAATTCTGCACTTAGGTATCATAAAATAGCTTTCACCCAAATAAAGTAGTTTTCAGACGAATGTCGAAAGTAATTGTGTAATTTCTTTGGTTTCGCTTTTGATTTGCTGTATGATTGAATCAAAAAACTTCCGCGTACTTTTCAACCAATGATGTGCAAAACTAAAACCAATAGCCCATTGCAAAAACGTGAGAGAACTGGAAAAGAGTACGGTTCTTTTTCATTTGTTTTAAAAACTATGATATTCAAATGAAAGAGCACCGAAACTTGAGAGTCTTTACCAAGAATAGAAGTATTTAGAATGGGAAAATGGCAAAATAGGAGCTCTTCCAATATCACCTAAAATAGAGAGTTTGTATGGATTGGGTAGACAGGCCACAAAATTATAAGGGCTTGTATGGAATTTTGCAACTTTTGCAAGTCTACCATTTGGCCAATTTTCTGCCGAAAACTCTCAAACTTGGCTGGGTAGCTCTTCATTCCATGACATTTCAGTTGAAAAGTTTAGATTTTCAATCTAATCAATACGAGAAACTCACCCCTGTCCTCCCACGTTTTTGCAATGGCCTATTGTGACTCGTTTTCCAGCGCTCAAAACTTTCTTTAACTGACTGTGGTAAAACCAAGTCGTGAATTTCTTCGATTTTTTTTTGGTCACCTCTATTAGAAATTAAAGTCAGTACTTTTCAATAAATTTCCCTATTTACCAGAAGCCCATGCCAGTTCTGGAGGTTGACTAGAAATAGAGTTATTTCAGTAGAGTTATGACTTAGCGATATTTATTTATTATGACTTAGAGTTAGAGTTAACGACTGCCAAAATCCTGAATTCAAGATTTTGGTAGTCCAAAATCCCCCAGAATGAAACCTTACCTCTAAAAGTCAGTGTTAAGACCTGATGGTAATCACTAAGCTTAGATCTAACCCAAAAATCATGAATTCAGTCAGGGTCTGGTAAGTTTAACTCTAACTCTAGGCCATAACTCTATAAAAATAACTCTATGAATAGCTGTCCCCCCAGTTCTGTGTCTTTCCTTTTAATTTAATTCGGTAGGAGTCACCAATGCATTCGTGAATGTTTTGATCGGGTAAAAATAGCATGCTGATGACCGTGCTATTGTGGATTAGTGCTGGGAAATTTTCTAGTCGGTCTGTTTCGTGATCAGGCAACAGCCGCCGCGGCGCCTTATTTTGATGCTTTTGATAGATGGTCAAAATAATAAAGCTAATCATCTGTGAACACTTAATACGCAGTCAATGGAGCGTTGGTTCTTTTGTTGCGTTTTCTCACCTTTGTTTGTCCTGCTGTGTTGCATGATCGAAGCCTCCAGCCTCTGGCAAAATGCAAATGCATTCGGCTCGACCGTGAAAACACTTAATTCGGGTAGTATCCAGAGTCCAGTTAGTTGAGGGGAAACGAAATAAAACAAACCTCCACCACTCAAGTGATTTTAAAGCTGAAAACTCTGTTATTGTAAATCAAGAGATCACTAAGCTACCAGAGTGGATTCTCCATAAAACCCTCATATCCATCCTTTTTCCCCTGAAGTTCTTTTTAGATCATAGTGCTTGTTACCAGTGCCTCGCGGCGGGATAACCCTCGCGCGTCTGTTGCCTCGTCTTCGTAATCGTCGTCACAGCTGTACATAAAACTTTCAATCTCCGAACCCGATCATTCGTTTGAATTATCCTCAAATACCAACCAGTGTTGCAAGTTCCTTTTTCGACTTCGTTTTCGAACTCTACCACTTACTACTTCTCTGTGATCTTGTTCATCGACAAAAGGTATTTCATACAAGTCGACTAGTTGGCTGCTGAGCATTTCTCTGTCCGAGCGCTTGATCTAAAAATAACTTCAGAGGAAAAAGGATAGATATGAAGGCTATATGGGGAATCCACTCTCTCAGCTTGTTGATGTCTTGGTTTCAAACACTTTTATGCTTAGTTTAGTGAATTGTTTCTTTACTGTAATAACGCGGTCTGTAAAAAGGTTCTTTGCCTCCTTTAATTTTTAATGTAATTACTCATATCAAATCAAAGGTATTTTATTATGCATAACACGCGAATTAATGTAATGATTTCTAAACTGATACAAGTTTAGCTTTGTGAAAACGCTCACTACGCTCACTCAAAATACAGTGCAATACCAAACAGAGTCCACTGAAAGACCTAACAATATAAAAGAAAGAGATGATCTCTCGCTAAGGTTCAGTCTATTATTAAAAAAGAAGAAGAAGAAAAAAAAACACACAGTCGCAAGCACTGCAAATAAAACAGAATCAATTACACGTAAAAACACTATTGATCCCTAGCAGAATTTTCACAAACATTGGCAACAATTCTCGACTAAGGGTTTTAAGTAAAAAAAGTTCTAACACAACCTAATGTCTTGATCACTGCTTAGAATTTTCCTTACTGCATCAAAACAACAAAAGCGCATGCGATCAAAATGATGGCGCTGACCACTTGTTTGGCAGCCCCATTGCAGAGATCCCCTGAACAACACTTGATGTCGCATATCTCAGCCCCTTTACATGCCTCTTTTCTCTTACTGCAAGCGTCTTCGCTTTCACAGAGCTTTTTAAATACTTCAGTAGGCCCAGCGTCTGTGTTGTTAGTTTTGTTATGACCTTTGAGGCAGCGATCCAATCCTGCAGCACAGGTTACCTCTTTCCGGACACTCTCACAGTCATCCCAACTCTTGGTGCTCGTACACTTATAACACTTCAAGCCGTACCCTTTACAGAAAACAGAATTTTAATATTTCTAAATTTTACTGTGATTGAGTAATTGTCTCATCTAAAAAGTGATTGAATTTTCCATTAGTTATATTTCACAAGACCGGAAGAACGTTTCATAATCACTCACTAGAGGCAATTAAAAAGACCGATAGACCGGAAGTCTTCCATTCAAAGAAAACCTGTCAAGATTAATCTCAACCAGTATGTTTTTGATATAAAATGATGATTTCAGTGAAACTGCTTACACTTTGTATTCCGCACTTTACCGGTTGATCAGAGAATAGCTCTCAAATATGCACGTGGATACACAGAAATCCTGCCTCCAACAGGCGCGACACCGATAAACAGCTGTTTTCAAATTCTCGGGCCACTCTTTTACAAAGGAACGCAAACTGCGTGCCGGGCACTTTTCACTCATGCCACTTAATGCGTGCAATTTTTCTCAATTTGTCCGTTAAGTTCGAGTTCTCCGACTCTTGCGTGGAATGAATGCAAAATTCCTTAAACTAGGAAGTAACGATGCGTTACAGGGCGCGGGCGTTTCTTTCTCTTTTTACGTTCGGGGATAGGGGGGTCGTTTCGTTTGTTTGATTTTTGGGGTTGGGGGGAGGGGAGAAACTGGTCCATTTGTTTGTTAACATTCGGTATAATTTGACACTCGGCTCAAAAGTGTGGGCCAAGTTGTTCGAAGCAGGGGTAGCGCTAATCCCGGGTTAAGTGCAATGAAAACCTATTGGTTGTCATGGTATTTAACCTTGATCAGCGCTAACCCTGCTTCGAACAACTCGGCAAGTCTTAAGGGATCCTGGTCAGCCACGCCTATGTTATTGAAACTTAATGAGAACGATCGTCCGGGTGAGTGTAGTCCTGAGAAAGAGTGTCGTTGATGGTAGTGACTGCCGAATAAGAATAGTGCTGAAGAGAATAATATCTCGTTTTAACAACGATATCAATCCGCCATAATCGCTAAGTCCACAGCACTAACCAGGTAGGTAGGGGTCAGCGGCCTTCCGATAAAAGTCGGGAAAAAAGTTAGGACGCAGGAAAAAAGTCGCGAAAAAAGGCAGAACGCAGGCAAAACTTCGGAGGAGATTGGAAATTGAAAGAGTAATTTAATGGCACTTAATGGGCTCCGAAAGTGTCTACCTGTCAGCCCCCGCAGGGTGTGTTTCCTGTGATTCCGGAAAGATAAAAATTGCTTCCCCTCCCCCACCCGAAGAAGGAAAATGATTTCAAAGCGGGAGTCAAGTTTGCCCAACAAGTTTGAAAATTGATTCGTATGCTAATAAGTGAACGAGTATTATTTGGTATCACATGGGCCGAACGACTAAGCAATGTGATTGGGCTGGCTGCTCGCAACTTGTCTGCAATGTTTCCGCGAGAAACATTCAGAACCGTCGTGAACTCTTTGACTTTCTTTCGAAACGCTTTGGGTCTGACTAAAGAGAACGCTGGAAGTGTAGAGTCGGAAGAGCTGAACTGCAAGAGTCTACAAGGTCAGCTACTGATCCCAAGAAATCTCTTGATGATAGAGGCAAAACGATGGTGAACTTTCCTTCCCCCGCATCCTGTAATCTGTCCTGTCCAGTTTATTGCTCATATTGCAAGCAGATAAGCCGTAGTTTCAGCGTCACAAATAATTCTGGTGAGAGGGCAAATAAGTCTCGCACCGGCAGTATTTGAAATCAACGGTTCTATTGTAACGAGAACTCGTAAAACTAAGAATTACAACATGAGACTTTTCCCGAAACCAGTCGTCAAAATCACCAGCACATCCTTTCCTTCGAAGAGTTGTTTACTGCTGTCTTCTGTTCGTAAAGATCATCAGATAGCGTTCAATTGCCTAAAGATGCATTATTTTATGAGAAAGGATTTTTTTGTACAGGTTTTCGCGGCAAATTTTATAGCGGATCATGAAATGAGTTAAATTAAACGAAAAGTATTAATCAACCTTGTTTCTTTTTCTCATGTCTTCAATCAAATTATACTCTTGTATTATTTGTATTTTCGAAACTGTGAATTGTTACCATGTGCCTTCCCTTCAAAGGCTTATGACATTCGCAACCCTCTCAAACATGTACAAGAGGCGTTCCTCTTCTAGCTTGCTACGAAAGACTATATACCTCGATAGAAAATTCTCATGTTTCCGCAACGCAGTCAAGATTGAGGTTGAATAGTTCGGGCGACTGAGGTATTCCATGCGCACATTCCAGTGATTGGGTATCCGAAATTACGTATAAAGTTGTACAGAATAACAGTTGCTGAATGCGTAGAGATCTACTCGATTTGAGAAATGAAATAAGTTCCGTGTGTTTTGAACGGGAAGCTTATCGCCCGTAACCTCTTTCACATTCCAAGGGGGTTTGTCTGCGCAATGGAACAAAACGGAGCAGAAATCTGCAAACTATATTACTGTCTGAAATAACAGTGAACCCTTCAAATTAAACCTATGCTCGCCGATATAACTCATCGATGTTATTTTAATATAACTTCGCCTATTCACTTGCGATTTTGCAATACGGCAAAACCGAATGCTCGCAACACTCGGACCAACTGAAAAACATGCGCTTATTTCTTCATCCAGCACCTTCCAATGCTCTATCTGAAAAGGCGGCATTATGAATTTCTCGAATCACAATCCTCAACAGACCTAGCGCAACAAACGACGAACACCATGCGCGCTTTAATTAGTATTCCTCGTGGCGGAACACGAGAAAAACGCCACGTTAACACAACGCAAACTAAAGTAAGTAACCAATTGACTCACCGAAAGAGAAGCACAGGAAAAAAGCGATTACGAAAAGTGACTTCATCTTTGCAAAACTTCGATATCTGGCAGTCTCTGCTTGCATGCAACCGAATCTTGCTGCACTTTGACGCAAAGAAGGGAGTGGATAATTTTTTGTATTATACACGGTCCAATTAAGGGAACCAATCAAATAACACGATACATATAATATTACAAGTTTCCACCATTTTTAACCGACCTTTTTAAGCTTTTCAAGCTACTCGGTCTTACTATAGACGATAAACTAAACTTTCATGACCATATTGCTGGACTTTGCCGCAAAATCAGCAGACAAATAAGTGTTTTTAATAGATTCAAACGTCTTATTCCACTTGATGCTAAATTACAGTTGTATGATTCTTTTATTTTATCTCATCTTAATTATTGTTTTATGGTATGGCACTTTTGTCTTAAGAGTGATTCTGATAAACTTGAAAAACTAAATGAACGTGCCCTTAGAAGTGTTTTTCAGGATAAGGAAAACGATTATCGATACCTTTTAAATAAGGCTGACAAGACCACGCTTTACAATCATAGGATCCAAAATATTGCTATATTGATATATAAGGCATTGAACAATATTGCTCCATCTTATATGAAGGACTTATTTAATACTCGTAACACAAACTGTCAACTTAGAGGATCTAATATTCTATCTCTACCCAGAATAAACACTACATCATATGGATCTAAATCCCCCATTAGGTATTTTGGGCCCAAGATATGGAATTTCTTGGATGATATCGATGATTTGCGAACTCAGTCCAATCTTCAATCTTTCAAGAAATTTATACGACTCGTGGGCTTTGAGAATTTATATTAATTTATATGTATTTAGTACATTTACAATTTTAACTTCATTTTAAATTTAATTTATGTACATATTCGCTCAAACTAGCACTGGTGTGCTATACAACAAGTGAATTCAAATAGAGCCTTACTACCACTACTACTACTACTACTACTACTACTACTACTACTACTACTACTACTACGCAATGGAACAAAACGGAGCAGAAATCTGCAAACTGTATTACTGTCTGAAATAACAGTGAACCCTTCAAATTAAACCTATGCGCGCCGATATAACTCATTGATTTTATTTATTTATCCACTTGTGATTTTGCGATACGGTAAAGCCGAATGGTCGCAACACTCTGACCAACTGAAAAGCATGCACTTATTTCTTCATCCAGCACCTTCCAATGCCCTATCTGAAAAGGCAGCATTATGAATTTCTCGAATAAAAATCCTCAACAGACCTAGCGCAACAAACGACGAACACCATGCGCGCTTTCATTAGTATTCCTCCTCGTGGCGGAAAAACCGTTTTTCCGCCACGAGGAAAAATGTTTAACACAACGCAAACTAAAGTAAGTAACCAATTGATTCACCGACAGAGAAGCATAGGAGAAAAGCGATTACGAAAAGTGACTTCATCTTCGCAAAACTTTGATATCTGGCTAAGTCTCTGCTTGCATGCAACCGAATCTTGCTCCACTTTGACGCAAAGAAGGGAGTGGATAATTTCTTGTATTATAACCTGTCCCATTAAGGGAACCAACACGATACATATAATATTACAAGTTTCCACCATTCAGATCCTGAGAAAGCACTCCGTGTTGTTTCAACGTTGGGTGCGGTTCTGTATTCCCAGAATCCCCTACCTTTCTAAGGAAGTTGACGTAATTTCTTTTATTGGCGGAGTTGACAACTCTTGTTCTTCAAGGGGAAAAAAATATTGGTCTTAGTAACTATGGTAATATGCAAAGTAAATGAGGGAAAGGCGGCGGGGGGTCCTCGTTCCTTTGTTCCCTTTAAAAATTTGCTTGTGTTCCCTTGTTCCAGAAATGAATTCCGAACTTTTCCCCAGCTTTTTGATCCCTAAAATGGTTTGTGTTCCCTTGTTCCTTCACTGAGATATTTTGTCTCTGTTCCCCTGTTCCCCTGTTCCCCTGTTCCCCTGTTCCCCTGTTCCCCTGTTCCCCTGTTCCCCTCTTCCTCAGTTTGAATTAGTCATGTTCCCTCGTTCCCCAAAACCCCAGGGAGGGGCTCCTAAGTGCCAGCCGACTCACCGTGTTAGTGTTCAAAATGTATTTTAGCTGCTATTCCAATATTAATGCACCGGTTAATTACACTTTGCTTGCGATTTGCTAGTTTTGTGATATTTATAACTTATGCGACCGTTGAACATTCACTCACGCCGTTTTAAAACTTCCGCATTGCATACCCCACCCACCCACCCTGCATTTTTCCTTTGTAAGCACTGTCAAATGTATATGATTTGGTTTAATTCCTTTCGTAGAAACTACTTATTTCTTTACAATTTCTGGTCATATCACGCTTCACTCTGAACGGCTTCAGTTCTCAGGCTCTAACGGGTATTCTCAACCGTAATAACGGATTCTTCACCCTGTACTCAACACGATGAGTTCTAAAAACATGTGGGCGCGTACGGATAAACTTTTGTTATGGAAATGAGATGCACGAATTTGCATTTGAAATCTTT
>BLFK01000602.1:330759-343011 GCA_014634185.1 Astreopora myriophthalma | reverse complement strand
CCCCCCCCCCCCCCAGCCCCTCACTCTGCGCGGTCCCTGTTTTTTAAAACTCCGAAATGACTTATTGTTCTCACTGTCATGTGGCGTCTAGACTGCTGGCAGTCTGTTTTTCTCTCGTAATTCAGTAGGGATTATGAGGCGAGACGTTTTGGCTAAAGGAGAATGGGACCCTTGTCTCGCCTTCTTCTCTACACGGCCAACGCCATACCGCCCTTTAGAGTTCGCAATGACTAAGCGCTCGTCCTAGTGACCCTTAGAGAAAAAAACCGGCTGCCAGCAGACTATGTGGCGTCCGTCAGAAATTGATTATTAGCGTAATTATGAATGGCGGGAAGAGGTCACGTGAGAGTGAGAGACTTGCCTCTTTCGACTTCAGAATCGAAGGTTCTTTGTCTTTAGTATAGAGTGGAGAACTTATATTCTGAGTCGTTAAATCCCATTTTGGACGAACGAAAGCAATTAATTATCTAAAATCACATTGTGATAGCGTCTTCCCGCCACTCGTCATTACGATAATTAATGTTCATTGCCAACGAGCGATCCGAGCCAAGAGGCGAGGATCGCAAGGCGACAGCATTATAGGGCCGCGCACGAAAGTATCGAGCTGCAGGCGAAAAAAATGTCGAGTGATCCAGAGAAAAAAAGTAATGTAATGTAACAATAGAAAAAAATAAACCAATCACATCGCGGAAATTTTGCTTGTGACGTCGTGGCTTCCCTCGCTTCCAGCGAGAGGTGAGTAAAATCAAACGTTTTATACGCTTGTTTGCGTTCTTTTTGTGGTATTCCAACTGTGTGCACTTCAACAGAGTTCTCTTGTAGAGTGCTCTTTCTTTGTTCTTGAACCAGCGTGATCTAAATCGAACGAAAGTGCTCAAAAAGTGAACCAACGTGTTCCTCCTTCGGGGAGCGTGACGCAAATCTGTTTGAGAATAACTCGATCATAGTATAAAGACGCAAAACAAACACAAACTGAGTCACCAATAATGAACCGGCCAGTGTGCAAACAACAAGCAAAGCACAAATTGAATCAACATTGAACTGGCGAGCGTGCAACACTATCAAAAGAGTCACAAAAGTCGAAAACAAATTGCATGATCATGCTAATCGCGCGGGACTTCAAAGTCCAGCTTAGTGTACAAGCCAAAAAGTGCACACCTCAGTCACAAATTGAACGCAGACAACTATGATGCTCACTCTAATGTATATGGTGTTATTCTTGGCCAACCAGTATCGCACATGCCAGTCGTTTAGTAAGGGTAACCTTAGTAATGAATCAGTGTGTAATTTGTATTCAACTTGTTGTCAATGATTCAGATTTCAAAAATAAAGTTTCTTACTAATAACATCCTCTACAAACCTGATGTAATCCTTTCTAACAAGGAACACCTAGAAACTGTTAACTGTTAGAAAACAGTCATAATTTTCTTGCGCCGCAAAATACAAATTTTTGCTCGTTGGCACTCTATTGATAGATATACCTAGTAATAAATTATATATGCATGGCTGCTTCGAGAGTCGGGCCTCTGAGCCACGCATGGAAGCCTACAAATGCAAACCCAGCGCAATAATCTCACTACAGTCAAGCTGTGAACTTTCACTTAGAAACTTCACTACTGTTTGTTCTTTTTGTTCTGATTTGCATTGATTAGTTATTCTGCCGGATTTCCTTATTAAAAAAACTGAGTTTTTGAAAGTTATGAGAGTTGGTGTATTTTGAGAACACCGGACATTACAGACCTTTATTTCTTTTCCTTGGACGTGATTAACGACCTATTTTGTTTAAAGAGAATATTTTAGAACAGTCTTCAATCCAGGAGGGAGAGGGCGTCTCCAAGGAACCGCATGCCAGTATGACGTCACGTCTCGCTAGGATGACATTCAAAATGGCGGCCGAAGTCGCTGTCGTAGAGGCGGGAAGAAAATGAAGAATTTATCAGGGATATCCTGAACAGTTTTATTTAATTTGGTGCTAGCGGATTCCTACTGTGATGCAAAACGAGTCCATGGTATGTCGGGAACTGTGTTCATACCAGTATTAGTTAGTTAAACAATGACTCGGTTCATGCCCTTGAGTGAACTTTGTAGCTTGTTTACGCACGAGAAATCGAGTTACCTTTTGTAAAAATCACGAAAGCACGCGGCTGAGCCAATTTTCGTAGCCTGCAGCCATTACAATTGTGAACCATTGTGACTTTAACTCTCATGTAAATTAGGGGTTCGGCCCCACCGCGGGAGAGACCATTTCGTTCGCTTTCGCTCACGAGGCGCCAAAATGGTAGCTGTCACACGGTGAGAGATAACCCCTAATTGACACGCGTGTGTGGTGCGGCTACATCTGCAGCCGTTTGAATGCTGGGGCGGGGTAAAATAATATATTAAAGAAAACACCTCTTGGATATATGGAGGTGGTAAATGCCGAAAGCCGGGTAATCACAAAAGAAACAGTGGACAAACACTAAAACAACTACGATTTGCACATGGTGAAAATCTGGAATATGGATGAATTAATGCAAGAAATCTAAAAAGACATTGAAAGAATTGAACATTTATGCCGAACGGGAGCTTTTGAGAGGATGCCAACCGAAGACTAAGAAGACCGTCAGAGGGTTCTTGAGTTATTAAAAAACAAGGAGCTCCAATTTAATAACTTCTGCACTGGAAGAACTGTAAGGGGGTGGTTAAGAGAAACAAAAAAGAATGTTAAAAAGCATCTTTCGAACTTAAAAAGAGTAGTAGAAGAAATGGACGGTAAAGAAATAATGAATGATGAATTTGATGGGTGGGATTGGTATCTTACAGAGATAGATATATGCGTTATTGACTAAGCGTGAGGTCAAGATGGCTAGATACTGGCCAAATTACTTTTTTGCGTTTTTATGGACCGAGACGAAAAAAAAAATGCACAAAAAAAGAACGAGGCCAATATGCAGCCATCTTGACCGAACAAACTTGGTCAATAAAGGATTTACTGTATGGCTATACCTCTCTCTTCTCGTTTTCCGTAAGACAAAACCGTTTTCATGCCTTCATATCACTTTTTGTTTTAAGTTTTGCATGTATTTCTCGAAACTCGTCTTTGTTTTTTTTGTCGTGATTGTCTTCTGCCGCCTTTTTCGACTCCATTGCCGACATTGTCAAAAGTTACGAACTTCGTTGTATCTGTCGTATCTGTTGTATCTGTCGTATGTGTCGTATATTAGAAAAATTCATACGACAGATACAACTATATGGAGACCTCCCGTACAACCGCTCAATACGACAGAAACGACAGATACAGCTTGTTGTCTGAGATAGAATCCATTCTATCTCGTACAACAAGTTGTATCTGTCGTCGTATTGAGCGGTTGTACGTATAGGAAATCGTATGAACGCGAGTGCATTTCGTGATTTATTGGCACGAGTGATGTTTTGAAAGTTCTCAAAATTGTACGAGCCGCAGGCGAGTGCAATTTGAGAACTTTCCAAATGTCACGAGTGACCATAAATCACGAAATGCACGAGCAGGTTCATACGATTTTTTATTTATTATATTCTCAAGAAAATTACTCAAACGCGCTACTTTGTACGGTGTTTCCATAGCAACTTCCGTATTGCACTCTATAACCTGGATTGCACTCTATACCCTATTTATGCATTCGCCATTGGCCAATCAGAAACGAGATATTTTGTTTAGTATATAATAATGATTTTTATGGATCATTTTGACAGTGTTCCACAGATAAATCGAAACTCATTATCGAATTATTGAATAAAGTGCTTTCTTTATAAATACAACGGCTTTTTGCTACAAGCCATATCTATATCCATGTGAATACATAATGCAAAAATTCAAAATAAAAAAGGTACAGTGTATCCTCGACCTGAACCAAGTAAATGTATTATCTGCAACCACAGTTTGTACGAAAAACAAAAATCGACCAGACTGGTCTAATAAATGTCAAGAATGGATGGTAGTTAGTGAAAAGTGGGGGTTTTATACCTGCCTACACGTTGTGTTGAGCCCACGGTACTTTCAGTGCGGTTTTCTCAATAGAAGTATAGCTCTTAGTTCGGCCATCTTGCAGAGTTTTTCTTCAGAAACATAACACCTAAAATGTGGTAGAGTTAAAGAGATAGCTGTAATAGATTTAGAAGATATATGTATTTATACTAATTTGGAATTTATACTAATATATAATTATACTAATATATAATTTAGAAGATATGTATTTATAAGATATTTCGGAAGATATGTTTGAAACAGTTCCAGAATCAATGAAATGGCCCAAATGAAAAGGCGTTTAATTGAATTTCTTGGAGAAAATTTTTTATATGATCTTGGAGGAGACCATCCAAGTTTTATTTTAGGGCGGATTAAAGACTTCAAAAAAATTCTCAATGAGAAAGAGAATAGTGTACAATTTTTTTTCCCAATTTATTATGACTTTGTTTTACCAAGAAGTCATAAAGTTTGGGAAAAAACAAAAGAGCCAGAATCATCCAAAAGAAGTACAGAGTTTAAGGCCCTGTTAACAAGCAGGTATAGGGTAACCATACTGCTACGGCTACCCTAACAGTAGGGTCAAAGATAGCCCGGGTTTACAAACAAAATTTCACAGGTAGGGTTACCCTAGCGCCAGGGTAACCCTAACTGCCTTGTAAACACGTCGATGAAAAAAAGAAGAAATGTGCAAGTGCTAGGGTTACCCTCCCTTCTTGTAAACAGGGCCTTAGAAACAGGATGTATATGGAATAACGGGAAGAAACAATAAAAGGAACAAAATAACTGGTCTATTAGCGGGCCAAAGAAGTAGAGTTGGACAAATTATCACGCAATAATATGCGGAGGGAGTGGAAAAGTGCCCAACATACAAGCAATATTTCACAAAAGTAACCCGCGTGAGAGGGCATGCTAAAGATGGGTGTTCGCAAAGAGCACTAAAAAGATTGCAAGAAATAGGGGAAAAGGAAATTGATAGAATTGAATATGAAAAGTATAAGAGAATTCCAACCTGAACCTCTCTCGCTCCAGTTCTTTATTTCCCCATTTACCTGATCTATAAATTCAACAAACCTTTGCTCGATAACCCTTTCGTTTCCATCTTGATATACTGGATTTCCACTCTGCTTTAAGTAATGTTGAATACGTCGCTGGATGAAATTGTTCATTCTGGTAAAGTTTACTTCAAAGCCAAACTTTGCTTTTACTTTCCTGTTCCTTTTGATCTCGTCTTTCATAACATTAACAAAGCTTTGTTTTACCCTGTTTGCAAACGTCTGCAAATCTCGGTTGAACACATCTGCTGGCATTTCAAGCCTCCAAACATCAAGCCAGCCTTTGAAGTTGTTTCTTATAAATCTAAAATTTATTTTGCGTGGCCATCCTTCATCAACGTCTGGCTCTAGCAAAGGTCAAATTTATGCTCTTCTTTGATTGGCGCATAAAACATTTTGAGCACACCTTGACTATGTCTTTCTGTTTCGGCCATACGTCTTACTATGCATCCCAGTAGACCGTTGCAACCCCGAGTTTTTCAGGCCGTACGCTGCTATTCAAATTTGATCACAGGATCACTGTTTTGTGTACCATGTGATAACCTTCTTGGTGTACCGCGTGATTAAGGTTGAAGACAGAGCGACTTGTATTTTCGTGAAAGCCGATCACGTGACACACCAAAAGGTAATCACGAGGTAAACAAAAAAGTGATCCCGTGATCAAATTTGAACAGCAGCGGACGACTAAAAAACACTTGGGGTTGCCGCGGTCTACTGAGATGCATGGTATATGCTGGTAAAATATTTTCTTCAGAATATTATTGTACCCCGCCCCAGCATTCAAACTGTTGCAGATGTAGCCGCACCACACACGCATGTCAATTAGGGGTCTCACCGTGTGAGAGCTACCCTTTTTGCGCCTCCTGAGCGAAAGCGAATATGTATAAGTGAATTATATATTTTTGCTTATTTATTTCATTTTTCTACACAAACAGTGAATCAGAACAGAACTATACTATGGATATTTTTTATCAATTCACTTTCTTAAAATCGTTGGTCAACAAAAAAATGGACCTTTGCAGCCTGGGGGGAGGAGGGGAGGGAAGGGGTGCAGGCGCACCCGTCGCACCCACCTTCCCTACGGGCCTGGCTTTGCGTTTTCGGGTAAGTGGGGCAAGGTCGCAAAGAAACTAAGGGCCTCTTCATATGGGCCCGGTTGACTGGGCCAGCCCCGTTACAGGGATCTCGCCTTACCACCAAATGCTCTGTAAAATCTAGATGTGTTCATATGAGAAGGCGGGCTGGCCCTGTTGCCGAGATCTCGGTAACCGGGATGAAAATTTTGCCATATGAACACTTCAGCCCGTTATCGGGATGAAAATATTTAGGGGTTATTCACCAGCCGGGACGTCCGTATTGGGAAATACTGTGCAGGATACCGCAGGCCGTGGGCGGTACTCAAGACAGAGGGCACACTTTTTCCCAATACGGACCGACCGAGGCTGGTGAATAACATTTTTATTTTTTCCTAAAACACAACACAACGAAAGGCGTGGGAAAGACCCAAACATTTTAGGGCTGTAAGCATGCAAACGATTCAGCCCGACGTCAGCGGGCCGGATGAGAAAATTCCGCCCGCTCCCGGAACCAATGAGATTGCAAGGATTTGTTGAATCCTTGAGACCGAACCCACCTACAATCTCCTATAAACCCTTTCGAAAAACAGCCACTAAACACACAAAAATCGAAAACCGCGTGGTAAAGTTATCATTTCTCGCAACCGCGCAGTAATTTCTTGACCGTAAACCGCCACAAAAACACGACTGAGACCGTAGACCGACACTCAAAATTGGCTTAAACAGCCGGACCTCCAGAATATAATAGATCCTCCATATTATAAAATCGTTATGTCCTCAACTTTTTCTTTGATACGCTCACGTAAGAACAGAAAACCCCTTAAATCGCTGAAATTCGTCGATTTCAGTCACAAGGACGACCATACAAAACATTTCAGGTAAAAATACGTTTATTTTGATATAATATGTGGTTGCAATAGCAGCACATGGCGATATAATGGATTTTAGCAACATTATATCAAAGATATAGGGATCAACGGCCACATAATTCGTATGGATATCGTGTGGTGCTATCATTGAAACATATGACTCCAGCTGTTTCCCGCCAGGTTTTGCAGAAACATGAGATTTTACGACCACTATAGGATTTTATAGTAAGTACACGCTCGGAAAATTCGTGCGCTGTAAAACCAAAATAATTTTTATAGAGTGATATGCAACGGCGATTAAGACTTCAAAATCCTTTAAAACACCACTTCTGAGGCAAAAGGATGACAAAACACGAAAGACGAGATAATTTTTAACGTTTATTCAGCATTGATCCATACACATATTTGGCGAGAAGTCACCATAGACGAAACTATCGGTAAATCTCATATCATGGACGGTTTCACACAGATTGTCTGGGAGCCATGTGGTCCAAGTACAGAGGAAATTACGGCGGTTGCGAATTAATTTTGCTCAAAAATAAAGTTTAAAAGCAAATAATTCGATAACAGATCACACGAAATGTCAACTGAGTCCTGTGCTATGTTTATTTGTTGTTCCGAGCTTTTTCAGGCGTCATACTAGACCATTCGTTTGATCTTTTGTGGATTAGTTTCTTTCACATTTTCGAGCAAATCGCAACCGCTGTAGATAATAGATAACAGTAACTTTGTTACGTCATCGCCTCCATTTTGGTGGTATAAACAGAAAGAGCTCATGTCGCTGGCAACAACATGGGGACGTAACGTGCACGGTAAGGATAGGCTCGACCTCGAACCCAGGCAGAAAGAGAGAGAGAGTCTGAGTTCCAGGTTGGGATAATCTACAGGAAAATCTCTCTCTCTCAAAAGGACGTTGCTAAACCTCCGGGGGGGGACACTCCCCTATATGTAAGCAAAGTAGGTATCTGGCATCCCAAGGGGTATGGTTTTTGAAACGTTTTGGTCTGAAAACGGGTATGGTTTTCAAGGGAACCACGTCACAAGGGCGGATAAACGTTTTTCTTTTTTCAACTCCAAATGGTTAATAAAAAGAGAGGTAATCAAAATGTATCATTGGAGCGGAATTTTATCAATTTTTGACTTCCGCCCGGGAATAGCTAGGTCCGAAAACAAGCATGGGTTTTAGAGGCCAGGTCTGAAAACGGGTGTGGAAAATGGCATGTTTTGGTCTGGAATAGGGTAAGGATTTAGAGGACGGGGCGGCACACCCCTACCAAGAATTTAGAGGAGTACCCCCCTCCCAGGGTGCTAAACACAGGAACGGAATGTACTGTAATGGTACCGGAATGGTACCGGAATGAGCCGAGATGTTACCGGAATGAACCCGAATGACAGGGGAAGCAACCAAAATGTGATACGGTGAGTGCTTTTTTGTTCACTTCTTCGAAAAAATACAGATCTGCCAAATCTTAAATGCCAAGTTGACCGGCGTAGAATTAGTGAAAATTCACACGAAAAACACCCAGTCCTAAGACGCTTTTATTTTGAGGGGAAATGTTCGGCATTTAGAGCCCAAGCTCTGACGCGTAACAACACCTCTTCCTCAGGCTCCGGTCTGTGTTCGAAAATACCACCATCTTCTGTCGAAGTTTGACAAAGCGAAGAAAGCAGCAAACTGCGAACCACCATAGAAAAGTCGCGTATACAGTGTAAATAGACAGATAGTATGATGAGAGAACTTTGCTTTCCAAAAACTTTCCCTGGTTCAACTTCAGATTTCAAAAAGACTTTTCCATAGATTTTTCCGACTTAAAGATTCGCAAAACCACGCGCTAGACCCTAGACGCTACACGATATAAGTGCGACGTAAAATTCCGATGTCAATCAAGTATGACGCAATTCGATTACGTAATTCTCTTTCAACAAGATGGGTTTGCAATCTCTCCCCACTTATTACGCGGTTGCCAGGGGCAGCCGCGGTAAAGATTGCGTCGAGTCTCCGTTTTTTCCCTCATAGTCGCAAATTGCAACGCTTGTTCTGATTGGCTAGTTTTATTTTGTGGACAATGGTATCCACTGTAATATCAAGCTCAAAGTCACGCTCTCTTTTCGTGAAGAAGACATTGCGGCAATGTATTGAGGTACTAATTTTGCATAAACATTTTGGTCTTGTTTTGGTGTCGTTTAACGATGCCGCCATGGACTGGGGCAAAGTTTTTGTGTAAACACGTTTCGAGTACGGATCGGTGTCATTGTATGCAGTTGAATGTGTCACAAGTTTGAAATGGTGTGCGATACTTCAAATCATCTCAATATCTCAGTGAAAATACTGAAGTGCGGAAATCTGTAGGAGAAGGGATTGTATAGTATTTGCTTCACTTTATCAACTGTCGTTGAATGTATCAATATTGTGAATAAATGAATTTCCCATAGGTACATGCATAATCGCATGCTATGCTAGGCATTCGCACTTTTTTGCCTATTTAAACCACTCCTCGATTCACACCTTTCAGTTGATGCCAATCAGCCACTTGAGAACTTTGCTCGGGGTAATTTTTTCGCACATCGGTATAATTATCAATAATATTTAATGTAATAGTGTTATTGTCAGCCTTTAAACTCCAGAGGTTAAGGTGGTTCACGCTTAGGCGGATAGTGTTGTATAAGGTACGACTAACAGTGAATAAAATGGCTGGTCGAGATGGCTGGTCGGCTCCCTCCAGTCGTCTTTAGTGTTTACATGGGAAATGTTTTCTATTCGGCTGAGTGCAGCGATAGAGAATAGAATCGAACTTATTTGAACGACTTCACTAACCAACCGGTGTGAGGTACTTGTTCCATTACATTTTGTATTATTCTTCTTTTGGGTTTGTTTATTGAATCTTTTTAAGGGTGTCGCGTGTGCAATGATGTAATTTTTGTTGTGGTTACAGTAGTTCTCGGGAGGAATGCAGTTGTCAATTTCATGCGTGCAGAGGACAATGACTTTTCCAAGTTAAATACAAAAACGGTGTACATACTGAAAGACATTTGATAGATACTGCAAAGTTTCAATTGAGCGGAGTATCTCTCTTGCTTCTGTGGGTGTGGACAAAATGTGGGGTAGGGCCATGGCCTACCCTATGGGCTACCTTATGGCCAACCCTAGATTTTGCATTTTTTGCCGAAATAGCAAGAAAAACGTCCTTAGTGATACAGTGCTAAAGACTGAACGATACGCACCATGTGCACTTTTATCACTCATCTCCGAGGACCTCCGCTAAGCTTTCAAGATGGAGGCATTTCAAGCCTGCCCGTGCGGGGGCCTGGGCAAAATGTAAAATTCCACGTAAGCTTACAATCATGAAAAGCTAATTAATGTTTTTTATCTATGATGGCGGAACGTACACCGAGGAAATCAATAATCCATCCAGTCACATTGCGCGCATTGTGGCATTCCAATCTGTCAACTTGAACTTGAAGCATTTTCATTTGATTTGAAAACACCACTTTAATAGGGCTATCTTGGTAAATATTTTCATGGTTGAATTTGAGATCTCGTAAATCGCCAATTACCGTATAGTAACATTGTGTTCTTTGCCTGCTCTCATTTAGGGGTTTTATCCTCACTAGATTGATTCATTTGTTTGTTTTTGTTTGTTTGTTTGTTTTTTTTTTTTACAGCCAGACCTTCCCCAGTGAATGCCTGCCTTCACAGTGACTTAACGTTATGCATCCGCGTCAACGCCTCCAGGCGTCTTGTTTTCTTTTTCCCAACGATTTATTTCATCCTCGATCAAACGTTGCCAAATGATTTCAGCGTTTTATGTACACCTCTCCTTGTAAGACATTTATCATGTTTGCTTAGTGTTAAAAGGCTCAAAGAATTTTGTAGATGACGTGCAAAAAACGAGGACAAAGCCAAAAGAAATCTTTCGTTTTTTACTGCGTCCTTTCTCCACACCCCTAAAGCAACAAAACTTCATACCATACATCTAGTCCAAAAAAATCTGTCGATCAAAAACCACGGACTCTCGTGCTGCAGGTACGAGTTTCTACAAATGTTAATTCGCTCCTTTCCGATGTCATTTCGTACTCCCTCCTGTACATTCCGATGTCATTCCGGGACATTCTGGTGTCATTCCGTTCCGTCCCTGTGTTTAGCAACGCCCCTCTCAAAGTGCCCAGAAGTTTTGAAGAGGTTCCTTTGCTGAGCCGGTTAAAGCCTAAAAGTACACTGTGACAAAATCAAAAGAGCCTGAGAGCAATGTTGGTGCTTTCAAAAATTGGAGAGCAGCGCGTCGGTGAAAAATATAAAGCTTTTGTTTGAGCTGGGAGGCGTGATGAAACAGTAGAATTTTCTCTGTGAGCAGTCTTTCAGAAGAAAAGTTGGAGCACCTGGCTCTGTATCCCTTGAATATTGGGTTCCAAAGTACATCATTCTCCACCCCCCACCCCCCTACCCCCATGGCAGTACACACATAAACACACTGCGCAATTTGCACGGAACTTTTGTTCGCTTTGTGAACGACACTTGAGCGCACACGTGGTTCAGTTGCCAGGTCCGGGTTGCTCGAAGCATGGTTAGCACTAACCAGGGTTAAATACCACGGAAACCTATCGGTTTGGATACCCCTTAACCAATGGTTAGCGCTAACCGCGCTTCGAGCAACCGGCCCCAGGGTCGCTGGTTTTGCATGTCGGGTCACACTGATCAGAATTGAGGCCCGCTGTGATCACGCGCAGGAATTCTCATTTGAGACTGAGATTTTCTCTCACATGTGTAATTCGAGTTTGAGCCTTAACTTTCACGTCTAGTTTTCAGAAAAGCCCCCAAGCAACTCCATCACGTACATAAGCCAACCAGTTGTCTGCTTACAATGGCGTTTCAAGCAAGAGATCATCGAGCTAAGAGAGTGAATTATAGCCTTCATATCCACCCTTTTTCCCCTGAAGTTCTATTTAGATCATAGTGCTTGTTACCAGCGCCTCGCGGCGGGATAACCCTCGCGCGCATCTGTTGACTCGTCTTCGTAATAGTCGTCACTGCTGTACATAAAACTTTCAAACTCCAAACCCGATCATTCGTTTGAATTATCCTCTAATACCTACCAGTGTTGCAAGTTCCTCTTTCGACTTTGTTTTCGAACTCTACCACTTACCACTTCTCTGTAATGTCGTTCATCGACAAAATGTATTTCACACAAGTCGACTAGTTGGCTGCTGAGGATTTCTCTGTCCGAGCGCTTGATTTAAATATAATTTTTTTATAACTTCAGAGGAAAAAGGTT
>BLFK01000602.1:280648-283342 GCA_014634185.1 Astreopora myriophthalma | reverse complement strand
GCCTCCTTATCTACAAAAGACCTAATACTAAACGTGCATGACTTGTATAAACTGACATCTTTCATGTTTCAAGTCACCTGTTGCCCCTTTATGGTTATATCATGTGTTCAAGTTTGCCTCTGCATATGGGGCTGGGGTACTACGACCTAAGTACTAAACTTATCAAGGGTTTCACCTGACATTGATCTGGATTTAACTTCCTTTTAACTTCATCTTTCAGATGCTCAAAACAAGAAAGCAAACTTTGTTTACATTACAGGCAGACAATTTTCTGGGTGGTTGGCTCTCAATGTGACCCCTGAATATGTTAACAATCTTTTACAAACCTCTTCACTTCTCCACTCAAGGATAAGAGCCATTAACTCCTTTCGTAAATTGACCATGTTGCCGAATGTCCACTTGAATAAGGGAAGGCAGTTTCAAGACTCAATGATGTCTCTTATGGCCAGGATTACCCCTACTCCACAGCTTCCAGTGTCAATGCCACTTGTGGGTTGAACAGGCATGTTTATTCGTGGCATGGGAAGGCTTAAACAAGAGTTTGTCCAGTGATCCTCGTGTTCAGAGACATTGCCTGACAAAACCCTGAAACCGCTTAGCATATTTTGAATGGCACACAGGGCATCATGTGGGAGGGAAATCTTCAGGCCATCATCAAAATAAATGGTTTTCTTTCCAACATCAAAACAAAGCAGTCCCCAGTGTTTTGGGGTCGCAAAATGCACAGGAGTTAAAATGCAGGTTGCATTTTCTATAGAGCAATGAGCAAAGAAGGGAGGGACTTTGTGCCTGAAAAATTCTGCACCTTGTTTTGCCCATATTTGGCTAAAGGAAGGAAGGTAAACGACACTTGTTGGAGAACTTCTTTCAAGAAGCTTTAGAGAAATGACGTCAATTGTGAAACCATTGACATAACGCTCACATGCCAATGTGCCGAAATCAGACACATCCATGATGAAATTACCATGTCTCAGAATTTCATCATTAGGTCTCGAACTTTGTGGCACTTCACTGACCTTCACCACATCTGGGAAATTTGTATGGCAAAGCCAACTCTTTTCTTCATTCACCCTGGCTGCAACTGATGACAGCTTACACATGGACTGGAAAACCTGCAATGATTCTCTTGTGTAGGTGCCCAATCCACCAATCTTCACAGCTACTTGACCTGTTTCTTCATCACTGGCATAAACTTCAGTGGAACTGTTGTTTGCTGCAGATTGAAGCAAGGACAATGCATGCAGCACTATTGCTTCGGAGGGGCGCTTAGAGTCAAGCAAGGGGTCGTTGATGTCTGTAACTTCTGTTATTTCAATCAACGAGACATCTTTCTCTGGAATGAATACCACCTTAGGGAGGTTTATTGCCGCTATTTCAGAACGAGACAGGTTTGTCATTCTGTTCAAGTCAGTAAAACTGAAATGAAAGGAATTGACATCAGTGGTAACATTGCCTTTGGTATTGTCATCTTCGTGTTCACCTGCATCAGTGGACTCTTTAATGTCATTGTCATGTTTGTCAATTCGGTTTTTTTCAGGAATTGCTGTTTGATTCCTTTCCCACTCATCGTGATCATACAAAACAGTGGGAAACTGGCCTGGCACTAGCACACAGTGCTTTTTTTCGTTAAACGTGTATTGGCAGTAGTCTGGACCAAAGAGCTCATTGAAAAGGTTGTTTATACTCTCAATCCACAGTGTGTCCTTAGTTGTCCAGCCCATTTTTTTGGGTCGCCAGCCACAGCCCCTGTAGTAGAAAGGTCCACCTGTTCAAAAAACAAAATTAGCTGCCTAAGTAAGGATTTGTATACAAGGTAATGCCAAGTTTCTGAGCATCACTGGAAAGGTAATTTAGACTACAAGAGTAAATGGCCGACAATCATAGGGACCTCACTTGAACTCTTAAAACAATACACTTCATTAATATACAAAATGCAGTTGGCACATTCTAAGCACACAGTGGTTTCCATCTATTGTTGTTGTTGTTTTTTTTTGTTTGGTGCCACAAAAGACCCACAAAGGTTCTGTTGGTGATGCAGGTAACAATTATTATTCCCAATGTCCTTAAACAATTACATAAATTCAGGCTATGCAATTTTTGTCAACATGTCAAATTGCCTGAAACATTATTATTTATGACCTGACAGCATATCCTATTTAAACGTAATAAATACACTGTACCTGAAGCCATGCAGTGAGACGCTTCTCTAAATGAAATCCTCATTTCTAGAAGCACCTCAGTGTATAAGTGGGCAAGGATTTGGTCCACTGAAAACAAGGTTGTAACATAAATGTTTCTGTTTAAAGGCAGAAACTACACCAATTCCGTACATTGTAAGTGCATTGTTAGATGCAATCTGTATAAATGTTGAAAGCTGAAGTATTTGATGATCACATTAAGCTAACAGTAGGATGTATGATATTATTGTTGGTATGTTCTAATTCTGAAAGGCTATGCAGCATTTTTTTCAGTGGCTGCAATCATGGTTCATATAGATTTCAAGTATGGAATTAATAAGCTATCAGGTAAGTCAGGGCTTGAAATTGCGACCAATACAGTTGCATTTGCAAAATTACGACTGGATGTTTTCGTTAATTTCAAGCCATGTAAGACTGCTGCATTTGTTTTACTTTTTTGCCACAGCTTCTTAAATTAATTTTCTGACACAGACAGGGGATAGAAAGCTGATCCACT
>BLFK01000602.1:273148-278148 GCA_014634185.1 Astreopora myriophthalma | reverse complement strand
ATAGAACTTCGTTTGCTTCAAGAAATTTCACAAGCTGTACTTGGATTGCACGCTCCATAACCTTGGAGACTAGGGGCAACACGGATATAGGCCTATAGTTACTTTCTTCGGTTCTTGTACCGTTCTTGAATATAGGCGTAACTTTCGCTTCTTTGAGTTCAGGTGGAATTTCGCCAGTTGAAATAGTCAAATTAATGATGTAAGTAATGGGTTTGGCTATCACAGGAGCTGCATCCTTTAAAAGTCTTGCAGGCATTCCATCTAGACCAGTGGCTTTCTTTGATTTAAGTCTCTTCAGTTCATCACAGACAAACGTTTCGTTCACTTCTTCTATAGAAAATTTGTTGTTTACTCTTGGTGTTTGTGGTTTATGAAAGTGCTTAGTCGAAAACGTTCACACAGTTTGCCGGCGATGGAAGTGAAGCCATCACTGAGACACAATTATCTTGGATTTACAAGACATATTTTTGATAATACATGTACAAGTAGTTATTAAAATGTTTCGGCACTCTGATTCATTTTGTTTTTCACAGTTACATTGGATTAGGAGTATTTACTACTAACCTGAATTGGGCAACTTGATTTCTTCAAGCCTAGTCCCAAAGTCTCTGACATAAATGCCACTTTCTAACATCTCACCGTAGTACTGTAAACGACAAAAAAACTATGGACATCTATTATTGCTTTTGGTATGTTTAAAATGCACACAGAATAATTGTTTCTGCTCACCAAATGCATTGTGCTCTCATTGTGGTGACCATCATTGTTACTTAAGCTTCCCAAAAAATATTAAGCAAGAGCTGGCATTATGATTGGTATTTTTATGTTACACTGAACTGTATGGGGCGCACCACCCGACAATTCAGCCCAAAAAATATCAAGCGAGACTTGCTAGTGGTGTTAGAATTTCTATTTTACACTGAAATGTACAATCATGTATTTGTCCTGGTGATTAAGGTCTATAAGAAATTTTCCAGACACAGGAGACATGACAGATGAGAACCACAGAACATTAGATTTTGATGCCTTTCTCAACCGTAGAAAAAATCTCAGCGTGATACGATACTTACAGCAGTCATCATTTGTGTCCCCTCCTCAAGTAACATAAAGTCCACATTTCCATAGAAAAAGGAGAGGTATGCAAAAACACACTATTTAATCACCTTTTCCCGTGCCTCACAGAAAGATATCTTGTTCAAGATACAAAGTTTTGCAGCTTCAGCATCCTGAAAATGTACTGCAAGTTTTGACAGAGGCAAGGATTTGTCAACAATCTCTTCAACGGCACTCAAAACCTGGCGTTAAGTACTTCCTAAAATCAGAAAAATGTAAAGTTTCTAATTAGCTGTACAATGCAAATAAGCTTTGAAAACATGTGGACCTCCTGAACTTAAAAATAGTAAATGTGGGATCTATCACTTAAACTGATTGGAAACTCTCAATCATTAACTAATAATAATTTATTATTGAAAGAATACAACAAAGAGAAACCTTAACCTATACAATAGAATTTGTTTGGGAAAGCATTAAAAACAACAACAACAACAAGGAAATGCCACTGATCACAGAGGAAGTGGACTTCCTTAACATGAGCTTTGCTCAGATCACCTGAACATGAAGAAAAGGCGATGTTGTTTCGGTTAAGAGCTGTTTGCTGCCCAGGTCTCAATTTAACAGTGATCCTGTCTGCTTTAAAGTTTTCGGGGCCATATTTAGACAGTTCCTCATTGCACTCCTGGAGTGAACCAATTTCATAGGCAAGAAGTCCTACACTCTTAATCAGCTGCTCAGTATTGCGCATCTCGCAGTGTAGTGCGCAAAGACACAATGAAGACAAATCCTCGTCAAGGATACAGGTTAGGTCATCCCTCAATCCTTTGAAACTAAAAGTGCAAAAGATAAGAAACTGTCAAATTTTTAATAATTTTTGATAGTTAACTACAATTATCATGCAGCATCAAATTCACAGCCAACCAAAAAAAAACATATTTGTAGCGGCGGGACTGCTACATTAGACCTTACGACGAGTCATAGAACGTACAAATATCAAGGTAGTTTATTTGAAGGATCCACAGTATTGTTTACGCGCAGTCTTGTAGCTACCACCGATTTCTTCACAACAGATAATGAGCGAAGTGGTAATGCGATGATACAAAAAATAATGCGGTAACGAAAAATCTGTGTCCTAGTGCCTTGCAACTCCTTTTAAATCCTTAATCCTTAAAATGGGGTCCTTAACACTAGAAATCCGTAGAAAACCTTAGAAAATCCGTAGAAAACCTTACTAAACCTTACTAAACCCTCCGCGAAAACGTTTTTGCTAAGAGCGCCAACTCCCGTGGTCATCCGAGACCGGGCCCGGTCCAGACCACCGCAATAAAAATAAAAATGTCACATAAGAAAAATGTCACGCAGGGTTCCGCTGCAACAATATTTACCTGCCAATGTTAGCTTTTACTTGAAAGAAGTGCTCAAGACAAACCTCATGCCGTCCTAAATCACAATCACAAGCCTACACACAAGACGTGAAAAATACAAGATTGAACACAATTCAAAACCCTTAATGGTACAATATCATAGGTGTCTACTAACTGTTGCACCAAGTAAGCCATTTTAGCCAATTGGCCTCCTTTTTTTGGTCTATTTTGCTTTATTTCTAGAGGGGTACTGTTTCAATTATTGAAACAGCACTCCTAATAATTATTATTAGAAGTGATATTCTCCTTTCCAGCTGATATGTCCCTATCATTAAGCAGTGAAACAAACTTACCCTTAAAGCTAAGCAGAAAATGCAAAATTCCACAGCCAGCCCATGCCCCCCAAGAATGAAGTCTCCATCATCAACCTTAGCCAGAAGTAAAAGTAACCCCTTGTAGTCGAGAGTCACTATACCAAAAAGAGAAAAAAAAATGTTTTCCTCCATAATCTGACAGCTACTGTAAAAGCAGTTGATACTTTGCCATGATTACTTTCCCTCAAATTAAGCATGGCATCTACTTCGTGCAATCATGAACATGCAACAAATGAAGATTTTAAATCTCAGTTTTGTGTCCACTGATCTAGGTAAATAACAAAAACTCTAAAAATAATTATTATTCAATCCAACACTGTTAATTACATTCATGATAATTATAGAAAAACAATATAAAGGTGATACCCTTGAATTTAATTTGATAGTGTTTTCCATCTATGCAAATCCCGTTTCTTTTGAGTTCTTCTTTCCTTCTGTTGAGGTTAACAAAGAGGTTTCTGAGATGCTCCCTTGAAGGAACATACAGAAATGAAAAGACTTTGTTAATACATGGTTTAAATGGCATTTGGGATACCAAGATTTAAAAATTCCACACTTTTATATATAATTTTCAAAAGAACTACAAAGTGGAAAAAGGGAGAAAACCTAACAGTGATCTGCAACTCTACATACTCAGAATAAATTCAGTAAATGGACATTCTGTTTTGGTGACTTAAATTACTGTTAAGGGAAAAATTTCATCCTTCTTTCTCTATGCTACAAGGTAATGCAAACTTTGTTCACATAATTATACATCCAGCAAGGTAGACTTTTAAAAAAAAAGGTAAACTTAGAAAACAATAATACTTTAATTTACAGACCTTACATAAGCCAAAGGGTGCATATATGGCTAAACACTACATGTTACAGTCATTCACTCAGATCAGGGGATGGATGCATTAACTGAAGAAATAGGAGGGTATATAGAATTCTAAATAGGCAGGTACTCCTGCATTTTGCTTGGTTTGCCCTTTTCAATACCTTAACACCAAAGGTGGGTACTTTGCTCAGAGTTCATGGGTGCCGGTACCCAGGTCCTGGCTTCTAACAACAGCTCTGCACTTGCAAAGTTTAACTGAAAACAAATATTGAAGGCAACAGGATATTGACTATAAGACTAACCTCTTTTCTTTACAGTTGGCTATTGCAAGTGGGTAGACAGATTTGGCACTTTGTGATGACCGATGTTTGGCATCTAAGGAAACAATACCAACTGTCACTTGATCCTTCCCTGAGTTCATTGATAAAAATAATAGACAAATAAGTAATGATGTTGAATAATGTCTATGTTTTTCTATCACGTTTCCATGCTTAAATGAAACAATAGTAGTTAAAACATTGTGAAGTCCTTGTAATTCAGTTCCTTTTACTGCAGAAAGGATAGTCAATAAACCAATTTATCTAATAAACCCATCTATCTATAGAGGAGGGCAAAAAAAGACTAATGTAAGAAAATTGGTATCATGTACATATAGAACACAGAGGCAACAGCTAGGACCCCAACAGTCTTGACATACGTCAGTCATTAAACATTAACTTACCAAAGAAAGGCCGTCCATCAATTTTAAGATTAAACAACAGAACATCAGGTAATGAACCATGAAGGCGCATATCCCTAATGATCCAAATGATGACACTCTTTATGTTAACTTCAAACCCAGGAACATTGGGAGGAAGTCTCTCAATGCCCATAAGGCTTCTGGTGACGTCAAACTGTCCCTTTCGCAAAGCAGCAATGTTGTTCTTTAGGGGAATGATAGCCTCATCCGACTTTTTCTATGAATTGTTGTAAACACGAAAATGATGCATTTAGTTATAAATAATACAACAGCCAAGTTCAGTTGCTGCTTGTTTATTATGAATTAGCTCGTTCATGCAGACACAACAGTGATCCATCTAGAATCAGGCACTAGTGAGTCCTGGGACTCGCACAGCCTAAAATCTGTGAGTCCCAGACACAGGAGGATGAGTCCTTGGGCGTCCTTGCTCAATCCATTTTGTTTTTTTTTTAGTGCATACTTTACAATACATGAAATTGCCATCTTTTCGTAGACTAACCAAGAGTACTTTTTCAGCCACGGCTCAAAAAAGGTCTTCGTTCTTTTGATTTTCCTTGTGCTTTTTCTTCGTTCGCAGTTGCATCGTCTTTGTGTACTGCAGTTACTGCTTCTTGCTCCTGTTGACTCTCTTCGTTCGATTTTGCAAATGA
>BLFK01000602.1:250666-262283 GCA_014634185.1 Astreopora myriophthalma | reverse complement strand
TGGTTTTGCTACCATATGTGGTGCTTATGTCATTATATGTAGTGATTTTTCCATTATACCCACATTTTGTCGTTATATAAGCAGTGTTTCGTCATTATATAGGGTAGTTTACGCATTATATGGTGTACAAACGATATCACCTCGTGTACATTTCGCTTTATTTGCTGTCCTTTCTTCGTTATATGGAAACGTTGTTACGATCTACCCACAATGCAAAGCACGCGTGTCGGATCCAAGCTCCTCGCAGCCTGACGCCGCCAATTTGGTTTGTTTTCGCGGGAAATTTGAAGAAATGGAAGCCATCCTTGAGCAGTTGGGGCTAAGTACCCTTTTGGAAAGATTCAGCGATGAGAAAGTGGATCCACATGTCGTATTGGCCATGTCGGAAAGTGCTCTAATTCGCTTAGGGGTCGCGACCATGGGCGATCGAATTCGTATGAAACAACTGTGCAGGGAAGGCGTAGACTGCAGTTGGGACTCGAACGGTGCCGATTCTGTCAATCGCGATGCATCCGGATCGAGTACATCTGCTGCGGAGCAAGTGAGGGAGGAGAGAAGGTTGCTTTTCCGCCCATATAATCAGAGTGGCGCTAACCGTGGTCGAAGCGCTAGTGCTGGGCGAGCCGGCCAAAAAAAGAAAGGTTGCAAACGAACATGGACAGGACAGTTCGTTTGTTTGGCGGATCGGCACGCATGCAGGGCACCTTCTTCAGCTGAAAAACAGGTCCTTCAACAAGCTGGTCTGGGGATGAAAAAAATTCGTTTCTTTGTAGATGACAGTGAAGTGGAAGTTAAAGAAAAGCTGACAAGCGACATATTGGATGGCAGTGGAGAGCCAATGGGCTTTCCGCAACTAAAGGAAGCCAAGGGGTTTGAGATCCTTAGTTGTTCGTCAAACTCACGAGATCTAACAGTGGTCCAGACCGCTTGGTCGGTGAAAGACTTGAAGTCTGTTTTCACCTCACAAACCAAGATCTACTTGAGGCCGATTCAAAAGAGTTTGCGAACCAAATCTACCCAACAAAACCCCCTGGTGTGCCAGCTGAAGGAGACATGCATGTGGTGCCAGCGTGAGTTTCCAGTAAATGAACTCAGGGCCCACTTGCTTGCATGTTCCTGCAACCTTTTCGACGACGATCCCACTGAGGATATTGCTGAGTCACCGCCTAGTTTTGATGAGGGAGTGGTTGATGCTGGACATCACGGCAGGTTATCACATACAGTAACTGCAAACAGCAACCTGCCAACCAGCCATCTCACACTGTCAGGGGTGGCCCCCTTTGCTACACCTGAGGCTGCATCTCTAGACACCCCTGCTCAACCATCTGTGTCAGCATCTGGGTCAGCATCTGATAATACCCATACAGTAACTGGGACTGGCCCTGCAGACACCCAAGTGCCATCTCTGGAAGCATCAGTCACTATACCTGTACAATCTGGGGCCAACCTTAATACACCTGTACCATCTGACCCTGTACCATCTGCCCCTGAGCCTAAAATAGAACTGGATACTGTCATCTATGAAATAATAGAACACTGTAAGACGACAAACATTGGAAACAATCCAGTTGAAATACTAAGACACATGCAGAATCGTCTAGTGCTTGGAAGGGCTCTTGATGTTGTTGATCCAACACAGTGTTCTAGAGGGCACACAAGCTATATACTTGTTGACAGGAATAACATTCTAGAGACATCCTTTGAGGAAATTGAAGTTATCAGTAACAAATTCCTCACGCTGGAAGTGCAATTTTATAACGAGGTATGCTATGTACTTTATTGTATACACCTCATTGACTCTTTTCACATGACTCGATGGTTTTCTGGGTAGACAGTCTTGGGAGGCTTAATAGTAATATTCTTTTTATTGATAATAAAGATATTGAAATGATTGTGAAGTGTGGGTTGAAGAAATGATCCTCACACTTTCTGGACAATTTAAGCAATGGTCTCATATATATGCACTTGAAAAATTCAAGTGACTTCAACGGGATTCGAACCCACGACCTATATATGAGACGATTGCTTCAATTGTCCAGAAAGTGTGAGGATCATTTCTTCAATTCAATCGAAATATTGTTTTTCTTTGAGTGCTGAAGAGCATGTATTTTGAAAACTTTCTTATCATCATGTTTATTCTGTCAGACTATCATTGACAACGATTAGTTTTTTTCAATCTCCCAGTAAAGGTACATTTGGGTCTTAACGCTCATGGTTTATGCTTTTCAAAGGACAACCATTCAGGCATTTTTCATAACTCCAATCTAGTCATCTCTCCTTTTCACAGAAAAATCCACCCTGATTATTAAATGCAGAGAAATCTTTCCATCTGTAAGCTTTTGCTGCTTATAACCCTATTGAGTTGTAATTAAATTTGACTTTTGGAGAATTATGTAACATCCGTCCAATTTGTAAGTCTCTTATTTTAGAGCTTTTTTCACATTTATGCCATGACATACAGCATACATTCCCTTGAGGACTGTATAACCAGTCACAGAGTCTTAAAATTGCTGTTTTCATTTTTGGGTCTTAAAATTTCTTTCATTTTTGGGCATTTATGGCTGTGTCTGACAAAAAGACGTGAAATGCTTGTTTTCTTTTTAGCATTGCTCTCTACTGTTATGAATAGCAAACCTAAAGCACTGTGTTTGCAGAATATTTTGATCACCCTAATTGTACGTGTTTGGGTTCTGTTTGCAAATATGGTTCTGTTTGCAAATATAATTGCTGCCTTTTTCGGGAATCTAACAATCACACTGTTAATGTTCTCAGGTTGCAGAGGATTATGGAGGGCCAAGAAAAGAATTCTTTGGTATTTGCCTGAAGGCTATTAAAGAGAAGTACTTTGATGATGGTTTTGTGGATCATAAAGCAGAAGAGTATCACACAATTGGGTTGATCGTGGGTAAGTTATCTTTTCCTGAAAGATAACATCACACTTTTGGATTAGTTTGTATCCATGTAGCTGGTTTGTAGGCACCTATAATATTTTCACATACAACATTTTCTGCAAAATATTATGAAGGAAATATTTTTGAAAAACAAAATTGTACATCTGCTGCCTACCAGTAGTCTTAGTTTTCATTCTTGACTTTATTGTTCTGTTCTTTATTTTAACAGGCCTCAGCATGCTTCAAAATGGAGCTATGCCAAGGTTTCTTGGAGAAGAAAATCTCCAAGAAACATTTTTTAGTCCTGAGCCTACCCAGTGTATGTTGCAGCTTAGGACTGGTTTGGCTGAGCTTGGAATTTTCCAGGTATATTAAACTAACAGAAAAATGTATCTTACAAAAGGTCTCAATGTGAACTCAGTGCCATTTCTTTCTCCTGTCAACAAATCATGGTCACTTTTTTCCTTGTTACAGGTTGCAAAGGAGTTCCCTGTGTTTCTCCACCTCCTACGTCCCAATCCAGCAAGTATCTTGACCTTTAGAAAGTTGACAGAGCTTCTTAAACCAGACTTTAGTGTGGAGGGATCAAACAGAAGACATTTTGAAGACGCAGTGTATACCAGATTTATCAAGTATCTGAGAAGGGCTGGAGGTGAATACTTGAAATTACTGTATGTACTATCCAGTCATGGTTTTTCTAGGAAGGGGGGGGGGGGGTCATAGTAACAGCACTGATATCTTCTGTGTAATATTATATACGCATTCTCACCTCCATCATCACCATCATCATTAACTATTACATACAAAGTTCACAGTACTCATGCTGATTTTGTTCCACAAGTCAGGATGAACATTTCATGGAATTTACGCATTAGAAATGTTATTATTATTATTATTAGTAGTAGTAGTAGTAGTATTTCCTCTATTTATTCAGAGCTCTTTTGTGTCTAATGTGGGATATTGAAACATTCATGCCTTTATATCTTACAAAGGTGGCCAAAGAGGAAATGTATCTCTCCCCCACATTCTCAAATTTGCAACTGGAGCAGAAGAGGAGCCAGTTCTTGGGTTTTCTTATCACCCATTCATTATGTTTGTTGATGCTGAGAAAAGTTTTCTTCCAATGGCAAATACATGCATCAACTGTCTAAAGCTGGTGAGACCAACACTAAGTACAGTGTAAGCCTCTTCCATCAGACGATGCTTTATTCGAGTGTTTTGATTACGCATTTGTAAATGCATTTTTTGGTAACCTGTAAATACCCTGATGACTTGATTGAGTGCTGCGGCACCCTCTCAATTTTTAGTGCCTCGCTTGAGCCTTATGCAGGGATGGTGCTTACTTGAGGGTGGCACTCGTTAAAAAATCGTAACATTTGTAAATGATGAGAGAGGAGTGAAATATAGCCACTTCATCCACTTCATCCAGGAGAGTTAATTCCTAATTAATACTTTTAGTTTGATCCCAAAAAACAGTTCAGTCTGATGATGTGAATGAGGCATGTAATCAAGGGTGGTACATGAATATGTGGTACTTAATCAAGTAAATATGGTGTAATTGATAGTAGCTTTGTTTTTATCTCATGTTCTATAGCATTACTGCATAAAAAGAATCTTGAATGAGATTGACATTAGTGCCAGTTCATAATGTTATTGCACCATAGGATATATTCCAGAATTCTTTAGATTTGTAGCCTTACATTGCCCTGACTTTGTTTTGCTGGCTGGCAGTACATTAGTTAGTACAATACTCCAGGGCCAGGTTGTTTGAAGGGCAAGTAATAGTAGCTCAGTATTGAGAGAGGTTCCATTTATCTGGTATGAAAAGTGTTTCTATAATCCAAAGCACTAAGAAAACAATTACCATACATTGTATTATTCTTTGAGCAACCCGGCCCCTGGGGTTGTCTGTGACAAATTGGAGCCACATTCAAGGAACCTACTGCAAGAGTGCATAGTGAGCAACATAAAAACCACGCATGAGAGCTGTGAAACTCTCAAAGTAAGCAAGTCAATTACGAAATTAAGGCAATACTAATGTTTTCAATTTATGTTACTTGTTTTTGATTTATGTGCAAAGTGAGATTCTAGGTTTACTTTACTCCCATTAAGGCATCTTTTTTGAGGGGTGAGGGGGACTGTCTTGAGGGCAACTTGCCATTACTTTTTAGTTTTATACTTGACAACCCTACTTGATTTTCCTGTTGAGATTCTTTTTGCGACTTTCTTTCTTGTGTTGAGTTACTGTTAGAAACATTGGCTAAGCAAACATGATGTTGTAGTGATTTACTGCTGAATTATGCCATCAATCATGAAATGCAGTGACATATGATATATTAATATCATTTTATAAAAATATAATAATATAATAGTATACTAATTAATATAGTAATGAAATATCAACTCAAATCACATTTCAATAAAATGAAGTTTTTTGTCATTTTCTCTTTGGAGTTCATTTTGCAATCAACTTCAGTGAGCAGTGCATTCAACTATCAATAGTCATGCTAAAAGTCATTAAAAATCTAACAAGAAATGTCAAGAAATTACAAAAGAAATTTAATACAATTACCTCAATACAAATAATATAAATGTGACTTCTTCATTGGAAGAAGTATTTTGAGACAGGAGAATCTCTTGCACAAAGACGTAAACAATATCATTGCTATGATCTTCCAAATCAGCATTGACACATTGATCTTTATGTGAAGCACCATTTCCTGCCCTGTAAACATGCACTTGGCAGTTTGATTAAATTCATAATACCATATGTGTATTCATGTACCAATGAGTGAGAGATTAAAGTTCAAGTATCCAAGCACTCATCCCAATCCCCCCTCCTGTCCTGTAGGTCCTTGTAGAAGACCGAAAACAATTCTTCTGTGTCAAGGTTATGGCAATGTCAATATTCACATCCACTGGTAATGATAACTGAACCACTTTAGGACCTTAAGCTATTTTTTACAATGCTAAGAGCTTTCAGATAAACATCAATTCCAAAGTTTGAGGATGTCCATGTTGTTGAAATTTCAGAATGCAGTTGTTGCTTACAATCATCCCTCAAAACATCAAGGGAAAGGGAATCAAATATTGGCCTTCCAGAGCCATCTTCCTCGTCGTCATCATTCATGAACCCTTCAATGCCATAACAGTCAATCTCATAATGTATTAATTCTATTCCTACCGGGTTTTGAAGTTGGCCCGCAATCCACATTCGGATTGGTGATGACTTAGTGGTGCGAATTCTGTGCTGTGACCAAGCTCTACTCCAAATTTCTAGTTTTTCTTGGATTTTTGCCAGATATACATGGTGAAGAGCAATCAGATGAAGGTTATCAAGGGGGTCTAAAATTCCTTCATCTTCCATGAAGTAGAATAACTGATAGTATAATGCCAAGACACCTTGGTAGACATCCCTCCACAGTCTTTCTATTCTTTGATTGTGGGTGCTCTTGCCGGTTATAGCACTTCCTCTGTTGACTCCCCTTCTTGATATCATGTAATCAACAATGCTAACGTTCTCAAGGCCCTTATCAGTTCGAACTCTGCTTGGTAGGCCGTATAACTCAACTGCTCCCAAGAAGCACTTTAGAATAGTTGCTGCCTTGTTATTGTCTGTGCATTTCAAAACAACCGGCAGTCGACTGTAACCATCAATTGCACCTGTTATGACAAAGTTCCACCTTACAAGTTTGTGGTTTGTATCAATATGCCACAAATGGTTTGGGCCCTGCACATTGTATACCCTGCGTTGCAAGCGTCCCTTCTTTCTTTCACTTATTCCTTTCTCATCCACACGATGAATGCTATCTCTCAGCCTCATTCTTTGAACTTTAATACCCCTTTCTCGTAGAAGAAAGGTCATCAATCCCTCTCCACAGAAGGGAAACTCTTTCGATAATTCTGATAAGTGACGGTCCAGCTCGTCATCACAAATGTCACTGAAATTGAGGGCACCCAGTCCATAGCTTCGCATTCTTCGATAAACTGTGCTTTCTGACACGGACAACATAGATGCAATATCTTTTATCTTGAATCCTTCGTGCAAATGATACTCAAGCACGGACTTTGGGACATTGAATGAAGGAGCTCCGCATCCCAAAACTTCTCTCTGAGGCTTCTGGTTTCCATACGTTGAGCATTCCATTCGTAACTTCATCATGTCTCCCCTGTTATTTACACCTAATTGATTCATTTCATGCACGGATAGATTAATTATACACGATAGATAAATTATACACGGATAGTGAAACTATATCTGGTGTGATTTTTTCCCTTTGGAAGACTTCAGTTAAATGACCTAATTTATGTCGTTTGAGAATACAGGCCATCGACTCCATTTTAGCCTCCATTTTCCCTTCAACTTTCCCGCGAAAACAAACCAAATTGGCGGCGTCAGGCTGCGAGGAGCTTGGATCCGACACGCGTGCTTTGCATTGTGGGTAGATCGTAACAACGTTTCCATATAACGAAGAAAGGACAGCAAATAAAGCGAAATGTACACGAGGTGATATCGTTTGTACACCATATAATGCGTAAACTACCCTATATAATGACGAAACACTGCTTATATAACGACAAAATGTGGGTATAATGGAAAAATCACTAAATATAATGACATAAGCACCACATATGGTAGCAAAACCACAGCATATAACGACAAACGTACTGCATATAACGACAAAAGCACCGCATATAACATAATAAATAGCACATATAATGAGAGGAGTACTGCATCTACTAACAAAGCACTGCATATAATGGGAACTGCACTGCATATAATAAAGCAAATTGACATAAGACAGTCCTGGCGTTCCATAGGAACGCCTGCAAGGACGCTATTGATAAGACAACTGTGAAATGTCTGCGTGTCAGCCCCCTGTCCCTTGCAAGCGACGGAGATTGTCTTGCCGCCTTCTCTTCGCTACTGAATTGGTGCCGGTAACCGGACCCAGGGTAGGAGTCATAGGCATTTCGAAAAAACTGCCGCTCGTATTCCGCGTTTCCATTATAAAAACCATAGAAAGAAGGGTCAGTTGGACCGGGAAAAAAATAATTTTGTCCCGACACCTGCACTAGCCGAACGAAGTAATTTTTCCCGCCGTAACTTTATCCAACTGTGTTTGAAGAAAAATGACAGCTTAATGGTTAAACAAACAAAATTGTTTTCTTTGCCAAAATTTGGAAGCCTCCGAGGCAGCACTTCGGCTTCTTTGAAGATTGGCGAAAATTTGGCAATCCGCAAAAAATTGGCGAGTTTTTGAAACTGGGGGTCGCACTTATTTTACGCTACTTGGTGACAGATTTATTATTTATGCAAACAAAATTGGCTAAAATTCGCTCTAGTGCGACCCGGCTTATATTTGCGTTTTCCTGTTATTGACATTTGCTGCTTCGCGATTGGCGGAACAGCTTTGTGGTTAGATAAACCAAAGATAAACCATATGACTTGGGTCTCGGAATGTCATGGGTAATTACTTTTTTCTCTTTGATGTATCCATAGTGATTTCCCGTGGGCAGTTTCACGGTGGGAATATCGGTCACACACACAACTTGCACTCCCCTTGGGTAAAGTCCTACTTTCCCGAAGGCAAAAGGGCTAGTGGAACTATGCAAGGTGTGTTTCCTGTATTTCCGGAAATGTAAAATTGGCCGCCTGAAGAAGGAAAATAATTTCAAAGCGAGTGTCAAGTTTGCCAAACAAGTTTGAAAATTAATGTGCTAATAACGGGTATTATTCAGTATTATACGGGCCGAACGACTAAGCGATGTGATTGGGCTGGCTGGTCGCAACTTGTCTGCAATTTTTCCGCCAGAAACATTCAGAACTGTTGTGAGCTCTTTCGCTTTCTTTCGAAACGCTTTGGGTCTGACTAAAGAGAACGCTGGAAGCATAGAGCTGAAAGAGCTGGACCGCAAGAGTCTACAAGGTCAGCAGCGATTGATTCCAGGAGTCTCTTGATGCTCGCTCTTTCCGCAGAGACAAAACGATGGCGGAAACTTTCCTTCCCCCTCATCGTGTAATCTGTCCAGTTTATTGCTCATGCTGCAAGCAGATAAGCCATGGTTTCAGCGTCACAAATAATTGTGGTGAGACGGCAAATAAGCATCGCACAGGCAGCATTTGAAATCAACGGTTCTATTCTAACGTGAACTCGTAACACTAATAATTTCAAAATGAGACTTTTCACGAAACCAGTCGAGAAAACCACCATCAGATCCTTTCCTGCGAAGAGTTTTTTTACTGCTGTCTTCTGTTCTTCTCTCAAGTTGAGCCTGAGGCCTTTTAATAGTTTCCATCCAATTCTAGCAACAATTCCCGTAAACTACACTCGAACATCTTTCCTTCTTTAATTTGGAGGTGCTTGCCTGATCAATATCGTCATGCTTATTTCTTCCAATCAGAACATGGTATTAATTAAGTGGATGATTGGCACGTGTTTTATTCTAACCAATCACGATTTTTAGGCTCATCGACAGGATCTGAGCATAAAAAATAGGTCAAACATCAGCGTCCTCGCAGGCGTTCGATTCTCCTCGCGCCCCCTTTGTGTTACCGCGCGCCTGTATTCCTATGCGCCGAATCCCCCGATTTGGAGAGCTTGCTCGCAGGCTAGAAAGCTTCTTCAGAGTAAAGCAAAGATATATGGATGATTTATATGGCAAACGTAGGTGATAATCAGGAAATCATAAGCTCCTACTTTCGATGAGTAATTATATATGTTAGGTATGCGGATCATTTCGGCAGAAAATACATTATTCAGAGTCTAAATAACCTCCAGGACATGGTTGTATTGAAATATTTTTTCATCCATTATATAATAAACAGGCAAGGCGATCGGCTTGCCCTCTCGCAGACTTTCAAGCACAATTAGTGTTAATTAATTCGTGGATCGTTCAATTTTTCTCAAATTTGAAACATAAATAGCTAAAGGATAAAGGAAAAATCTCTACCTACTATGAATAAAAATTCGCACATTTTCCACAAAAATACTCTTCCAAAGTTATTAATGAATTTTTTTTCGCCAATGCTTTTGTGATCTGATTTCAGTGATCAGGAAATATTAACAGGGAAAAAATATCATCGTAAAGATCATCAAATAGCGTTAATTTGGCTAAAGATGCATGCAATACTTTGTGAGAAACGATTTTTTTAAGGGAGCCCTTTTGCACGGGTTTTCGCGGCAAATTTTATAGCGGACAAAATGAGTTAAACGAAAAGTATTAGTCGACCTTCTTTCTTTTTCTCATGTCTTAAATCAGATCAAGTTAATTTGCAAACGGTAGATGCTTTGCATTAATTTACGACAAGGACTGACTCCCTCGGTGGATTTTTTGCGCGGCATAATGATCGTAAACTGGCAAGTGCCGCAGCACTGCACGAGTTGGAAACCAAACAAATTGTACTCTTGTATTACTTGTAATTTCAAACAAAAGGCTTTAATTTCCTCTTCCAGCTTGCTACGAAGGACTATCTCGATAGAAAATTCTCACCTTTCCGCAACGCGGTCAAGATTGAGACTGAATAGTTCGGGCGACTGAGGTCTTCCGAGCACACATTCTAACGATTGCGTATCCGAAATTACGTTTAAAGTTGTATAGAATAGAAGTTGCTGTATGCTTAGATGTACTCGATTTGAGAAATGAAATAAGTTCCGTGTGTCTTGAACTGGAAGGTTATCTCCAGTAACCTCTTTCACATTCAAAGAGGATTCGTCTGCGCAACGGAGCCAAACGGAGCAGAAATCTGCGAACTATATTACTGTTTGAAAGAACAGTGAACCCTTCAAAGTAAACCTAGGCTTGCTGATATAACTCATCGATGTTATTTTAATGTACCATCGCCTATTCACTTCTGATTTTCCGATATGGCAAAGCCGAATGGTCGCAACACTCTGACCAACTGAAAAGGATGCGCTTATTTCTTCATCCAACAGATTCCATTCCATTTCTACCTGAAAAGGTGGCATTATGAATTTATCGAATCACAATTATATTCTCGACATGCCTAGTGCAACAAACGAGGAACACCGTGCGCGCGTTTAATTAGTATTCCTCGTGGCGTAAAAACCAGCTTCAGCAAATTGAACGATTGAAACCAGCGGTTAACACAACGCAAACTAAAGTAAGTAACCAATTGACTCACCGACAGAGAAGCAAAGGAGGAAAGCGATCACGGAAAGTGACTTCATCTTTGCAAAACGTCAATGCCTGGCAAAGTCTCTGCTTGGATGCAATGGAATCGTGCTGCACTTTGACGCAAAGAAGGGAGTGGATTATTCTTTTTATTATACACTGTCCCATTTAGGGAACCAATCAAATAACGCGATACGTTTAAGATTACAAGTTTCCACCAATCAAGTCCTGAAGAGGCGCTTGATGTTGTTTCAGTGCTGGGTGCGCTTCTGTATTCCCAGAAAATCCGGGGCGTGTTCAATTTAGGGAAATTTCCGGAAATTCCGGTAAGAAGTCGAATGGAACAGAAAATTCTCGGAAACTCTATTTTCCCGGAAATGTGGAAATTCCGGAAAGTTTCTGTTCCATTCGGCGTTTCCACTCGGTACGACTCGGTCTTAGTTTTCCCAGCCGTAAATGTTGCCTCGATAAAGCTTTCAATTAAGGTCGTTCACCATTTTGAATAAATTGCGCCCGAGCGGAAATGGAACGAGACCGGTTGAGTCAGGTTGAAAATACACGCAAAAGTTTTGGAAATTCTTTCCGGAAAT
>BLFK01000602.1:238166-245666 GCA_014634185.1 Astreopora myriophthalma | reverse complement strand
TAAGAACCAAGTTGAAATTTTCAGCCACTTTTGACCTAAAAACAGCTGAACTACCGTGACAGTGCCCTTTTAATCTGTTTCTCTTTCCGCTCATTTCTAAAGTATCCCATTCCAGCTCATTAAGCATATCTGTAACGTCTAGCTTTTCGGTTGAAATTCTGGAGGCAAAAACGTGCCGCCTTTCTTTGGACTCGTTCTAGTAGTGCGGGTCTTTCTTGTAGTGTGGGTCCCAATAGGCGCTTGCGTGCTCTAGTTTAGGTCGAACAATGGAGCAATATGTAGATTCTTTCACATTCTTGGAACAATTCCAGAGATTACGTCTAATCAACTTTAGGGTTTTGCTCGCATTTCTTGAAATTGAAGCAATATGCTGAGACCACTTCAACTTGCTACTTACGGTAATTCCTAGATACGAGATATCCAAAACGAGTCCTGGTGCACAACCATTCAAATGCAAATGAGTTTTGTATTTTCATGCAAATTGAATGGTTTAGCACCAAGACTCGCTTTGAAACAGGGGCAAACAGCAATTCGGAAATGGCCTATTTGATTTTCTTACCGGAGTTGTTGTATTTTGAGAGGATCGCACAATACAGACCTTTATTACGTTTTGTTTGCATAGGACATTCTAGAACAGTCTACAATTCGACGACGTCAAGATCGAGTTTCCAGTCATGTGATCAGCACTTTTTCCTGGAGCACGTACGAGTCTTTGGGAGAAATCGACTTGATCTGCGCTTTTGTAATCGACAGAATTCGCTCAATAAAACTTTCCTGTGCCTTTTAACTGTGAGTGTTCAATGTCACTGGGAATATCAACGGGCCAACTAGAAAATTCCCTACATGGGCGATGAATCGCCCTTCCCTACTCGTCGCCGCCCGTGAATCGATCCTTAAAGAATTCAGTTGCACGATCTCCTTTTATTTTAAAAAAAGTAATTTTACTTTTTCTGATGTTACTGGATAGCTCAAGAGAAGGTAGACTAACTAAACAAAAAGAAACTTAAAGCACCCATAATCTTGAATGATTTTAAATTTTATGTCTTTTTTAAATTTCGATAAAGTGAGAAATTTGAAACTGTTTTCGATACAGTTCCAGACTTTGGGCCTTGGAACCTGATATTAAATTTTCCGTAATCGGTTCTTACTTTTGGTATGCAGTATAAGTAACTCTGGAGGAACTTCTTGTATCATAGCTATGAGACTAATTTACTCGCCTGAAAAATGTGACAAAAGCAGAAGGTAGTAATCTGTTACAAGTGTCGTGCGATTCCAAACTTTACGTTTATTTTCTAGTTGACGAAATATCCTAACTTGGGCCTCTACTAAATATGCTTGGGCATACCATAAAATCGTTATGTTCGCGACACTTAGAAGATTTTGGCTCACACCAGCAGTCAGAAACACTCACTCAAAAAAATTCCTTCAAAACCTCATCGAAATCTATTGAGAGTATCTAATGTTTGTTTGGAAATTTTCCAGATATCACCCAGCTGTTTATAACCTCTAATTTCAATGGATCTGGTTAAGGACGAAGCTCTATTGTTTTTAGGGTTAGGGTTCATTGTTTCTGTTGTTTCTTTGAATGCTTCTATTGTTTTCTGAGCCCATCGCGTGAGCTGTTGTAATAGCTGCATACTGACCCAAATTTTCGACTGGAGGGCATTTAGTACAGGTAATCACATGATTTCGAGTGCAATTTGGAATAAATAAGCGCGAGTAAATTTTTTCAAAGACTAACAAAATTGCACGGGCCCGTAGGGCGAGTGCAACTTGTGGTCTTTGAAAAAAATTACGAGTGATTATTTATTCCAAATTGCACGCGAAAAATCATGTGATTACTTATTAATAATATTCGTGAAAAAATTGCGAGACAGCTTATCGTAATTATGCAGAAGCAACGCTGCTAAATCACCTGCAAAAATAATTTATTCAAACCCTGCAAATATATCAACACGGATTCAGTCAAAAGAACAGGTTTTTCAATGTTTTTAAAGTCTTTTAAGCTGCAAAAAGTTATTTCTCTTTTTTTGCACTGTATTTCCTTTTTTCTGCACTGAATTAGCTTTTTTCTTCATCGTGTTTCCTAAAAACTGCATTTCTCTTAGCCAATCAGTCGAGAAATTTTTTCATCTATATTATTAGTCTATTTAAGACCTTGCCCGGCTGCCGCGGCAGGTACAAAAGGCAGGTCTCAGGTCGCAGGTCACAAGTCTCAGGTCACAGGTCACAGGTCTCAGTCCACAGGTCACGGGTCACAGGTCACAGGTCACTGTTTTACCAATTTGCAAAGTATCCTAAACATTCATTAAAGCTTTAATGAATGTTTAGGATACTTTTTGTATTGGTAAAACAATGACCTGTGACCTGCCTTTTGTACCTGCCGCCGGCTGCCGGGCGTATAGCCACAGCGTAAAATTAAGACCAAGGAATCAAAGGGCTTGAAACTTAATTTCATAGGATATCAAAAGCTTCCCCTTCAAGGAAACCTTACTTTGAGATGGTACCATGTATGAATCGGTGGTAAACCTACAAAATTGCTCACAACGTAACCGCCTGGGAACCTAACTAAGAGGTAATTCAAAAGAATTGCTTACGACTCCGATGTTTGATTTTCACCAGATCGTAACGCTGTGCTGTTCCGATTACGACTCGGACTCCAACTTCGTCACCAGTGAAAACCAGCCTTTATCGAGCAACAAAACAGAAATACAAGAGCTAAGACGACGAGAGATGTGAAGCTCTTTTGGTAAAAACGAGAAAAAAAAGAAAAAGAGTGGGTGCTTGCCACTTGGCGAAAGATCCCGGAATTTTCGGGAAAATTTTAAATAGCATAGCAATTTTCAGGAAAAACCGTTAGGGAAATTTCGGGGTACCTTCGGAGCGACTCCTTCAGTGTCCTCCCATTCGGGAGTGGTTCGACCGGATACGCCCCAATGGAGACTTCAAACCAAGTACTTGGACATCTATTTTGATTGAATAGGCTCTTCATTGACAAGTGAACTTTTCTTTTTAATTCAGTATACATTAGACCACTGTAGACTTTGATCATTCGTTTTCGAAGTTCGACGCGGGTTTAAGATTCGACTGACACGTTTGCGAGTTGCTGAGTATATATATAGAGAAGAAAACGAATTAAGTGAAATTTTTCATAATTTGTGTATGGATATCGACATTGGTAGTCTCGGCACGATCCATGTGGGCAAAAAATTTCCCCAATTTTCGGTTCAGAGTCAAATGGATCAGTAATTCCCGGACCGTTCGTTTCCTAGTTCATAGCTTGTAAAATAATTTTTTTCGGTAATCCTTAACCAAAGCACAGTAAAGTAAAGCCTCAACCAGAAATTTCTTGCTTCCAACCCAAAATGAGTTGCAATTGAACAAATAAGGTGAATTTAGGTTCACAATGCCGTTAGCGGATCCAGACCTAGAGGTGAGAGAAGAGCCCGCTCTCTCTCTCTCAAAAAAAAAAAAAAAATTGCCCTTTCGCCAATTTTTGGCGTTTTTCTCATTTTTGAGTGTGACTGGCCTTTTTTTAGTTAAGTTTAAGTTTAGGTTTAAGTTGATTTTAAGTTTTTTACAAATTTCTTACCTTAACCTATTAGAAAAGAATCACTCTTACGCGCGATAGCGACAGCTAATCTAGGCGGGTAGAGTGAGAGATTGAGAAATTAATATGGTTACATATTAATATAGTAAAGCGTATGTTCCGTGCTTGGGTAGATTATAATCACACTGACCTATATTTTACATATATTTTATAAACTCACTTATATAACTTTTCGTAAATGTGACATAATAGTTGGTATGCGAACATAATCCTTCTCCTGATGGAGGATTTGATATAAGTGGTGTCGCACTTTATTTTATTCGTAGGCATGACTTGTGTAATAGACCACTTCGCGCTTGTTGGGGGATCATGGGTAATCAGGGCAAGATGTTGGGAAATTCAAAGGTTTGTATGGATGTTCTAAACGATGAAAAGAATTCACGATTTGCAATTTTGGGCGCTAATTTATCTTACAAAACAGAACATAGGCGCTTAAAGGTGCGGTTGAATACAGGTGGAGAGAATAGCTATTGCAAAAATTATTTTTTTACACAAAGTTTCTGTCATACATTTCCTGTAATTGGAAAGGCACAAAATTGCAGAAAATGTATGGAGAAACAAACAGTAATGTTTAGGAATTCAAAAGAATAAATACCGAGTCCAAATCATCTCAGTTGTAAACTTGAACTTACATGTTTTGCTTATGAACGCGAAAGTCCAGAAAGTAGAGTCGTGAACAATTTATTTTGCTTTGAATTTCCGTACAAACCTTGAATTTCCTGCCATGTTGCCCTGATTACCCATGATCCCCTGACAAGCGCGAAGTGTCTATTTGACCTTACGCACATTACGTAAGGAGTTGCATCCAAACGTTGTTTATTCACAGACAGGGTCAGGCATTTAAATCCAGGTTGTACTGACATACTCAACTTCCGACTTCCTTATTCCAAACCCGTTGTTCTAAGCGAAGGGTTTCTGAGTCTGAGATAACAATCTAGTGACATTCATGAATTATGCCCTGTTTACAAGGAGGGAGGGTAACCCCACCTGTGAAATTTTACTGTATTTGACCCTCCCGCTCACGTAACCCTACCTAGTGGTGTGAAAACCTAATTAATTCAATGAGTGAATTATCCGTAAAAGGTTTACAAAACGTTCCTGAAATATTGCTTACCGTTTTGGCGGCACAATAACCCACGGTTTACACATAACGAATCTCAAAGATACCGACAACTTTCTTTCACAGTTGTGATGGACTACCAAAACCTAATGGCGGGAAGTTCCAATACAAAGGCGCGGTTACCTATATAGTTTTCCACCGACTGCACTGGCTGCAGTAACATTGAGACAACTTTATTATAACCAAAACGGTCTGGTCCAAAAAATAGGGAGGAGGGACTGGATCCGCCACTGACTGCAACCAGGTGGACAATCAGCCATGGTTTGATCACTTTTCAAGTTACATTCATTGATCACCAAACCAGACTAACATCAAATCATGTCTTGAACGGGGTATCGATTTCATCACTCTTTCTGTCTTAAACAGGGTGTCGCTACATGTTAAGCAAGCCTTTATTTACAACGAACAGTAAAGTATCAAAAAGGCAAATGCTCAAGCCTCACCGCTTCAAGAAAGCAGTGAAAATATCATTCTGTGAGTTAAACGCAGTCACTGCGTTTCCTAAGTGGTACGTACTGAAAGAAACAGTGCTTTCGTGCCGATTCACGCATGAGCAGGCTGGTTGCCAAAAATAAAACAAACAAAAAGTCTGGACCAGTAGCGGTACCTCTGGACGTGTTGCCTGAGCGGGGTACCATGACGAATCTCCCCGATATTTCGGCCCACGGATCGCTTATACCAACCCTTAGTTCCCCGCTACTTTCAGATACCCGTCCACGACAGCCTGTCTGCCCCCGACGCGGCAGTGAGGGAGAGAAACGTCGGCCCCTAGGCCATATGTGACAGATCCCTTTCGTACTCACAGCTCAGTCCCAGTTAACTTAAAGTAGTATTTCGAGCAATATATATTGAAATCGTAACCCATTCTTCCTTCCATATGGTACGCAATGGAGTGCACCGGAAGTAGACCGTTCGAAAAATTTGCGCATGCGTATTTACTAAAATTGATAAAATGCCAAGTTCATGAGTTGCAGATTACACCATCATTCATCTTTTCACTGAGTGTGCGCAAGCCACTTTGTTCTGGAAGGAGTTTCTGGATTGGGCTTCGCGCATGGTGAACTCAAACTTATCACTTTCAATAAAAGAAATCATGTTTGGCATTATTAATAACGATTCTAAATTCTGTTTGGCCCTCAATCATTTAGTCATTATAGGAAAGTATTTTCTTTATGTAAAAGCTCTTAACGGTAAATTTTACATCTTTAATGAATTTGTCTCCCTAGCTCGTGATAAAATTAGTCTAGAAAAATATATTTCTTGTATGACTGGTTATGAAAAAGATTTCAGAACAAAATGGTCTGGTTTTTCGTTTCTTTTAAATATGTTATGAAATTCTGTTTACTTAACTGATTGCGCTCCCATTTAATTTAAGTTACTACTAATGTTTTTATTGTGTTAGGTTTCTTTTTTGTCAGCTGTAAGTTGTAGTTTCCGTTTCGTTGTAGTTTGTCTTTTGCGAATATTTACTGTACGTGTGTATGTTCAATACAATTGTATTGGAAAAAAAAAATAATAAAAAGTTCATGAGTTGCCTCGCGACATTACGTTATATTACATTACTGAAAGAAATGATTATGAAGTGCGGGTTAGAAGTGAACTGAAGAAATGATCCTCACATTTTCTGGACATTTTAAGCAATTGTCTCTTATATGCACTTGAAAAATTCAAGTGACTCCAACGGGATTCGAACCCACGACCTCTGCGATGCCGGTCACACTTGAGAGTAGGGCTGTCCATAAGTTGCTCGGCCACTTTTGAGCAACTTTTCTGATTTCGAGCAACTTTCAATCCTTCGAGCAACTTTTCGGATTTCGAGCAACTTTCTTCTGTTTTGAATAGGTTTCTTGCTTTTTAAGACATTTCACAACTTCAAAGCGCCTATTAAAGTTCTGATATTGGACATTGGTTGCTTTCATCACGATATACCTTTTGCACACAACATTTATACACTATCCGACACTATCCCTGCTCTGGAGAATACGGCTAGGGGTAGTCTCCCTGTGGTAGTTTTACAAGGGTCAGCGGATATGGTAAAAAATGTTGTCACCGACGTTTCGGTGACATCGTGACACCATTTTCAAGTTCAAATGCAATAGAATAAACTGTGAGAAAATTGACCGAACAATTTTTATTTGTTTATTTTTTTACATCAGTCATGTTACGTTACAATGACAATAAGCGTGCATGATAGCTAGATTTATATGAGATTGTAGGGGACAAACAACTGGGGGTGCAAAACATCCCTATCAGTGACCACCCAGAGAAAGTGCTCCGTACTACATCCGCAAAGATGCTTTAATGGATTTGGGAACTGATAAATATTCCGAGGATATGTTTTTATGTAGCAAATGAGTCATTTACGTCAGAGATACTTTATGTATCAAATAAGCATATTAGCAACGTTTGTTTTGTTTGAATACCATCATGTGATTACTTGTCTAGTAATAATTGTAATATAAGGAAGCCGATGAAAAGAATCAGATTTTGGGATGTGGGTTGAGAGAAGATAGCAATGTAAAACTTAAACTTAAGGTGGATTTCCACTGTCGCGTTTTTGTCTACGCACGTTAACGTACGTAAAAATTGAAAACGTACGTAAAAGTAGAATTTTACGCGCGTAAACTCTTGCGTTGACTTTACGTTGTCCAATTTCCAGCGTTGCGCTTTTAAATCAGAATTTACGCACGTTGTACGTGCGTAGTGTTCGCAAGCCTCTACGTAAAAGTTGAACAGGTTTCAACTTTTTCGCGGCCGCTTGCGTTTACGT
>BLFK01000602.1:226841-228325 GCA_014634185.1 Astreopora myriophthalma | reverse complement strand
AAATTGGTTCTTAATTTCTGTCAAGGAGATATAGCTTTTGATTACCAAGAAAATGAATAAACTTGGGTTTGGTTCCTAAATATATAGTATTTATTCACAACTGTATTATGTAATGTTAAGCCCAACAAAACTCATTACAGTCGAACTCCTTGGTTAAAATGTTTATCGTATTTTAACCGTAACCCACACACAAGCACCTGCTTGATCTTGTTTGGCTAAACAGGTTCTTATGTTTTGGGGTATGAAAATGGCAAATTTCTGCCAATGGGTTCTTAAACCACTACTTCTTACAGGCGGGTTTTTACTATATATAGTGTAAAGTTCTTACTGCAAACACGCGTTCCGTTTTTTTTTCCATCATGATCTCATACGGTATTTAGCCACGTGCTTGTGCTTCTCAATGAAGTTAAGCCCTGTTGGCTGGGGTTACTACTTGGACGGGTGACCATGCATTATATCCGTGTTGTTGACTTGTTCTTCTTGCTTTTTTTTTTCCTTCGTCGTGTTGTTTTTCTTTTTTGTCGCAAATTATCTTTTTTTTTTTAAATTAAATTTCCAGTACCGTGCAGGAAGTGTTAGGAGCAACATGAAAACGACTTCGAGCGACCTAACCCGCACCTTGAACTCGGATCTGGACAAACCGGGCCGTTGTACTTTTGCATTTTCTGTTAACCGGTTGTGCATCCCACGGAAATGCCCTTAGGCCGCATTCTCGACCCCAGAGCTCTTCCTTTTTGCGCATGTCTAATAGGCGTGACGGCGGGAAGAGCTCTGGGCGACTCTACTCAAGCCTCCAGTTCTAATTGAAACAATGAAATTACTTCTGATTGGCCAACTCGTAACTCGCAAAAAACTTACAGCCCACAGGTTACCCTTGTGAAGCGAACTAGCTTCGAAAAAACGTTCACTAAACAAACATGAGTGAAACACCTAAAAGAGTCCTTCCTTGAACAAACAACAATTTCAATAATTGATTTCTGCTCTAACTTTAAGAGAAATTCAGGTTTTCCTTTAAGGAAATTCAGGCGAGGTTTTGCGAGTCACGTATTTCTAGTTATTATTATTATCGTCATCGCCTTGTAGGTTGAACGAGGAATTAAGGAGAAGCATTGAAACACAGATGGAGATAGTAAGGCAGGGTGAAGGAAGCGGTGCAAAAAGAGAAGTGATGGAGAATATGCGCCATCAGATTCAACTGGTGTCTCAGGTATGGGACAGTGTGTTGGCTCAGGTCAAGATCTGGTCAGAAGGTTTTTATTTTGTGTTCTAATGCGACAGTTTGGCCCAAGAAATTGGCCACGCAAGGGGCTGTTTACGTGGAGCATAGTTAATATACGGAGATGGTTATGAAACTCGATACGTTTCTTTGTTTCGTGTTTTTGTTGGCATTTTTGACCTTGACCTTTGACCTTGTTTTTGTTGGCATTTTTGACCTTGACCGTCACAAAACACGCCTTTTTCGAGAAGATAACCAATCGAAACTA
>BLFK01000602.1:211841-221841 GCA_014634185.1 Astreopora myriophthalma | reverse complement strand
AACCGTGGAAAAAGGACTTCTTGCTTCCCATACCGGGAGTTGAACCCGGGCCGCCTGGGTGAAAACCAGGAATCCTAACCGCTAGACCATATGGGAAATTGATGTCTGTATTCTTCTTGATGAAATCATAACAATACCATTACAAACTAGCTAACGCTATAAAAAAGCAACAAAGGTTCAGCGTTTATTTTGGAGTTGTTGTTTTTTTTTTCGTAGTAATAGAAAAATCAAATCTGTGCGATTTACTAGTATTTGGCAATGTAAGTGCTTAATTAAAGTATAGATAGCAAATCGAATTAGTGGGAATCAATTAAATGACTTCCATTCTCTAAGGCTTATTTTTGAAATAAATTTGTAGTCTATTTTTTCCAGAGCTTTTTAGTTCGAATATGAAACGTTTTTATCACTGTTATTTAGCGTCTCATAGTAAATGTTCTTATCTCTTTAGGAGCATGAAAAGTTTCTAGTCACAGCTCAGACGCAAGACCAAGAGATCGATGAAGTCCGAAGCGAGCTAAGGTCATTGATAAAGTGAAATTATTATTACACTCCATCTTCGCGGTTTTATGGGTTAAGATATCACTGCGCGAATCACTGCGCGTCGGAGAACCAAAACAAATTACTTTAGCCAACGACAACAGACTGAGGAAATTGATTGAACCAATCAAAACTCAATTACATTTAGCATGTACTAAGCGCGGGAAAACGCGTTTTTTTTTTGCTTCTTATTGGTTAATAAATTGGAGCGAGGTTTTTCTAGCCAATCGCCAAGCGCATAGTTAGAGCATTTGTCAGTTGAGTGTCGAAGTAATTACGCTTTTGTCAATGATTGGTTCATAATACTTGCGGGAACTTTTCAACCCATCAGATGCAAAACTGAAACCATTTGCGACTTAGGCACTCTCGTTTTCCCGCCCTTGGCGCCGGCTGCCTTGACTTGCTATACGTTCTGATTGGCTTGTAAAACCGAGTCGTAAATTACTTCGAGCTAAGGTTGACTGAAGGGTGTATTTCCTTTGGAAAGTGATCGTGATCGTGATTATATATCGTCATATGGTGATATCGTGATCACTTCGTGATCGTGATCGGCTTTGTAATTACTTTGGTTTCGGTCTTATGACGCTCAATTGAAAACGGCTCTGTGCCAAATCTACGGTATCGCGAAATTTCTTTCGACCTCACCGTTAACTGATTTTGTAAATGCGAAAAAGTTCGACTGCATTTTACGAATACTTGTTTAATTTTAATTTAATTTTTAACAGGAGATGTAAGATTGAGTTGAAGAGCTTCAAAGCACAGAACGAAGAACTTCGCAGAACGCTGGATTTGATGGAAGGGCGAATTAGAGCGAGGGTAACAAAACGGTTCAATCGTTGCAGAGTCGTTTGAGATCTACACAATGCAATGACAGTTTTCGTGTATTTCTGTGCAGGACAGAGAGAGGGAAGATGGGTCTAACAGAGAACAAACAGCCGTTGATACTCGGGTCGACGATTTACAAACTGCTGTCTTTGAAATGGAGTCGAGGTGGGTGCATACTAAGCCTAGTATACATGCTTTTGGGATTCTTCATGAATAAGAATACACTTCTATTCTTTGGGGCTTATTCCGTTTTCGGAATGAACAAAATAGTATTATCTATTTTCTGCTCCCGATAGCGGAATGAACGGAACAAACAGAATACGGTTTACTCCGAATACACCGAATACGCTTTCGTTTGGGGAGATTTAGGCGCCAAAGTCGTGTGCGGCCAGCCGAAATGTCCGTCTCGTTTTTTACGATAACTGCAGAAATTCACGCGCGCTCATTGGCTAATTTTTATGGTCAATATGCGGACAGACACATGAATTTATAATGGTCTCGCGTTTCGTCTTAATTTCGTCTCTCCTACCTTTTTGTTATCGTAAAAAACAAATTGACGTCAGTTTTTAATGCGTCTGTCCTGTTATTGACAATGAATTTCGTCATCACATTGTCAAAGTAGTTTGCGGATCCACTCGGCTATCGCCTCGTGGATCCACAGCTACTTTGACAATGTGATGACGAAATTTATGATCAATAACAGGACAGACGCATTAGACCATTCGGAGCGTTAGTGCTCAGGTCACCTCCGCAATTCCAGTTATTCCGTTAATCCTAAACCGGAATAGGAATAAACAGAACTGAGTCCACAATTTTACGCCACAAACAAACAAACCAAAGCAGGTCTAATATTTTGGTAGGGCTGCGTACAGTACTGAAGTCACCTCTCGACTTCCAGAACAAATGCAGAGGTCATAAAGCGGTCTTCAAATGAATCAACTGAGTTACTTTGACCAATCAGAATAATTGCAGACAATCCAATAACCATGCAATCAGAACTTCAAGGAATGACATGTAGCCGGCGCCCGGGAAAACGCTTGGCAGCACGTCACTATTGTTTCTAATTTTGCTTCTGATTGGTAGAGAAGGTAGCGCGAGATTTTTTTGGACTAATCATGAAGCATGATAATACTCAGCCAAAATAACGTGAAATTACGTGTCACACTCCATTGAAAAACGACCCAATCAGCTAGTGGTTAGCCAGCGTTACTATTAGGATAGACATCTTTGCGCGCGCTTTTACTGATTTTCGCGTCATTAAAAGAACACGTCATAATCACCCAAAACAAACTCTCCTTGGCCACAGTTGCAAACTGAATTGAACACATCGCAAATGATTACAACCGGGTTGAATGTCTTTTTTAGCTTGTGACATGGGAAAATTTCCTTTGTAGCTGCCAGATCAGACATGTGAGAATGTTGGATACTTGTCTTTTCCAATTAGTAGTCTCTTTTTTAGACCAATGTGTCTTTTTTCTTTCGTAAGTATCTGTCTCAAGGATGTGCTAGGGAAATCATTGTCTTTGTCTTCCCTTGCAGGCTATCTGCAGCAATGAAACAAGTCGGGCGGCTTCAATCGGAGAAAACTGATTTGGAGGAAAGAGTACTTGCCTTGCAGAAAAAAAGGTAACTTAAAGGAACTAACTGCATTGCTGGAGTCAAACTTTTGTGCTTGCTATTGCGATTTTCGGTAAGCGACTCTTTGCAGAAAAAACACGGGTAACTTGATTCCCCAGCGCCCAGCCGCAGATTTCGTTGCACGCTTGCCAGAACGAAATTTTCACAAGCTTGATATGAAATGTGCAGTTTCATTGGCTTCTCAGTTTTACAAGTCGAGAGAAGCGAGTACTCAAGCCTTTTAATTTCACACGCGGCTCTCCTTAGCGGTAATCGTTGGTTTCGAAAAGGAACACCACACATTAACTTGTCGTTTTGAAGCTGAAGGTTCTGTGAAAAAGCCCCGCCAAACTCGCAGTTTCTGTGCATTTGATATGCGTTTTCGATTCTTCTAAAAGGGTGCAGGTTTAGTTTTTTTGTTTGGTACTCCAGTGCTTGACACTTTTCCTAGCAATGTATTGGCCCAATACAAGCACAACACCTGTCAGTTATGACTGAATTTTAACTAGTCTAAAGCTAACTGGTAAACTCTAATCGTTCTCCAGGCCAGAAATGATCCAGTACATCAAGCCTGGACTGAGCGCCGTGGCGACAGCCGACTAACTTGCTTCAAAATGCAGGGGATTTGAATACATCCTTATCCAAAACTGTGGGCTAAATTTACACTCGGTCTTCCGGGAAATACAAAAATCATAGCAAGAAGTACAATAATAAAATGTCGAAGAAACTAGGCCTTTCTGAAAAATACCATAGTAGTCAAGAAGCATTTTAAGCCTCGCATTCAAGAGTTGTGCCAACTATTTCTTGTTATAGTGGCACGAAGGAGTTCTGGCACGTGAAGCCCGTGCATCAGTAGTCTGTTCTCACAGTTGACATACGTTTTAAAAATTGGCATGAACTTTGTTAAAATTAATTAATATGGCTGAAGCTGTCCGCCATTTTGGTCAATGGCGGCGGGTCTAAAACAGAGGCTAGGTCACAGGTCAGGTCATTGTTTTACCAATACTGGAACAATGTTAATCTTAGGCCTAATGTTAATCTTAGGCCTAAATACTACACTAAGACAATGTTAAGGCCTAAGGTTAGTATTAGTAAGGGTTCACGATTGTTTCAGTATAGGTAAAAACATTAACCTGTGACCTGTGACCTCAGTGTGTTTTAGACCCGCCGGGTGAAGGGTCTGTTCTTAAATTGGGTCAGGTTTTGGTCCATATATGTTCCTGCACGGGGCATATTCTTCTCCGGCGTATTCCTTCGTAGAAGAAAAACTCTGAAATTCAACCCCATTCAAGCTTAGCTGGTCCCGGATGTTAGTTTTAAAAAAAGTACCCTTGCAAACCTTCCATTTGCTGATGTTGATGTTTCTCTTTATTAGCTCTGAGCTAGAGCAGCGTGAATTCGAGGCCATCTCACACGTGAGAGATAGCGTGCAGATGGTTGAAAATGCGATCCTTGAGAGAGATCAGGTGGGGTAGCAGATACAGTATGAACTTCCTCATTTAAACCTCTTGTGTGAAGATCTTTTTTCTGTTATTTTCTGTTTTCTGAGGCTCTCCTCATTCAAAGGAATTCAAATTATTTTTCAAAGGGAAGCCTGACATTTCCGATGCCATTTTTCGTATATTTGAACCTTGCCCAAATTCTTCGCTCATCTCTCTTCGCTCAACGACTTTTGAGCGCCAAATTTATCTCACCTGCCTGTGGTTATTTGATGTCATGGCGCTGAAACGGGTTTATTTTGGAGGTCTTAGAATCTTTTGGGCCTCTCAGTTTTATCGCATGTGGGCTTCACCTAATATTACATGATTCCTTTTCTATTGACAATACTATTTTTTTCCCTATCAATCTGCTTGAATCGTGCTAGAATCACCCAGTATCTTGTCGACTGCAACACGAATCCGTTATTTCAACGTGCAGAATATCAGCTGCCTAGTAGACTACGACCTTTGAGTTTGGAAAGCTCGTGATCGATTTAAAAATAGCAAAACCCGAGTCTCTAGACCCCGAAGCTGGCTCTTTTTTTGTATCAAACAAAAGCATCAAGTAAAGTAACTCGTAACCACCACTCAGTGCTTGAAATTCTTTCTTTTGAAACTAAGGGTGCATTCTCTTGGGAGTATTCTGTCTATTCGCATTTCGGTTTATGATAAACGGAGGAAAAGGAATAAGATTTTGCAAAAGAACGCGTACTCCGAAAACGGAATAATTCTTGCAGAGGTGACCTGAGAACTAACGTCGGAATGGGCTGCCACGAATGATTTTGGCGCCAAAGTAATCCCAAAAGAACGCGTATTCTGTGAATTCGGAGTAAACTGTATTCCGTTCATTCTGCTTTCGATTCGCTTTCGTTCTTTCTGCTTTCTATTACTGATCCTATTCCGTATCTTCCGAAAACGGAACCTATTCTTATTTCCGCATAGCCCACCCCCCTCCAAATGCACCCTTAGTATCAGTACAGCTGTAACTAAAGCATGCTCGTTTGGTGTTTCGGTGCTAGGCCGTTGTCCGTGAGCGGCAGAAAGCCCAAGAGGTCAGCAGACTGCAAGAAATAGTCAATAAAATACTGAAAGAAGCTGGCAAAAGAACCAGGGAAGAGGTAGGAATGGCTGTTTGAAGCAGATTCTTTAGCTAATGTGTTTGAATGCCGTTTATTTCAAAGACATGCCTTTCAAAGAGTTCAGTGCCCCACACAAGACCACGAGTGCTTGCAAACTCGTTCCCAGATCTTGCAAGGCCCTGGGTTTGAAGAAACAACCTCAATCTGCTTATAGTCTACGATCAAGTGGTCACTCAACCCGAAAAAAATGACCCTCCCCTCTCTCCTTTCCCTCGTCTCTTCTCTGGATAGTGACATTGACGAACCTCTCACCATTATTTGAAAGTCAACTCCAAGCATCAAGCTGTTGAGGCATCCCCCCCTGAATTTCCCCTTTAAAGGGAGACTAATCCCTTTAATTATGGTAAAGAGGGTTCGCACGGTGGGTCCTAGAAATCCTGCAAATGATTGGAATTTATAGATTTTCCCAGGACTTGAAAATCCTAGAAAATAACAGTGGGTTCTGGAAAGTCCTTGAACTTGAACTTAAACCCTGACCCTAACTCTAAGCGAACATTCGGACAATTTTATTGTGGATTATTTCTCCACAAGAGACTAGAAGTCAAAAGTCCTGAAAAAGTGCGCGAACCCTGAGTAAAGAACAACAATAATAATAATAATGATGATAATAATAATGTCTTTAATACAGAATCCACAAAGTGGCTCTTCGCCTGTACACTGAAAACTATGTAACTAAATTCAAGTAATTACAAATACAATAACAATTGATATTTGGAAAGTAATAATAATAAAAGCCTAAAGAGAAATCTTCCGCTCCAAGGAATCCCCGACTTTGACTCACAGCCGATGGCAATCAACTCGACGTTCTAACATAGGCTTTCATAAAGAGTCTTGTGGAGGAGAAAACGACAGATGATCTGCGGTTCAAATTCCTTTTAACCAAAAAGCTTGGACCATTGACCTTTAAGGAATCGTACCGCCGTATTCCGTCCGGCGTGATGACCGAGTGCCGTGTTGCTCAAAGAGCTCTGTCCACTTTCCAGCATTGTGTTAAATCGCTGATCGGCTTCGTTTTCTGCAGGTAGATGCTGTAAGAAATCAGTGCAACAAAAATATCCAGAAACTTGTGGAAGAGATGCACTTCCTGGAAATGGTAAGCCGTATGTAATTTACCCATCGCCAAATCGATAACTTCAACACTTCAACACTTTCAAGAGACTTTCTTCTTAGAAGGATCGCTGAATCCGCTTCGGAGGATTTTTTGAAACTTTGCATGCAGAGGTTTCCATCATAGTCTATTGATCACTTTCCCTCAATAAAATATGGGGTCACCGAGTTCACTTTCGAGATATGAGCAACTAACCTAAAATATAAGGGTTTTTTTGGGCGCTTTCCTGTTACCACGGTACTGGGTAAAGTATTAAGCCAAAATGATGACCGCGTCTTGTTTGGCAATAATCGATTTTTCATATGGTACTATAACATCGCTCTTATGTGTTACAGTGTCGATTCTTCTAACAAGAACGTCTCTTGAAAGTGTTGAAACTGGTTTGAGCCACCGTAAAATTCACCATCTACTCACTCCTAGCATTTATTTCCATCTATTTCACTCCAAGCAGTTCGCAGGATATTTGTCACCAGAACCTCGTTGAATGGCCTCGGCTCCCACGAGTCTCTTGCAGCTCAGTGGTAGAGCATCCGAACTAGCAATCGGAAGGTCATCGGAAGGTTTGACTCCTATTCGGAGCACTCGGGTTTTTCTCCGATTATGCCCGAGTCTCAATCGATAAATACATCACTTCATACATTTACCGGCATTGTTTCACTTCCAATAACATTAGTATCGCTACTAATAACAATAGCACTGTAACGTAAGTGACTTCTCGTTGAAATATCCACAATGCAAATAGCTTTAATGGTGCTTTACAAAAAAGCTACAGCCTAGGGTTGCTTTTAAATTACAAGGGAAACGTGTAGAAACCATTGTACTTTTTAAACTTTTCAATCGACCGCACGAGAACACTTCTTAAGTGGGCCGTAGTTATCCTTTTCTTAGCTGTGGGACTCCCAGCTGCAAAATGAAAGATTGTCGCGGTTACTCTCCCGCCCGCTGAAGTCTCTTTTGGAACATGGCCTTAGATGTTTGATGCTTGTCCTGGACTTGCACCCTTCTGTCGGTATGGTCCTTTACCGAAGAGATCACTTCTGCGGCGTTTATGGCGGCGTGTGGGTACGTTCGTGCATGGCTGACAGGCGTGCTGCTTTTTCGCGATCGTGTGTTCCGTTTCGCTGTTATTTATTGAACTTGCTTTCAGTTCACGTTGTAATGTTGAGTTATATATATCGACCCCTTTGGCACACGTTTTGCTGCGTATAACTTGAACCATTAGAGAAGGCCTCGTCATCACAAAGTTTCTGACAACGGACAAATTTAACAGGCAAAGGCCCACACTTTTGAATGTTGTTTACCCTCTTATAAGTTCTCGTTCCATTCTTGTTTCAATTGTCATCTTTCATCTTCTATCTTTATATTTATAACCTTATAGACTGGCCTGTAAGGGAGCGGCTATTCATAGAGTTATTTTTATGGAGTTACTTTTATAGAGTTAAAGTTAAGCCTCCAAAATCCTGAATTCATGATTTTGGTTAGGGTTAGCTTAAAGTTTAGTGATTAGGTCTAACCATGATTTAAGAGTCAAGTCGGTTCATTTAATTTTGGCTTTCCAGAATCTTGAATTCTGGATTTTGGCAGTCCAAAATCTTGAATTCAGGATTTTGGCAGTCGTTTTAACTCTAACTCATAAGTCATAACTCTACTGAAATGACTCTATTGCTAGTCGACCTCGCCTGTAAACCCATTTTTTGTAAAAAATAATAGACTGCTATTTATTAACCAGGACAAAGGCACTTGAATAAATTATTTAAGTTCCTTGAAAGAGCTTGTTGTCACGCTCAACAGGAAAAAGGCTATTTTGCAAGAAAAGTTATTCAAACGTTTGCTGGATGTTATTAACTGGATAATGTTTTCCTTTTCCGTGGAACCGTAACCGTAAGACACACAGAAAAAGATTCCCTTGCTCAGTAGGGTCATTGGAACAATTGACGCTGAAAATAACCAAGCGATGACATCAAATATGTCACAAAATTAAAAGCTTGTTGACATTTCTGTAGCGTCGCCAACTGTTTTAAGACTCGCAAAGGACGCTTTCTGTTGAGCTGCCAATGTAAAGCACAGCTTAGTCAATTTTTTTTTTCTGGATATGGAGAAATCACCGGCGGCTCGGCCAAGGGACAAGAGTTGGATCTTTGAGTATTACCCGGTAACTGTTACTGTCTGTTTTCATATCATTTACGTCTGAAAATTGTCAGAGGCTTTTAATTAAGCATGATCGTAGCACTAGCAAAGAGGCCTGGAAAGATTAAATCCAGTCTTAGACAGGACTCAAACCTTTGACTTTGCCGAATGCATAGCACACCGCGCTTTACCAACTGAGCTATCAAGGTCATCAATTAGCGAGTTCGTGCTTTATCCTGTGAGAGGTGAATAGAATGCATGAATATTCACTATCAGTAGGTGTGTAGCTCGTTATATCTTTATGATCGTAAAAGGTCCATCGCGCTCCTGAATTTATTTTATTTACCGTGCTGCGACAAAGCCCACAGAGTAGCCTGGTTTGAACCTAGTATTTCCAGAGGCTCCAGTGAATTCCCCGAACATTTAGATTTAGGTTTCTCAGTCCGATAAACGATCACAGTGCCATACTTCAGACCAGCTGGTTTATAAATTTATATGACATTTAGATGGTCAAATTTGCATAATTTTAATTTCGGAGTTTAGCAGGCTCCAAAGAACTTCTCTGTTACTATTTTTTCTCGCTTAACTCAGTTGCGTCTTTTTTCTCTCCTGAAAGGTCAGTCTCGTTGTTAGGGTACCGCAGATTAAAACCTCGAACTCACCTAAATTTGTAAAGAATTTGGTTTCTGGTATAGATAGATAAGGGCTGGAGATTAGTTGAGCCTCGGTGTTTCAACTGTTAAGTTTAAAATTCCAGAAGCATAGTTTATTTCAAAATGATCGTTTTCCCTATTAAAAACCGACTAATCCAGAAGAATTTGTTTGACATTCAATGGTCACACAGTTTTTGACGATGTCACGCTTCAAATATGCGGCACACGGTGATTTCAAATCACTTGCTTTCCGGTAATACGCCTTATTCCAAAACGGCCGCAATTTTAATACTCTTTTGTTTTTATTCAAATTAGCCCTTGTTGCCTCGTCTTTAAGCCCAAAATTCAAAAGAATATTTAACCTTGAACGTGGCAAAAGGGCTAATTTGAATAAAAAACAGAAGAATGTTAAAATAGCAGCCATTTTGGAATAAGGCGTGTTGTCTCAACAAGGCATTTCCGAGTTTCACATCAGCCTCTTTTTCAAAGCGAGTCTAAATGCGAAAGTTTTGTGAT
>BLFK01000602.1:175710-195117 GCA_014634185.1 Astreopora myriophthalma | reverse complement strand
CCCCCCCCCTCCCCTCGCTCGCTTTGTCGACCCTCAACCCGGCCCAGACCTAGCCGCGCGAATCCAAGATGGAGACCTCATTACGAATTCCGGTTTTTTCGACCATCCAACCGCCTGCGTGCAGGCTACATGATTTTATGTTCCTATTATGTCGTTACGGTGTGTTGTTCACAGTGGCAACAAAATCAATACAAGCTGCTTTTTTCATCTGCGTGACCTTCCTGTTATGTCGTTATGTCGCAAGTGTGAACCACGCTTTAGTCATTATGGATGCGACTTGTGACCACCTGAGCTGTGGAATATGTGAAATGGACTTGCCTCATGACTGTGTGCACCAACTGGGGTTGAACGGTATGGGTTCTAAGTACCGTAACAAATTATGAGCTAAGAGGCAATTTCGCTGATTTTTACGTGGGATGCCACAGGCATACCACTTCTGAAAATCGGTCGCGTTTCGTTTTTTTTTTTTCCTTCATCGTGGTCTCATATGGTAATTAGCCATGTGCTTGTGCTTCTCACTGAAGGTAAGCCCTGTTGGCTGGGGTTACTACTTGGATGGATGACCATGCATAATATCCGTGTTATTGACTTGTTCTTCTTGTTTTATTTTGTTTTTTTCTTCGTCGTGTTGTTTTTCTTCTTAGTCACAAATTATCTTTTTTGTATTAAATGTGCAGTATCGTGCGGGAAGTGTTAAAAGCAACATGAAAACGACTTCTAGCGATCGAACCCGCACCTTGAACTCGGATCTGGACTAGCCGTTGTACTCTTACAATTTCTGTTAGCCGTTTGTGCATCCCACGGAAACGCCCTTAGGCGTCTTGTTTTATTTTATCTTGCCGCTCCGTGATACAGTTAAGAAAAAGTTTCAGTTGCTTTTTAGCTGAACCGGACCAGACTTTCTTTGTAGCAGAAACTGTCTGATACGGCTCTCCGCATGTTTCCCATGGCCATTAGCCTGCGCTCGCAGACGTATTTCCGGTTGTCGCTTCTCTCCGCCCGAAAAGTTATCTACGTCTGCGAGCGCAGGCTACATGGCCATCGGCGTCACTGAAGGTGTTGTTTTCTACTGTCGGTGTGTGACCATTAACCGTGACAAATGCCACACGTCTAATTCATTTCCGGCCGTCTGACATTTCCACGAAGGGCAACTGTAGGTATACGTCGCCGTTAGCGTTAGTTTTTTTTTTTTAGGTGAGGGTAGATGCAACTGTTTATGCTTACTTGAAACTACAGTTTGTGTACACTGAAGCTTATTGCCGGTAGTTCTGGACACAAGTGATGTTAAAGAGAAGAGCAACGGGATCGGCGTGCATCTAATTACGTGCATTTCTGGACTTTAATCACATTTGCTCATGGATAAAGAACTCCATTCAGGGACAGTATTGTTGCAAGGCTATCAGTCAGTTCAATGTTTTCGACTCCCTTCGCGAGGACAGTTGGTGGATCAATTACTGAAGCCTACTACCCACGTGCAGGAAACGAAACATTGAGTAGTCTTAACTTTGACGCAGATCAAGATGGAACTTTTGCAAAGTTTAAAAAATTCTGTGGAGCTGATTCGGAGCCACCTGAAAAAATCAGAAATTTAAGGTGGGTCTGAATCATCTTCACAATTTTTTGTTAAACTGTGCAGAAAATTTCATCTTGGTCTGCCAATCACTTTCCAGCAATAAAAAATGGTGGTCGCCGAGTTCGTTTTGAGATATGAGCAACTAAAGCCAAAATATAGTTTATTTTTACAGGGCTTTCCCATTGCCATGGTTATCACGTCACAATAATGACCGCATCTCATTCAGCAATAATTGGTGTTTCATATGCCGCGGGTACCATAACGTTGCTAATACGTGATACCATGTTGTAGTGTCAATTGTTCTAATAAGGTGTTGAAAATGGTTTTGAACCACCTTAAATTCGACAAACACGTCGATTTCTTAGCACTCCACAGCTATTATCTGCTTAGAACAAAGCAAACATTTTTTTCGTTGCTTCCAGCTGAGGACGACTCGTGATGTCCAATTCTTTTCAGTTACGATAACATGACGGAAGTCAGAGCGAGGGGAAAGTAATTTTTTTCTCCGAAAATGGGTGCCCACGACCAAGAACTGAATATAACAAGAGTTTGGTGCTGCTGTGGATCGCAGAGGGAACTTCTCAGGAAAACAGTACAGCAGTGGATCGCACTGGGAACAATTTCTCAATGGAACACGGCAACATAGTATTGATATGCCCCAACTCACATGCAGCCGTCCATGCATCGTGATGCAAAATGTGGAGCGTTTCCAGTCGATCTCATCGCTAGGCTGATGAAGACGAGCAGCGAGCAGTCGAAAAGTCGCGATCTACAGTCTCAAGTGACTACATCATGGGGCAAACCACAACACACTATCATGATTATTTTAGCAAGACATAATGCTATAGAAAAAATTGTAGCAGTAGCGAAAAGCGCGCTTGCATTTGTGGGCCTAGTTTTTAAGAAGGCGAAACTTTTCCAGGTGTGCACTCTTTTAGCCACAAGGAAGTAGGCGAGAGAGCCTCTAACACTTTCAAAATCCTTTATAACTCTACATCAAACCAGGCGGTTCACATCTAAATCTTGTCATCGATAATGTATTATTACTTCACTGTGAATATTTTCCCTTTAGAAGACGTACTTCGCCGTTCCATTTTTCTGAGCATAAAGTCGCTGTATTTGAAATGTATAGTGCTGCTTCCCCGAAGCTCTTCCGAAGATCTGGTTCGGTTGCCCCGTCTCAGTAAACGTGGTTTGTTTGATGATGTGAATTCCTTTTTCTTGGGTGCCATTTTCTGGGCAAAATCTCCAGCAGCCTTTAGTCCACTGATAAATGGCAGTCTTAGGGCATCTCTTATAAACATGCCTTCAAACTTGCCTTTCGATTTTTTCTTGGAAGGTTTCGCATATGGGTCTCTACAAACAAGTGGCGTGTATTTGTGAACCTCAATATCTGGCAGCTGCAAGCGAAGATTGAATTTTCTGTAAAAGTCGTAATTGTAAGTAAGTTCGTGTACGGTATCCAATTTTTCTGCGAAGCAAACTTTGCCGGCCTTTTTAAAACTCTGGTTATCTTTGCAGCTGTTGTGATAATACGTTGGAGTATGGTGCGATCTCGACTTCATAACAAGGCGTTGAAGAGTCGAGATGTCAAAGTCCAAGAAGTTATCTGGCCATTCTTAGTGTACAACCTTGTTGTCAACTTCTCTTTGCCGGCTAGCAACCGAGCTAACATCAGCATTGAACAAAAGCATGGTCTTTGGCTTCACGCTTTGCGGCAAATCCGAACGCAAGACAAGTCCATAGACGAGAGTATTTCGATCTTGATAAACTGTTCGCTCCCTCTACTAACCATACGCTGGCAGCTTCCTGTCCATCAACGTATAAACTGGTTAAACTTTGAACAATGGTGCTGAGTAGAAATCTTTTCAGTCACGGAGTTTGCGATAGCCTGTCCGCCTCGTGGGAAAATAGCTCAACTGTTCATTTGTTATTCACAAAATAATAGATTTGTAAACCACCCATATCTGCCCAATCAGTGTGTTTCGGCGTGAAAATATCGTTTAACGGCCAACTTCGTTAATCCACCTTTGAAAGACGTTTTGATCCATTTGTTGGCTCACGATCGATTGATTTGTCTCAAAGATGCACGAAAAAGCGGGTAGACTGACCAATTATCATATTGATTAAAAATGCAAATAAACTTGGTGAAGATACTTAAAGCGCTTGCCCATTGTCAAGGCTCAAAACACAAGTTAATAGAGCACGTCAAAGGAAGCGTCGATTATTGGGAACAATAAAGGGATTATAGCACCCTGTTTGTGTATTTCAGTACCGATTTTAGCATTCTGTAAACAATCCCAGAGGTTTGAGTATTTCACTGGATTTCCATCTGCCAATAGCAGTAGGTTGCTTATTGAAAAACCTGCAGGTTACTTTCGATATTAGTCTACATCTTCGCTTTTACCTTTTCGCTTTTTCTTATTGAAAACACTTGAACCTCTAGAAAGCTCAGAGGCACAAGAAAATAATTGCTTTCCTATAAACAGGATGCAGCTGACTTTAAAAAGTGTGAATAATGCGTAAGATATTGAAAACATACTAAATCAGTGTTTTTCTTTTCGCTTAGAAAATTGACTCGTTTTCGTTTTTCACAAACGATTTTCACGAGGTCGACTAGCAATAGAGTTATTTCAGTAGAGTTATGACTTAAGAGTTAATGACTGCCAAAATCTTGAATTCAAGATTTTGGCAGTCCAAAATCTTGAATTCAGGATTTTGGCAGTCGTCAACTCTAACTCTCAGTCATAACTCTACTGAAATAACTCTATGAATAGCCGTCCCCACTTTAATCGAAAGTTAGATCAGTTTTCAATTGAGTGGCGAAAATAATTGCGTCATCGCGTTTGTTTCGGCTTGCTCTATGATTGGATGAAAAAAAACGTGCGCGAATTTTTCAACCAATCAGCTGCAAAACTAAAACTAGGTGCATTTCTCTGATAATGTGATTGGCTCTTCAATTTCTTCTGTTTTGGTTTTTTGACAATCAACTGAAAATCACTCAAATGTCCCGGTTGCTCGTTGAGTGATTGGCCGAGGTTAAGGAAGCAAAACAAACTGACCTTTTAGGAAAACTATGGAGGTTAGTTTGTATAGAAATTGTGGTACTGCGGCGGTGAGGTGAGTGAAGAACAGAATTTTGGTTCTTCAACACCGTCTGGCTCTTCCAGACCTGTATTTTCGTTGATCCCCTTGACCTGTAACTTCTTTTGTTATCAGGGCTAAGGGCATTGCTAAGAAGACATTAATGTTTACATTAATGATATATTTGCAAGGTTTGAATAAATTATTTTCGCACGTGATTTCCCAACGCTGCTTCTGCATAATTATGATAAGCCATCTCGCAATTTTTTCATGAATACTGATTAATAAGTAATCACATGATTTTTCTCGTGCGATTTGTTATAAATAATCACTCATAAATTTTTTCAAAGACCACAAATCGCACTCGCCCTACGGGCTCATGCAATTTTGTTAGTCTTTGAAAAAATTTACTCGTGCTTATTTATTCCATATTATATTATTATATTATATTTATTAGCTGTACAAAACGTCACTCTCGATCCCCAAGGAATTTATGAACGCTTCTCATTCCATTAAGGCGGGGGTACACTCGAATTTGAATAAAATTTTAAGATGTTTAGAGAAGGGATGAAAGGAAGGAAATTACTGAGTTTTGAAAACTAGCAAACAGAGCATAAAGTTGACTTTGATGCTAGCCTAGTATAATGAATACGTTTGGATGATATACATAAGAAGTTAGCAAAAGCCTTTTACAGTAGTCATGAAACCGATTGCAACATATAGGTGGCAGGACGAAAATGAAGCAAGCAGCTTCTCTTTTCCCTGAAACTGAAACTGCATCGAAATTAATTTCTCGAGAAGGTTTAAGTCATTTATATCTTTAAGTATCTGACAAAAGTATTTAAGTGTATGAGTATCTGAAGAAGTTCAGGGGAAATCAATTTTGGCTTGTTTAAGTAAGAGCTCGAGATACCAACCGTTTGAGTCAGGAATTAAAAGGGATTGAATCGGATCGAAGTCATAACCTTATCGCACAAGTTAGAGCAATTTCGTTTTCCCGGCTTCAGGTCATTTGGTACATAACTTTACCCTCGATATCGTAAACCTTGTGTGTCAAGATGTGGCAAGTGAAATCATAGGCCGAAATTTATTTCAAGTAGCCGTGTATTCTTCGCCTTTTTTCTTTCTCTTACAGAACGTGCCAGTCCAGTTTTGTTTTTGTGTCCCTTCAACTCTGCAGCAATAGCTAGCGCTCGACGTTGTTCGCCTTCAAACCTTCAAAGTTGGAATTAAATTAAAGTACCCCGCCTCATCCTGCTGTATATGGTTTGTGGTGTTTCGCCTTGCATTACGTTTTGATTTATTGTTCAGAAATACTCCAGTTTTACATATCCGACTTCTCTAAAGTTATATTTGACCGCGTGAATAGGAAGACACGGTTTTCCTTTTAAGTTGTTTCCGGCTCTACTTCTGTTCTCAACTTCCAACAACTCGAACCTTCTGTTTTACTCAGTAAAGGTTCGAGTTCTCGGGTGCTGACTGCATGTACTATAAATCTATATTACAGCTCTATTTTCGGATTATTTGCTGAAACTCCTGGCGTGTTTTATCATGTGATTACCGGCACTTTCAGCTTCGGCAATGTCTAAAAAAAGACAAGAATCAAGGAAAATTCGGTTTCGATTTACCCTAATGCTATGCTTGAGCACCCACTGGAGGAAGGCCATCCTTTTGTACGTGACAAGATTCCTCAAACACACTTGCTATGAAAAGATCGACAATTCTCATAGTGGCTTTCCATTGGTTACTCTCGGCAGGCCAGAAATCAGGTAATTAAAGCAATTCTCTATGTACGTCTTTTAATGCAAATTGAGCGATTTTGTGAATTTTATATAATATGCACGCAACTGGCCCAAAATTGTCTCGGAGAAGAGATGGAATTGTTAGTACGAACATAAATTACCCAAAGCAGAGAGCCAGAATGTTAATCACGGTTTAATAGCATGTTTCAAACAAAATAAGTGAGCGTTGTTGACCAAGCATGAGGTCAAGATGACCAAGACGAAAGTCGAAGTCCATAGAGACGCAAAAAGAGAACGACTGGAGGCCAATATCCAGTCATCTTTGACCGAACAAGCTTGGTCAAAAAAGAATTTATATATGGCTACACTTCTCTCTTCTCGTTTTCCGTGACACAAAACCGCTTTCATCCCTTCAGTACTATCACTGACTCTGTGTTTTAATTTTTGTACTTTCCGGATTCAGTTGCGAAACGAAGCTCGTCTATGTTTTCTTTGCTTTGACTGTCTTCTGTCGCCTTTTGCGACTCCGCTGCCGACATTGTCCAAAAGTTAACAACTTTTTGAGTGCGCTTCACGAATTTTTTTTCTTGCGCGGGAACAAAACAGGCAGTCACGAGCGGGCAAGATGAGCCTATCTTGCTCGCTCGGGTAGCTAATTAGAGCGCAGAATTCCCTTCATTTTCCCCGCTCGCGGAGCCTGCCATATATGGATTGAGGGACGCATTTTTAATTCAAAATGAAAATGTTTGCTCTCTGTCCAATTACATCATCGTCAATATAAAGAAGGAAAACTGATGCAAGCTTATAGGACGACACTGAGATCGGATGTGTCGAGCGCCTTACGATCTCTTGCAATATTAAAGGTCTAATCGGAGTGTACTGATCACGAGGTATTTGTGAAGATTTGTGACTAGCTCTTCGTGCGAGTGAATATGTGAATTTTGAATGTAGTCTTGGGCCCGCGTATGCTAATTAGTAGTTCGAATCTCCAAACCCACATGGCGAAAGAAAAGTCGCTGACGCGGGCAAAGAAGGTAGATTTATAGTTGTTGATTTATCGCAAATCAGCGTGTTTTATAATCTGACTGAATCTTAGGCTATTTCTGGCTTTAAAAGAAAATGATATGAAAGAAAATTAAACAATGTCAGTGTTCATAGAGTCGCAACTTCTTCGTTGATCCGAGATTTTAAGTGAATTCGTTAAGCTCTGCTTGCGCTGTTTTAATCTTGACAAGCGTGCAATTCTGATTCGGTGACATTACTTGGCAAGTATGCTTGGTTGTGATTTGAAAATTTTGAAAACAAATACGATGGAAGAAACGTTGCTGAGCTGGAACATTGTTTGTGTAAGCCATGTTTCTTTTATAATTATGCAACAAATAACCAGGGAGGCAGCATGGCTGAGTCATTAGGGCGCCCGACTATGAAATCCCGAACTAGCTGGAATTGTTGTGGGTAAGGTCCCTTGTTCAACTCTTCGGCTCTGCTTGTAAATATCAAAATGGTCTGCCACCTGCCCTTTGGGATTCTTTAAACCGTTATCAGTTTTATAATCTGTATTATTCGTTTCTTTGCGCCTAAAAGGCCACTAAAGAGAAGTGATCAATTAGGCATTTACTTCTTGTATTCATTCATTGATTAATTCGTCTAACTTTGTTGATTGATTGATTGATTGATTGATTAATTGATTATTGCGAGGTGATTGACTGATTCACCGATTGATTGACGAGTTGATTCATTGATTGATTGATTTTTTATTTTATTACTCCGGACACTCAGAGGTCTATGTGTCGAGGACCGGTACTGATTCCCCTGGCTGTGGCCTCCGACGAAATCCTTGCAAGTCTATTGCACAAGCACTTCATCAAATTGAGTGGAACAATGGACACATCTACCTTGATGGCACTGGGACCGAGCGGCAGCCGTTCGATTGCAGCTCGGCGGGGATGGAGCACGGCACTGAGATTTCAGCGATCCGAGTTAAAAAAAATATCAGCATAGAGGGCATGAAATCCACGCCAACTGCACACATTTCGTGTATTGGTGGATTTCAATTCCAGTCAGACAGAGGTGATCTTAGAATTCGTCTATCCTCTATTGTTTTCCGACAAACTTTCCTGCTGTTTCGAGATTGCAACGTTGTGCAACTGTTGAACTGTTCTTTTCGAGATGGATCCACGGCTGTTAAAGTTTATATGAACAACACCATAAGCACCCAACTTAACATCCAAAGTTCCTTGTTCGTCCAGAACAATAATTCCTGTGTAGAAATCTTTTTGGCATCCAAAAGTGAAAAACATTTCTTCAGATTAAGTGTCAGGGACACAACTTTTAAGAGAAACGGATGCTTTGGGAATCGGCGCTCGACGAAAGGGGTAATAACGGTAGCATCGGCTTTCAAAGGAGTTTCAGGCCCTAGCCTGATCGAAATTTCATGTTTAAATGTCCAACACACGATGAACTGTGGCCATTTTATAAATATCGATTTACCAAATGCTACCACAAACGAGATATATGAGAACGTGACGCTTGTGGGTAATGCAGTTCGTTGGCGCTTGACGAAATCAGTCAATCAGAACACAGCAAAAAGCTTGTATAATTCCCGTGCAAGAAAACACCATGCTATATTTGCAAATCTCAGGTGCCATCGCAATCAGTTATGGCGGTGTTTAATGATTCAGGGGGATGAAGTAGAAGTGGAAATTCATAATTCGTCGTTTGTTGACCAGCGCATTCAATCTGGGAAAGGTGCATCTCTTTCACTTGAGTCAACAACCAACGCAACATTACGAGTGATGAATAGCAGATTTGAAAGCAGCAGAGCAAAAGCTGGTGGAGCTTTATACCTTCATAGTCAACACGGAACAATAGAACTCTGGTTTGCACGCGTTAATTTTACTACATGCGCCGCCGAAAAGTACGGATGCGCTCTTTTGGTCGGTGATCCACAAAGCGCTACATCCGTAAACCGAACAGCGACTTTCAAGTTAACTGCAAGTTTCAGAGACGTTCATGTCAACAACTGCTCTGGTATTAAGGCACGCAGAAGGAGAACATGCAGAGTGTTCAATTTTTTTGTTTTCAGCGGAACACTAACCATCAATGATTCTACCTGGACAAATAACAGGATTTGGACAGATGCTGCTTTTGCGTTGGGAAATGCTGGTGGCAAAACTGACATTGCAATTTCCAATTGTTTCTTCGTTAACAATTCTGCCCGTCTTCCAGGCGCGGTTATGTTCGTGGCAATCGGTAGACAGCCAGGAAGCATCATTATTGAAAATACCATGCTTTCAACCCCAGGAGACAATTCAGGTGCGTTGCTTATTAGTCCAGAGTTCACTGTCAGATTGATCAACGTGTTCTTGAGCTCTCCAAATGCCACTGGACTTGCGATGTACCGCCTCGGAAGAACTAAGCCCCAAGCTTTTCCAGTGGACTTTTACATAGGAAACTGCTCGTTTCTCAACAATGCTCAAGACATCGTAGCAAATCTTCCAGAACCAACTGAAATGAAGTTTACCATAAGAAACACTCTCTTTGCTACCAAAACTGTAGGGCCTAAGGACCTCGGCATCTCTTTTTCAGTAAAACCTATTATCGATAAACATAATTTATCGAGCGCTGTCATCGAACTGGATAACGTGACATTTCAATCCCGCCCTTGTAACGTCTTTCAACTGCACTCGCCAGGAAGAAAAACTCTAAAAATCCTGAATTCCACTTTTCAAGATGGCGTTTGTTCTCATCAGTACGAGACAAGGTACCATCAATATTACATGGGAGCTGGTTCATTGACAATTGTAGCCAACAACGATGGCCTCAACAAGTCTGGATGTATTGAGCAAAACACAAACGAGAACATCCACCCGTTGTGGAACTATGACACCGAAGTAGTCTTTGAAGACACCACGTTCCAAGGAAATGCAGGTTTGACGGCGGGCGCTGTTACCGTTTGTAACGGAAACGTCACCTTTAACAGGTGTAATTTTCGAAATAATTTTGGAAGTAAAAGTTCTGGCCATGTTTACTCGGCGTTTGGTACTGGCCGAATTCATTTCAAAGATTGTTCTTTCTTAACAACTGTCGAAAACATAACGGCGGACGGCGTTCTTTTTAAAAAATCAACGATCTTGCACTCTGAAAGTGGAGGACCTCTCGTGTTTGAAAACACCTCAATGGTATCAAATGTCGGACGAAGAACAGTTCCCTCCACAATGCTAGACATCTCGAACGGAGGTTACGTGGACATTGATAACATGTCGACCATCGAATGTAGCATTGGAAGCGAGCTCTTATTTGAAAATAACACGCACTTCCAGTACGGATATCACGAGATAAACAAAAGTTCCTGCAGATTTAATGTTACTGTTCTGCAATATTCCTGTAATTCGTGTCCGCCTGGTACGTATAGTTTACAGAAAGGATTTTCTCGCGGATTGCATGTTCGCTCATCTTTTCATTGCTTTCAATGTCCCTTTGGAGCTACGTGCATTGAAAAAAATGTAGCCGCAAAACCAAATTTCTGGGGACACCCGAATTCTAATCATCCACGCGAGCTCAAGTTCTTTGCTTGCCCAGAACATTACTGTCAAAGTCCAACGAGTCAATCAGATTCACAACAATATAACCGCTGCTTTGGAAACAGAAGTGGGTTTCTATGTGGAAAGTGTGCCCCTGGTTACAGTGAAACACTTTTTACTGCCGAGTGTCGCAAAAGAAGCGAATGCAATAATCACATATTGTGGATTGTAACTATTATCTATACGACTGGAATGGCACTGTATCTCTTGACTAAGCCGCCGGTGTTCCGTTTTCTTACTAGACAAATATTTTGGTTCAGAAAACGAGAGGGGTATACCATCATAGATGAATCAGGTGGGGTCGCAGACGAACATTCGGACAGTGGGTATCTTAAAATTACGTTCTATTTTTACCAAGCCGCCGAGTTATTGATAGTGGGATCGGCGGAGGATTTGCTTCACCATAAAATCCCGTTTGTCGTGTCCATCACCGAAGCGTTCAATTTCGAAGTCAGAGCACTTGGGAGGCCCATAGGTTGCCCCTTTGCTGGTCTTACAGCTGTTACCAAGGAGATGTTACTTTCTGGGACAGTTTTCCTCACTTTGACAGAGATCATAGCAATGTACTGGTTGCATGTCGCTTTTAACAGAATAAGGAACAAGGAACGCCCATCCGCGATCCACTACATCGCTGTAGTCCTAGAGGTACTGCTACTTGGCTACGAGCGACTTGCAGAGTCATCGCTTAATCTTATGCACTGTTTCCCCGTAGGCTCTGAGAGACGGTTGTTTATCGATGCAGAGATTGTTTGTTGGGAATGGTGGCAATATATACTTCTAAGTTTCCTAATCGTGTTCGTGGTTCCTTTTGTACTTGTTTTATACTTTGGGTCGTCAAAGCTTTACAAGGCTTCAATCTCCGCAAAAGAGTTTCTCGCCGCCTGCATATTTCCTTTGCCGTTTTTAGTCTACTGGTTGTTAAAGAAAGCGCTTAGGAGGGAAAACAGCACTCTGCACATCAGAGAGAACAAAGAAGACGTTTTAGAAGTGCTTCACGGACCATTTCGTAAGCCGAAAGACGGTGACTGTGGAACACTATATTGGGAAAGTGTTTTAATTGGCCGAAGATTCGTGTTACTCTGCTGCCATACATTTATCACAAATTCATTGTTTCGATTGGTTTGTATGACCGTTGCCTGCATCGTCATATTGCTTCACCACGTCGTAAAAAATCCGTTCCATGACGCGACTGCTAATAAATCTGAAACAGCCTCTCTCTTGGCTTTGGCTGTAATGGCAGTTATCAATGTTACGAAAGCAACCTTGGTGTCCTTTGGAATAAGCATTGATGGTCCAACGACAACTTACTTGGAAATTCTAGAGTGGTTTGAAGTGTGTACGTTGGCTTTCTTCCCGGTTTTGATAGCCACCATTGTAGTGATCGCAATTTTATCGCAGATTGCGCGGTTAATTGTGTTTCTCGTGAAGCTGGTTGTTCGGTTCGCGAAAGAAGAGGAAAGATTCACGAATTTTCAGGCATTTTACGGGAGGAGACTGATAACGTTCTAGCAAAGAAGACACACTTCTGCTTTGATAATAAGGAATGACTTAAAATCGTTAAAGCCAGAAAAGAAAATGACATTTTACGAAAAGAGCAGTGATATGCAGTGGAAATCGGGAGTTGTAGTCTATTTGATGGCTCTGATGAGTGCAAAAGACAACACCATTCTGAGAACAATCACTCCGCCCGCGGATTAATTAAACATCTTGGTGCATTTCTTTGCTATCGGCCCTGGAAAAACGTAATTGAAGTAGGGGCACTTGATGCATGTATTACAAGAATCAACAACTAAATTAGGGGGCACTTTGACTAGATTACATAACGTATTAAGTTAATTAGGGCGCATTGACTGTATTACATGACGTAGTAACTAAATTAACGTTTCTTGTGTTTGCTAGGTTTAGGTGGTTCCAAACTGGTTCTGACAAAAAGGTCCTTGACTGATTTTCTCCTTCCTCCAGGCGACAATAGGGACCTTAAGATCCGACGACGGCGGGTGTCTGCGACGGCAACTATGACCGTGGAAAACTGGGGAGAGACCGCCGTCGCAAGGCGTGAAAAGTAAACCTTAAGAAACCGACTAGATCATGTCGTGACATGATTATGACTTTGGAATATAGTTGAAATATCGTATCTTCTTCATTAAATGTTGCATAAACCAAAACTTGGTTCTGCGATGATTTCTATTCTTGGACTCGCCTCTTTCCTTGTTGATTCAAAACTGTCGGATGGATCTGGATCAAAACACGCTCGGTTTTGTGTTGTCAACAAACTGAGCCGAGATTGTTCAATGTTGACTCGTTATTTCGATGAAGGACGACTCGTCTAATCTAGCGACAGGGTATTTAATGATTGAAATCTTTCATACATGTTCCTAACAGTACATCAAGAAAAAAGGAAAACTTATTGTACTGGTTTGCAATTGGCGGCTTCGTGACAGCTACAGCGGCTTTCCATGTGGTCATCGACAGCCCGCCAAGATCGACAAAATGAAACGGAAATTAATCCTTTAAAATCGTTTTCTCTTCATGAAATACGCAAATAAAACTATCCACTTAGATTGAAAAATCTTTAACTATTGAAAGTATCGAAGAATTTCGTCCAATAAGACCTAAAATGAGATTATTTTACTCACGTTTTAGACGCGACGTCAAACTAGGCATTTTGACGTCGTAGACAACCCCGCTACGGCGGTAAACTTTTCACGACGGCTGTCCGGAAGTTATTTGGCAACTTTTTTTACTTCCGCCCGCCGTCATAGACACCCGCCGTCGTCGGATCTTAAGGTCCCTAATAGGAGCGCAAGGAAAGCTGTGCGCGAGTTTAGGACTGTTTCATATCTTTGAGTTTAGGTACAGCTGGGTTGTAGATGGTGACGAACAGTAGAAGGGTTTTGGATGTGTCTCAGGGGTTTGTTTTTCAAAGCCTCCTTTTGTGATGAGAAACGACCTCGGCCAGCGTTTTTTCAACTAGTTCCCGTGGGTAGCCTCGTTCAAGTAAACGGGATTGAAAATCCCGGAAAATCCCGTCTGTATGACTCAAATTTTTCTTTCATCGAGTTCGTTCCCAAAAGGCGTAAAGTAATAAACTTTATTTTAAAGTTCATGTCATTTAATAAACCCCTTCCTTAATGCCAAAGGGGTGACAGGAAGAGGAATCCCAGACTACTTTGACGCGAGGTTTGATACGGCAAAAGGCAGGCAGGCTGAAATTTGCTGTTTACCAAAAAAATAAATGAAATTTAATTTACAGGTTATCTCTTGCCTTTTAGCCACGAGCAAGTACTAAAAGGAAAGGCTAGAATAAGAGAATTTTCATGGTCTTACGGCAAGCAGCAGCCTGCCCCTTGCCGTTAACCGTTGTCTCGGTTCATGACCTGAAATAAACTTTGTATCTACAGTAGTTTACTTACAAGCGATCGCGTCAGCTTCCGTGTAAAACACGAAGCACGCGGTTGAGCCGGATGCTCTAGCCTGCGAACCCCTAATTGTTTTTCACTTGTCAACTGATCGAACGGAACAGACTATTCGGAGGAACACAACATACTATACGCTACTATATTTTAGAGAGGTTTAGCATCGCGTTTACGGCTGTCGAAAACAGAGTAAGCTGTACGCTTAAAACTCGCAACTGACGAATGGTGAACACGTTCGTTCGACCCCAAATATCTTGGTTTGGAAGCACACTCTATGCAGTCATTCCGCAGTTTTCTGAACAACACACAAATTAGGCTTAAGCTTAAGTTCAAACTCTGGCGGAGAAGAGCAATCACTCCTCTTGGAAGCGTGCCAAATGTTAATGGAGAACTTTCACTGGACTCCTGAAAATCACTCAAAAAATAACCGAAGAATAATTTTAATTGCGCCGTGCCATTTCACATGAACATTACAGCACTTCAGTGATTTTCCTTCATTAACCTTGTATGTGATTTCCAAAATCGCAGAGTGATTCAGGTCTGACATACTGTGTCAGTGGAATACTACGTACTGTCTGTAAGATCAGGCATTCAAAGATGGCTGACAACTCCAAAAGTGTTTTATTCCATGTGCCTCGTCACGTGACATACATTGACTGACTAGGGAGGGGAGAGTAAACTTACATTTATGTCACACTGTCCATGTTTTGATCGCCATATGGTACGGACAATGCGAAGCATTTCAACCATTTCAAAAATGTTAAAGGATACCCATTTGCGTCGAAATCAGCCCATTTCATGAGGCGATCCATCCCACTTAAGAATTCCTAGAGCGGCATCACTGCGTGGTCTGTATTATGAAAACAAGCAACGAAACCGCTAGAGGTCTGTTCAACGTTCACTATGCTGCCCAGAATTTTGAAGCTTCACAGCATCTACTGCTTTGAACAAGTTTCTTTCTTACGTTGATAAAAGCCTTTGGAAATATAGACCTCTTTTGAAAAGTTGAGGAAAAAACAACAACAACAACAAAAAAAAAAAAAACCAACAACAAAAAAAAAACAACAACAAAACAAAAAACAAACATACCTTCACGTTTTATGGAGATTTCTTCTTCCTTGTTAAAATACTGCGAAAGTCAGTGCAAAAGTATTTCTTTTATTTCTTTCTAATAACAGCATAATAAATAAATACCACCCTTATCGAAACAAGGTACACAAATTAATGGTGCGTATCTGGGGACCTACTCAGTCTGAATATTCCAGAAAACGAATACCTAACAAAAAAACCGTTCTATCCGTTTCCTGGTAACCACAAATGACAAACGTTCAGCGTAGTTCCTTAAGCCTGGTTTTCACTAGCGACGCAAGCACAAGCACAAGCAAAAGAGCGCTTATTTCACGAGCGTGAAAACAGGCTGGACGCAAGCATTAAGCATAAGCGCAAGCCCAAGGATCAAAATTTTTCCTTTTCCTTGTGCTTATGTTTGCGTTACTGTTGATTTTCACTTGACATGAATGGCTTATGCTTGCGCTTGTGTCGCTAGTGAAAACCAGGCTTTAAAGAATATACGTTCCATTTTGCGAGGTATTCGGATTATGTACTTATTGACTGATTGGGAGGGCGGCAAGTGAAAATATTTGGCCCAAAGTCATGGCGTACGGACCGGGCACAGCGAGGTCTATGCGCCACGACCTCGGGTTCCTGTATGGCCCGACCTAAACTCAGCTAAAATCATGTGGCCTCTTTATGCTATTCATGAGCACTCAAAAGGATGCCGAAGTTGGGGCAAAGAAAGCTACACATTTGCATAGAAAATTTATCAAATACGTTTGTATTTCCTTTTCTGGTTCTAAATAAAGATGTTTAGACGTGAGCAAATCCTAAATCGTCTCATTTCCCCAACTGGGCCGTACGGCTTTTTCCGGCCCCTCTCGCCCTAATGCGTATGGCCCCATACAGGGATTTTCTCAATTGTTTTAAAATTAAAGCGCGCGCGGGGCCGTAAAAGCCGTATGATAATTTGGAATATTCAGTATACGTCCCAAGAAAACGCCTCCTAAATGTCCGTATCACACATGCAAAAATTATGTCCCATTCTCTAATGTAGGGCAACGGCAACTAAGTTTTCAAAGGCCGCCTATTTTGTTTCATAAAAGCGACTCACACTAAGTACTTCCGCTTGCAATGGCAGAATCACGCAAAGTAGTGAAGAAAATTAGTTCAGAAGGTGGACCATGACGCTGTTTGAAAATGCACTGTGTAACCTAAACGGTGTCAAGTAATAGAATGTAAAAGCGAGCTAGAATAAGCTCTCCATAGCACAATGAATTAACCTGCAAACTGAGGCAAAAACCCTCCCATGAAACCAGGAGCAAGTTAGAGCCTGTAATAATCTTGTAAGGTTAGAGCTAAACCGGGATAAATACCACGGCAAACTATAGGGTTAATCAGAATTAAACTCACGGTTAGCGGTAAACTTGTTTCGAACAACTCGGCGCTGGTAAATCTGGTGCACCTGCCGTGTATGAATATGAACCTTTCTTCAGTTTATTATTTATGTTTTTCGTTTTGTTTGTTTTTCGTCCTGAGTGAGCCGGTTTCACACATTCTTACACCGAGGATACGCCTAGAGACAGTTTAAAATCTACAGGAACCAGCGCAGTTTACGTGCATAAATGCATATAGCCGCTGCACAGCCACACTGTGAGCGCATTCACCAGAACCAGCAAGAAGCTCTCCTCATTTCGTGGATAGAGCCCAAAGCGCCCATACACTTCAGTGAAGACGCCAATAAGTCTTCATAATGGAAGCAACAAAAAGGACACTAATTATCCCACTTTCAAAATAAACAGCCTTCTAACACGAAGAGCATAGCTTGCGGTGTCGTTCGGAGGGAGATCCACCTCGTGAAAGACAGAGGTTCCAAAACATGAGCCACTACTACCAAACAGCAGAAAACAATCTTAATTTTCTGCATAGACATGTATGCACGTATATCTGATATTAAATACATGTTACTGGTATCACACCACGTTTATGCCATGCGTCTGGAGATAAGCCCAGTCGTTTCCAAGTGTGACCACTATAACCTAGTAATACTTGTAGAAGGCTTACAACGCCAAGTGAAAACCTTTAAAAGTGAAACGAGAGCACTTATGCCTTTACCAACTGTCTTCTTACGTCCGTTTTCAAACTGTCTACACATGCCCAGTGAGCAACTTCCTTTTTGTCCAACAGAATGTTAACACGGCAATACCGGTACTAAAACAAAGTTGCCGCTAAAAGTGTGGCAATCGTGCCTATAAGAAGCAACATTTTTCACGAGAAGAACGCAACCTGCAACATACAATATGAGTTCTCGAGCATTCACGGCGGCGTGCTTCGCCAAGTTATAACAGACGCTCATGCGTGAAAACATTTGTCTGGCTCTGGATGCAAACCGTTCAAAGGCTTCTCAGATGATTCTGCAAATAATCGAGACAAAACGCAGACTATTAGAGCGGTTTTCAAATGACTGTCGAAAGTAATTACGCGATTGCGATTGCTACCCTTTGTGATTGGCTTAAAAATCTCGCGCCAGTTTATCAGTCAATGAGAAGGAAAACCAAAACCAACCGCGACTTGCGCGCGCGATTTATCCCGCGCTTTGAGCGATTTACATGGGAAATGCTATGAATTTTGATTAGCTGACTGCGCTGTTTGCACCTGCTGTGATTGGTCGGAGTAATTACTTTGGAATTGGTTTTACGGCAGTCATTCTAATGAACGAGCTAAGATCGTCTGGGTGAGTGTAGTCCTGAAGGTACCGTTGTTGATGACAACGCCATCAAAACACTTCTGTCCAGAAATGCAAGAAATTAGATGCACGCTCAATTTTGATATCGAAGTGTCCCGTTGAGTCTAAGCGTCTAGTGCCTATTTTTAACAATAAGGTTAGGGTTTGCGTTAGGGTTATTTCTAGGTTAGGGTAAATGCGACTGTTTATGTTTAGTTAAAAGCACAGTTTGGGGGACACTTTGTGACGTTTATTGCCTGTATTTATGGACACAAGTGATGTTGAAGTTGACAAAAAGAGCAAGGGGACACTTCGTGACGCTTATCAAAATCGGCGTGCATCTAATTACTTGCATTTCTGGACTAACCCGGTAAGAGAACACCCTTGGGAGTACAATTAAACCAGCGACACACTAGGCTATTTTGATGGCGAGCGAAAAAATCGCCAGGGAATTTCGTCGCTTGCGTGGTAGGGGCAGATCTGGCGATTTTATACCCCGATCGCAGCGAATTTCCACTCTATTTTTCTTCCCAGGCGTCTCTCAAAATAAAAATGACTGTTGTCCCCCATTTTTAGTCAGTCACGTGATAAAATCGTGAGGTCGTCGCGCTTGAATTGTTCAGCAATTCGCTGCGATCGGCGTATAAAATCGCCTTGTGTGTCGGAGGCTTTACACAGATGTTACCTGGCTCTCGAAGGGCTTCGGGATCACCGGCAAGTTCTGAAACAAAAACAAAATAAATATAAAATATCAAATTCTCCCCGACACACATGTCGATCAGTAAAAAGGTAGTTCGGTCACCTTGAGGGGAGGGGAGAGGAGCTCGGAGACGTTAAACAGGAAAGTGGTGCAATAAAAGTGGTACAGGATTGGCCTTCCCATTTTCAGCTTTCTATAATCCACTGGAGCGTAAACAACTGACAAACAACTTGTGCCGTTTGCACAACAGTCAGTAACGAGGTCATAAAACACTCCTATGCAGAAGTGCCAGAAAGAGATGCGATACCTTACTGACGTACCTGGGAGTCCGTCGAGATGCGCGAGCACACCCGAACAACCTTCACTGCGGCTTTGTTCTTCCGCAATTCGGGCCTGCAGGTCCGCCTGGGACACGAATGCCACTGCTCGTGATACAATTTAACGTTGACGTTCTTGTTTTGACATTGAGGAAACTACTACATGTTGTCAGTAGTAAAATTCAGCATGGTCTTAAAAGCTCACCGCCGGCGT
>BLFK01000602.1:158210-170710 GCA_014634185.1 Astreopora myriophthalma | reverse complement strand
GTACGTGGAGTTAGAATCTATAATATCTTATGCAAAATCATAGTTTTCATAGCTGTTTATTTTCATTTAGTTATTTGTGCCTGTGAATGAAAGCGTGCATTACTTTTACATTTTTTCTTCTTTTTAGTACTCTCAAGTTCATTCTGTATTCAATTTTCATTTCTCATAGATTTTATTTCGCTCCTTGTATTTTAACAGTCTCCTTCTTCCTGTTTAGTTACTCCCCTGGCCCGCCTAGATTAGCTCTGCTACCTGCGGTGCCAGATTGATATGTAAAATATTTAGCTGAAAAATCAATAAAGTCTTGTTTAAATGTTACAAATCTCTCAACGCCCAACTAGGCTTGTTAGTGGTCTTGAATTGCCAGCAACATAGTAATCGTCAACTGCTTGTACCGTTTCTACGGGCAAATGCTGATACGGTAACACGATACTTACATAAGGATAATAGAGTAAAATTTCGATTCTAGGGGCTAATAACCTCGTTACTGCATTTAACAGGAGCAATCTTCGCTAAAAATACAACTCATGCTTTCCGTGTGTGAATAATTATTCTACGATAACATAGATGACACATAGGGCTTTTTCGGGAAAATGGAGAAAAGATTCTGATAACGATCTTCTAGAATTCTATACCGCAAAACGATCTTCTTTTCCATTTAGAACTCCCCCTACTTACGAGTCAGAGTTTTAGCACAGCCTCCTCAAAGGTAGTCGGAGACATCGTGTTTCTTGCGTGACAGTTACCAGATAAGTGCAGACATCAAATCAAGAGGCAATGGACATTCATAGTTAAAAGACTGTCATTTGCATGTTATCAAGGTCCAGACACCGTCATTTGTAATTTCCAGACATCGCTCGGTTTACGACTGACGCAAACTTGAATAACCTTTTTACCTGCGTTTAGCGACGACCAATCATAATGTATAGATTATTGTATAATAAGTAGGATTTCGGTTCAAGTCATCATGGTAGCTCTTTAGACAACCGCTGTAACTGAGCGAATACGCCACGTAAGGAATAAAACAGTTAAACTTAGTCGAGTCTATTGATTGGGTGTAGTTCGTTGGGGGTACCGAGCTATCCCTAGTAAATGAGGCAAAGTACACTGGTCAACCAAAGTTGTTTAAATTGCTGAACAACCTTTCAAACGGCGATCTTCTCACACACAAAAAGGCACCACCAGTAATAACCGTGACTTTCGCAATGTCGTTTTTTTGCACGTCGTGCAGCTCTCCGGCAATAATTTGGAAGTTCATGTGGACAAGAGCCTGCCCATTTGTTCCACTCAAAGATGGATAAAATGCTCCTGCCCTTACCCACCCAAAGACGGGCGGCCACGTACCTATTCTAATAAATACTCCTTCAATTCAGTATCAAAAGGTTTATTTTGCGATGGACTTTTATGCAAAGAAAAGGAAGAAAGGATATAACGGTGGGCACTAACCAGTTTCCTTCTCCTTCTTTTTCTGTCTCTATAAAATACTCTTCGTACACCTTTATATATATCGTACTTTAATACTTTAACGATTCACTGAAATAAAAGATACAGACAGACCTACATAAGAACACAAGAAAAGTACAGGAACTACAGAACGAAAAGAGATCTAAAAACTAAAGATGTAAAAAATACAACACTTACAAGACTGATTACAATACATGCAACGACACTTTTATACCAAAATTACACAAAAATCGAGCGAAGAAACAATACATGAAATACTACAGGTTACGTAATGCATTGAAAACAAACGAAACTAATTAGAAACAAAAACGAACGAAAAACTAAGGAAAGAACAGGAAGACTAATTACGAACAGTACGAAAAAGTGATGGTAAAAACAAAAGACATGCGAATTTGTGGCTACAGTCTCGTTCACGGCAACTACTAAAAAGACCGAAGATCGTTAACGAAATCGCCATTTTTAGCACTCAAAGATAGATAAACAGCTTTTGAACCAGCCTACTCAAAGAACCTCGGTTGCGAACTTGTGTTCATGAAAGCCCCTTTTAAATTTAGTATCAAAAACCTTATTTTGCGATCTCATTTCGTCCGTTGTCTTATTCACGGCAGTAAGTTAAAGTGTCAAATATTCCTAACACAAGCCTTACTTTATTCATTCAGAGATGGATTAAGCAGCCTTTGGCCAGCCCACTCAATGGGCGGCCGCGTACTTGTGTTAATGAGAGCTGCTTGGATAGTATTATTCAATAATGTTGTTACATGAATTTTACTAATTAACGATGAATAGAGTGCTTCTGTAAAGCAGCACTGAAATAGGCTGTCCTCCTTGCTTTGTTCAGATTGCCCACATTGGATACTAAAACCCAATTAATGATGCCCGATAGGTGCAGCGTAATACATACTAGGTATGCAACGCTTCCGAGTGATATACTGTGCAATATCCCACGAGTCACTTGTATTTTCTCGTTATATATATACAAGGCTTGTGTGCATACCGAGAAAATACAAGTGACAGGTGGAGTATTCCATGGTATACCACGAGAAAGTGTTGAAAATACAGTGGCCAACACAAGCAATTGAGACACACGCGCATTTTCAGTGCCTTTCAACTAGCTTTCTGTTGCCTACGATCTTGATGTTTAGAAATTCTTTTAAAATGTTTATGACTGAAATTCATGACACAGAATACAAAGAATGCATGTCATATAAAGTTATTATAGTCGAACGCTTGCAAAATTCGTTCTGTGGTTAAATTTGTTCTGCGAAAAAAATTCATGAAAGAAAATGCAAAGAATGCAAGTCAACATAAAGTTATTATAGCTAAAGGCTAGCAAAAATTGTACTGAGTTTCAAACACTAAAACCGAGAGAAAAACAATACCGTCGAAATTACCATCGCTTAGTCCGCCGCTTACTAAACTTTGGCGGGAGTAATTTGCACAGGGCCGTGCACAGAGATGACACACTAACCCTGTTGGGGCTGCATTTAAAGGATCTTTTCTGCAGAGCCTGCTCTGAGTTATGCGATTAGAGCGTTCTGCTTCAAAGCGTTGGATAACACAATGGATACTCCTTCGCCATAGAGGAAGGATACTCCTTCGCCATAGCGTCCTCTATGGGTGTAATACCGTCGAATATACAACGGCTTCCCTGTGTTCTGATTGGCTGTATTTTCTATGGCATGGTATAAAGATCAATACAACACTGAACAATACTACAGATATACCACTGAACCATATATCCTCGTGTCTAAATTGGTGCTTTTATTTTTATCACGAATTGTAAAGTTAGCTGCTCTTAAAGGTTGATTTCAACCCCCATCCAATTAACAAGTGAAGATACAACATATATCATGATAAGTATAATTTTCTCATAAACTTTCCAGGAGAAAAAAAAACAAAACATTTTATGATAAATTAGTTTCTGTTTGTTTAGAGCTGAGAAAAACTTGGTCAGTCGTTAAACAGATAATCTCTAAAAGGAAACCTGAACAACCTTTCCTCGGCATGAGAGATAACACTGGGGTGTATTCAGATCCAACTCAAATAGCCACAAAGTTTAATAACTTCTTTGCTAATATGGGACTCTCCTTGGGAAATAATATCCCCCCCACCCAAGTCTGTCACTATTCAGACTGTTCCTTTATCCCTCCTACCTCCCCCACTAAGCTTGGAACCATAGTTATGCTATAAAAAATAGTAAATGACTGTGAGGGTACTGATGGCATTTCACCCAGAAAAGAAACTATTGATTTATTAGCTGCCCCTCTGTCTCATATCTGTAATTTCTCATTTTCTTCTGGTGTGTTTCCTGGTAATCTCAAAATTGCCAACTTTCTTCCAATTTTTAAAATGGATGACCCTTCTCCATTCTCTAACAGTAAACTACAGGCCCATATCTATTTTTTCATGTCTTTGTAAAGTCCTTGAGAAGCTCTTTTACTTCAGACTTTGTGGATTTCTCAATAAATTGATATTCTTAATCATCACTAATAAAAATTATGCTGTCACTAGTCAGACCACCTCACTCTACTATGGTCCATGAACATTCTTAAACATGTCAACATCACTTTTGGGACGTTTAGACAAAAAAAAAATATATACATATAGCAGTTTTCACAGACCTTAAGAAGGCATTGGATACTGTTAACCAATTAAACGCCTGCCCATTTGTTCCACTCAAAGATGGACAAGACGCTCTTGACCCAGCCTTCCCTAAAGATGGGCGGCCACGTGCTTGTGCTAATAAAATAATACTCCTTGAATTTAATATCCAAAGCCTTATTGTGTGACGGACATTTTTGCAATGCAAAGGAAGAAAAGATATAATGATGTGCAATAACCAGTTTACGCTCTAAAAAATAGGAAATGTGAGGGTGCTGATGGTATTTCACCCACAAAAGAAACTATTGCTTTACTAGCCGCCGTGGCTCAGTCTCATATCTGTAATTTCTCATTTTCTTCTGGTGTGTTTCCTGATAATCTCAAAATTTCCAAGGTTCTTCCAATTTTTAAAATGGATGACTCTTCTCCGTTCTGTAACTACAGGCCTGTCTATTCTTCCGTGTCTTTCTAAAGTCCTTGAGAAGCTCTTTTACTGTAGACTGTCTGGATTTCCCAAATTCCATATTGGTAATCATCACTAATACGGTTTCAGACCACTTCACTCTACTATGGTCCATGGCTATTCTTAAACTTGTTTCGAAAAAGAGTGAATATACCTATAGGAGTTTTCATAGACCTTAAAGGTGATGTTATACGAGCCGATTTTTAACGCAACATTGTTGCGTTAAGAGTTGTCTCATGTAACATGGCACACAGGGCGATTTTTAACGCAACATTTTGCTGTGGCAACATGTTGCAGGTTTTTGAAAGCGATTCAAAAACATGCAACATTGTTGCCCGAATTTCGTTGGTGTTGGTGCGTGTAACACCCCCGCCGCTGACTTTTAACGCAACATCGTCCCAGAATGCACCACAGAATACCGAAACTCATTGTTCGCCGTATCTGTTGCCCGGGATTTGTCGAGCAGGAGCCTGGGTTCAAATATTGCAAGCAATGTTGCGTTAAAAATCGTCTCGTGTAACATGCCGTTGCCACAACAAAGTTGGGTTAAAATTTTTCTCTTCTAACATGGATTAAAATTGGCGTTAACTAATAGGCAACAATATGTAAAGATCCACGATCACATCTCTTCAAACAATACGGTTGTGTGTGGGGATCCCCAAGGTTCAGTCCTTGGTCCTCTCCTTTTTCTCACTTGCATCAATAACCTTTTTCTCTCTTCTGTCTTGCATTCATTCTCTTTGCTGATAATACCAATATCGTTCTTCTTCGTGAGGACTTGCCTACTCCAGTGAAATATTGTTAATCAAGAGCTTCTTACAGTTTCATCCTTGTTTCACCCTGACAAAACTAAATTATTTTATCCTTTTTCATCGACAATCTAATAAGACTCCTCCATCATTTTAGACAGCATCTCAATGTACGTGTACATGTACAGGAAGACACATTTCTAGGAATTATTCATGAAAACCTATCATGGAAACTACATACCACTGCCATCTGTGGTAACGTTTTTAAGGTTATACATGTAGGTGTTCTGTGCCAGTCAAGACATGTTCTACCCTCAGTGTCCCTCACCTATCCTAAAAGCTTCATACAATTCTCCTTTCGTATTAACATCAGCTGTTGCACTTCGATCTGGGCCTCTACCTACAATGTATTCCTCCAAACTTGAGCCACTTTATACACTACAAAAGAAAGCTATCCCCATTATTACTTTCTCGCCTCTATGCACCCACTCTAAGCCTCTTTTCTCAGGACTACATGTCCTTTCTCTAGAATTATTCTATCTATACATGTTACTATCAAGTCTCTTGCTTTGTATTTTCACATTTCAATAGCTTTTTACGTCCGAATCTCTTGCTTCACTTTTCCATTTTAATCGTGACAACCAAACTTGTTCTTGATTTAAATGGGGCTAAATGTAATTTAGGCGAGGTTAAACTCAAGAAAATGCTGGCCAGCGGTCTCTTCCTTAAGTTAGGCGGGCACCCCCCAGGGTTTTGCAGGGCCTCAGTAAATTTACAGCTCCACCGTTGATGTCAACCATTTTGCTCGTGTTGTGCCGCGTGCACAGTGGCCGAAAAAAGCTTTGCTCCCGTCCCTCCCTTCCCCTCGGGTAAGTACTGGTAGCCTTCAACATTCCACTGAGTATTCAGTGTGACGGTGCCTGGGTGGTTGCCGCTCACAGGGTTGTCATGGTTACCCTTCACGCGTGCTTGCGGCTCCCCCACAGACCTTACAGGCACCTTCTCCACACTCATCTATTGGCGATGAGTTTAACTTACATGAATCTTCTTTAAGGTGCCAATTTGCAATCAGCTATCAAGCACCAAATATTTGGAATGACAATCCACTCACCGTACGTAACAACCTCACAATCGGTACTTTAAAAGAGTCTTAAATCTTATTATTTGAGTCTTAGACTCTTCACGGTTGAATTTGGGACATTAAGTCACTAGACAGTGATCACCTTAAAATACATGCAAATCACCTCTCTAAACAATATGCATTACAAGTGTGTGTGTGTGTGTGTCTGTGTGGGTGGTGTGCCTAAATTCTTGCCATTATTTAAGAAATGACTTTTTCTTTCTCTGCTGACCAAAGGCCACTTAACCCCCTGGCTTTGGCTCTACTACCGTTACTTATCTCTACAGTTGCATGAAATAAAAATAAAACTAAGATAAAATAAAAGTGTAAAAGAAAAGAACAAAAAATTGGAAATTTAAGTGTACATGTACATACCATCCCATTAAAGAAACCTACAAGCCTAATGAAAATGGCTACATTCTGAACTTGGAATAAGCTCTCACTATAGTTGGCACTGGCCCTCAGCTTAGACACTCTACAGTACGCATGATTTGAGTTTGTAATTAAAAAGATGTTTTAAGTACTTATTAACACAATGAATCATACTTTTGGTAATAATATGGTGCGTAATTACAAGTAAGTGTAACACCCACCCTCAAAAAATTGGCTAAACACAAGAACTGTGCTGTTAAAAATGGGAAAAAAAGAAACAGCCTTTGATAGTCATTTCATAAATAATCATAAAGCAATCCAACTAATTTACTTGACATTTTACGCTGTTACTGGCTTAAAAAGTATAAGCCTACCATTTTGTTTCAATTTCTGAATTTATAATATAATTCATTGTTAGAAGAATTGGTTCAGTGATACACAATCAAGCAAAAGTTATTGGATAACAACTGTTGGCAGAATTTGTACCAAACCTTCCTTTATCTCTTCATACAGCTTTGTATGGTTTTTGAACACTGATTTAAAGTTGAGAACCACCACCACAAAGAAATTTTGTTATCTGATAGATGTCCGTTTAAAGTAGCAAATTTGCATAACAACTGCTGGCATAACTTCTACCAATTTTTTTATATTATTTTAATTATTATTTATTTATTATTATTTCTTTGCCCAGTAAGAGTCAAGGTGCTATTAGAAGTTAGTGTTACAGGCTGCTCTTTGTGTGAGTTGAAACTAGCATGTAAGTAGCCCCCCAAAATAAAAGTCACACGTGGGATTAACTCCATAATCATGTGCATTGATTAAAGGACTATTAATTATGCTGTTAGTCAATTACCTAATTAGCTGCTTTATTCATTCTTAATGATAAGATATAATTTCACTAAACCTTTAATTAACCAAAAAAGTGTAAACTATCAGTTGGCCTGGTACGATACTCTTAATACATTGCATCATGAGAGCATCGCGCAAGTACAGCATGAAGGCCCTTACAGAAATTTAGTATACTTTTTGTATATCTCTCTTTGTACAAAAAGTATACTCACGCAGTATACTTTTTGTATGTTTTTCACGGACCTCGCGATGTTCATGGAGTATACTTTTTGTATAGTAAAAGTATACTCCAAGTAGGCACAATTTTGCCAAAATAAACAGATCACAAAGTATACAAAAAGTATACAATGCAAAGTGTACAAAAAGTATACAATCACCCATGATAATTATTGCAACAAAAAAGTATACTGATTGTATACAATTTTACAAATGAGACATTTTGTATACTTTTTGTATACAAATAGAACACTTAAGCTGAGACAAGTATTATTCCACATTTGGATTTTTTCCCCTTGAGGACTGGTAAAGCTGTGTGCTTCGCGCGCGTGGGACAGAGCCCCATACTCATGGAATATGGTCAACCTCTTTTTGTTTGGTTGTCACGTGACTGACCGAGCGTACGTACGTACGTACGTATGTACCCGTCTACAGATTGTACAGGTAGGGTAGGGGAGACTATCAAAAGGAAGGGAGGGGTATCTTAGGCGTGTCTTGGCAAATCCACATCTTTTATATTGGACATTCACATGGTCAATTGACAGCTGTCAAAACGGGATAGCCACTGACCAGTATCACATGACCACATTGTGGGCTCATGTGCGAACTCATCGAGGTGACGTCATTTATTTGGAAGCTGTCCGCTGACCAGTAATTGTTTTACTAGATAGCGGGCTCAAGTATCGAGTTCTGGTAGCCCACGTATTTTTGGCGGGAAATTGCGTTGACAAGTGAAAAAAATTTTCAGTTCATTGTCCTTTTGAGAGACAATATTATTACTCTACACTGTTAAAGTTTTACTAAAGGATAAACGAAACAATTTCTATTGCTATGTCAACAAACAATAGCAGAGAAAATATAATTTGCAGAACACAGGGTTCAGGTGAAGAGCAACGGGAAAGAGAGCGGCAGAGAGCAAGAATTAACTGGGGAAGAATGAGCGAAGAAGATCGCCAAAGAAGGCGCGCTCTGGAAAGAGAAAGGAGACGAAATTATAGCGAAGAATGCCGTCAAGCAGAAAGAGTCCTGGCTCCAGAAAACAGACAAAATTGTAGCGAAGAACGCCGAGAAGCGGAAAGACTCCGTGCTGTGGAAAACAGACCAAATTGTTAACCGACCTCGGCACTAAACTATAGTCAAAAACGTTTGTGGATTCCTTCGCAATATTTTAGAATGCTTTTACAGTTTAAAGGGAAATGAAAGTACTAAACGGGAGCCCCGCTTTTAGGCTTGGCTAAATCTATATATTAATGATAACCATGGTGGCACGATTGATCGAGTGACTTAATTTTTATAACGATCAGTCTTTTCGATCCAAATTGCAATCGACAAGCTAAAATAGTGAAACTTTTTGTAACGGCACTCATTCCATATACATGCGGCAACTTACTTCACGAACGCTAGCTAATACGATTTTTTTCTAAATTGGATTTTTTCATGAAATAACCTAAGCTTACATGCAGATTTTTATAGCTGGCAGTATAACTTTTGTTGGGTGCACGCGCGATACGTTAATTTCGATCGTGCTGGCAAAAAACTGGTAAAATCGCAGTAAATCGGCCCAATAACAAGAACTATACACTCTACTTTGAGAGATTTTTGTGCAGTTACTAGGCTGATTTACTGTGATTTTCGTCACTTTTTGGCCACTTGAACTACAATCACTGATATATAGCATTCAACGCAACTGACATGCAAAGTCATACATTGCTCAATAGCTAGTTTTCATTATAGGACATCCTTTGAATTAAAGCAGAGAACTTTAGGTGCACAAAATATCAGTTTAGGCTTACCTTAATTTGATGATAAATCTCTGAAAGACTTGAAAAAAATTGAATGATTTAGATTTACTTCCTCGAGCGATGGAACGGTCAACCACTTTAAGTTGAAAATCCCGCCGAAATATGATCTTGCTTGCTTTTTGTAACGTCTTTGAATAGCAGTGCGCACGATCACGATCTTGATTTTGGAGGTCGAGAAGACATTGGAAACCAGGGACTGAGGCCCTCTCTGCGTGCGAGTTCGGGACAGTTATTCAGTTCACTATGGACGCCGAAAACACCTTGAATCGTTCGAAGAAACGCGAAAAAGGACCTTTTTTGTCCTACTTAACGAATCCTTCAAAAGAAAAAGTTCCAAGATCGACTCGAAGGTTCTGGTCCCGTGAATCACACGAACGATACGTCGGAAAAAGCGAGCAAAGCTGTGGGATTGAGAGATGTACTGAGCTAAAAAGGGACAATCACCAGTAATTTAATAATGGCTCCCTAAGTGCCACCTATATGTAAACAAAATGGAATGTTACTGTATACTATTTTCATGACACCATATTTAAATAAGCTTCTTATACTCGACAGCAAACAGGAATGGTACAAAAACGGCTAAGTTAAAGTGCTGATTGTAAGTCACACCCAGTCATCAGTTACAAGTTGACTTTGCTGTAGGGCAAAAAGGTTCTAGTTTTAGTATATAACTTCAATAATTCATTGTAATCAATAAATAATAATAAGAGCATATTTTGTTTGTACATGGTTTAGTGACTTTATTTTTAGTTGCTTTGCTTGTGCTGTGGAAAGCCTGAGGGAGAATATACAGATCTCAACAACAATACTCTTTGACAGCCTTACCAGTTTAAAATGTCTCTACTTCTACAAAATATTTGTTTGCATTTTCCATACAAATTTAAAAAAAGGGTCCATCATGCAAGAAAAAAGAGCTGTAAAGTATGCTTAAAGCATATACTTGTTCCCTGAGTTCACTTAACACACTTTGCAGTATGCTTTTTGTATACCTCATCATTGTTCCATATTAAAGGAATTTTGTGGTGTATACTTTTTGTATACTCTGAAATCTAATTATAATTATACAAAAAGTATACATAAAAAAATGATCTGAAGTTCCATTTGTTTTCAGTATACACAAAGTAGACTCCAAACAACCTACTCAAGATAAGTGCAGGGTTGGAATATACCAATAGTATACAAAAAGTATATTTATGCAGCATTTGATTTTGTAAGGGGGAATTCGAACAACTTAAATCTTCCTGTGCGACAAGCTAATTATGTAGGCAGTGAGAATGATAAGTCACTCTCTCCCTTTCACACTTTTAATTTGAGAACATGTGCGCTAGTGTTACCCACAAAAACCATCAAAGTGACTTAATTTATTCATTTACTTATTTTGAGTTAACTAATGAAAGAAAGGTAACTGCACACTGCAAATAGCATAGCTAATCTAGGTGGTGTAGAGTTGAACAACATAAAATAATAAATATGGGAAAACATATACATATCTAATAGAAAATTAATACATAAAGACAGGGCAAGATGATTACATTGATTCAAAAGAAAGAAATTAAATAATAAGGTGAATACATAAAAAAGAAGACCAATAGATATCATTTATAATAAAAGTATTAAGCTTCTAATTAAGGAATAAATTATCAGCAAGATTATAGACATCAGAATAAACCTCCTCATGCACTAAAAACTGCAACAATTCAGTCTGAAGGTGTTTTTGAATTATTGCTTTGGTTTGATTTTAAAGACTTGGGGATTTTGTTCCAGACTCTAGTTCTAAGCTTGTGAAGGATTGGTTCTTCTGTTTTGTCTGTGAATGAATTATGTGAAATTTACCAGCAGCCACAGCTCTAGTGTTATAAGAGTCAATCGAAGCCAACCTAGTGGATAGGTTCTTCAGATTTAAAGGTACAAAATCATGGTCGATATCATGCATCAAAACACCTACTGATTTATAATAGAGCATATCAATAGGAAGAATATTTGATCGCAGAAATAATGGAATTGCATGCTCAGAATTGCTAAAGAAGTAAATTAAGTGTAGAGCTCTTTTCTGAAGAATCAAGATTTTTTCAAGACTTGGTTTTGAAGTTTGGCCCCAGACCACAACCTGCCACATGGTCAACAAATTTGCTCATGTGAACCATGCAGAACACTATACAGAAAGGTAGCACATATTTTTACAAAGAGCAGGATAATGAAATGATTAGCTCAAGAACTTGGCCAATACCCAGCAATCTTGACCCCACGCTTGATCAATGAAGAATATGTAACTTATTTGCACTGTATTATATGGGTACTTTTGTTAGTATTTATTAATGATATGGAAATTAAGTGGCTCAGTATTCTGTGATTAATTAAAAGAGTGCAAGCAAGATCAGTAATATTTTCGCTGTGAAAAGTTAGAACAAACAACAAAATGATAAAACAAGATAGCTTGATTTATTCATTTCAGGATAAATTGAATTAAATTAAATTAAAGTATGTATTTTAGGGCGTTTACAAAACCCGGACCGGATCGGATCGGATCGGATTGAAAAAAAGCGGGACTGGATCAGACCGGATTAACAAAACCTGGATGGGATTGCCTCCGATTGACGAAACCCAGACCAGATCTGAAAAAAATCGGCTAGCCATAAATTCCCACCAAAATAGTCAAGTAACATCTCATGATCAAGTTTTGGCGTAGAAATAGGACTGCCTTTTTTCGCAGCCCAGTGAAGCAAAGTTGTAATGGTTCTTTTCCGTATAAGACATTCCACAGACGCCCCAAGCTCATGACACTGAAGGTATAGTTGTTTCGCCAAAACAGGCATAGAGAACTACAGAAAACAGACGAGGTAAGTTCACATACTTTATTATTTTGA
>BLFK01000602.1:144981-158200 GCA_014634185.1 Astreopora myriophthalma | reverse complement strand
TACAAAGCCATGAAACAATCCAAGTCCAACATGGAACCTCCCCTTTCTTTTATGTGCAGGAGCCATGGTGTGAGATACGTCATCCAGCCCTGTGTAGAACAGCAAAAGATTACCCAGGTTTCAGTACACACCAATATGTGAATCAGAGAAAGAGCAAGCCGAACTGACTGTAACCATGGAACATACCATCCCACAACACTCCAGAACACGTGGCTGGGAAGGTGGAGACCTTTGTAGACTTTTTCCTGGGCAAGAAGAGCAAGGTTCCTGGCTGTCTAACTTCCTTCTTAACAAGATATTTGTCCTCATTGAGGAGAAGGCCACTGCAGCTGGTAACAAAGTATCTACCCTCAACTCAGACATCTTTTTAAGAATGGCAACACCCTCCAAAGAAACGTATCTGAAGTACAACTTTCATCAACTCTATCCAAATGTTCTAGATTCAGAGGTCATTCTTGCACCATTCAACCATGGCAGGCACTGGTGCCTAGTTGTTGTGAACCTGAAAGAGAACTTTTCAGTCTCTCTGGATTCTCTGTATGAGGGTGCTGGTGCAAAAATGGCATTTTCTAGCGTCAATAACTTCCTAACAAGTTGTGCCTCCATCAACGGGATCAATACTTGGACCTTGCAGAACTGGAAGTACTTTGCAATTCCTTCATCTGACATTGCACAGCAGCTCAACAGTGATGACTGTGGGGTGTTTGTAGCCAAGTGGGCAGAGCACATTTCCCTCGGATTGCCACTTGATTTTACTCAAGATCAAATGGTTACTTTTCGTTACTCTCTCATACTCGACATTGTACGCAATTCATTGTCTCTGGATATACCTGTGAAAAATTCTGAAAAGCATGAAAAGAAATTACCCTCCAGTACAAAACCAAATGGAAAACCTGCAAACAAGAGGATTCAAACACCGGAGCTCTGGCAAATCAACATCAAACAAGGCTGCCACTGCCATGAAAACAATTGGGAAAGCCCTAAATGGCAACTTGTCAGACAATCAAGGTGCAAGTTGCAAATAATGAGCTGGACCAGAAAAAGTGCCAAACAAAACCCTGTTCAAAGATCATGCTTCAACCGACTACACAACAACTGTGTCAGGGAAAGACCCAAACTTAACCCTGTTGGACAAGCACCATTCAAATTGCAAACAGGAAGTGGGTCAGAGAATGCTTCAAATAAAACAGCGTTGGACATTATGGACAACCAAGAATCAAGTGATAACAATAACCCTAACCCTAACCTTGACAACCCTGACCAAGGTACAACTTGCAACCCACGATTTCTTTCAGTAAAAGCATCAAGAAAAACTATGCTGGACGACCAAGAAACACAAGCAAACACAACTTATGGGCCAGGGAAACCTGAACCTAAAATTCTAACAGACAATCATTGCTTAATTATTGACAACACAACTTCTACGTCAGGAAAAGCCCCAAACAACACCTCTTCAGGCACTCAAGCCTCCAATGCAAGCCGAAATTCTACGCCAGTGCACAGTGTTACCAGTAGTAAGGGAAATATTTTAAGTGAAAAGAAGAATCCATCTACTCTTTCTAACTCCCAGTCAACTTGTATAAATGAAGATCATTGTTACTCTTGCACTGTGCCACCCAAAAAGAAAAAAATCCAACACTACAGATCTACCGACAAATGTTCCTACCATCTTGCCAACAGAATACGAGTATAAATGCATTGAATTTGAAGATCTTTCAGTATTGGAAGGTACCTTTAGAGTGCAGTTCTCTATGAAAAAAAAAATGTGACATGTAAGGATGATGTAGACAAGTAGTATATGATGTATGAAACGTGCTAAATTTTGGAGGTGGGTGGAGCAGGGTGGAGCTAACTTCGGAAATTTTCGGCGTTCGTTGACAGATTTTCGGAAACCTTCGGGAGTATTAGGGAAACATAAATCGCTATTCGGAAAACAATCGGAAACCCTCCGGCATCTAAGGGATACGGGTCAATTCTTAGGTAAACTCTTAGTAACAAGTGCACTACATGACATGTTATCGGTTTTCAGGTGATTCTTTACGTGTGATTGGCGATCAATTGAATCCGACCTAGGAAACGTATTATTATGGTGGTGGGTTCAAAGATCCCCCTGTTGCCGGTGATTGTCCAACCATAAAATTAGATGCGAGTGTAGCGAAGCAAACGTGTTGTGCACCCCCTCTAACAAAGGCATACAGAGGTCTGAAAATCAAAAGGGTAGATTATCAAATAATCCAAGTGACAGGGCATGGTCCAAGGTTGAAGCAGAAAGTGCAGCGCATGCAGCAAAACACAAAGTCACACAACGTTTTGAAGATCGATACAGTCTACTTCAATAGCCCTAAGGTACATACGGAACATGTGATGATTCTAGCAATCATCGTCCATTTGTATTAAAACATAGTTACAATGGGCCACGAGCAAGTTCCTTTTCCGTGGTAGTGAAGACCCGACGATGGTGATTTGTGCCCGAGTTGTCGTGTTTGCAATGGCAGTCGCACAGACCTCCGTCAAATGTCTAAGGGGCGTGTCGTGATGCCATCCTCTAGGACCTTGCGTTTGGGATAAAAATACGAGAAGCCATCCCGCACTTGGTTGTACGTGTACACAGAGTTATTCACCACCCGAAACCCTCGATTAACACCACTACTCGCGCGTTTGGAGAGGAGGACGTTCAGATACTTGTCTTTGTCCACAGCGTTCAGTTTTCTGTTGACCCCCTTGCAACTGAACTTATCCTTGGAGCCGAAGCAATAGTAGGTTTTGCTGCAAAGCCCGATGATGCCATCACCTTGCCACTCTTCTTTGAACAGACCGGGGGTTCGCTTATCGTAAGCTCGATCTTCCGCCGTATCAGTACGCGGAAACCAGTTTTACTTGTCAGCTTCAAACGTGGCTTTTGACTCTGGTTTCACCAGACTCTCCAAGCTTTGACCTGAGATGGCCATGTAGGCGCTGTCGGTGTCCATCTCACAGAGTTGAAAATCGCTCCGGTCTAGGTACTTGTCGACACAGTCATAGTAGAACTCGAGCATCCGCCTCTTGGCATTTTGATAAACAAAGAAACCAATGGGGGAGGGAAGGTTCAGTTTGATGGTCTTCTTACACGACTGAACTTCGTAGGTGTCTTTGTTGATGGGCTCGATGGCGCGGAAATACGGCTCATTGACGAGTCGAGAGGCTTTGATATCCGAGCAGTAGCAGATGTCGCGGTGGTTTTCCTGGTTGGTGATGGTTTTCCCGTACGAGGAGTTTCCTACCAGTTTCATAGTGTCGGCGATGATGCTTTTGTCGGGATCTGCATCACCCGCCCGTCTTGCATCGGACACGGCATCCCCAAACGCCTGGAAACACCGCTCCGGTGTGTACTCAACCACTTGGTAGATCTTGGTGACTTCCAACCCATGCGCCAAGTACCATTTCAAGAGAGGGGTGATGAGAAGGATCTTGTCTCCAAAAAAACTACCAATCAGACTACGTCGAGGCTTGGGCATGATGTTGTTCTCCTCGGCGAAGACCTTCATGAAATCCCCAATGTCCTCTCGGGAGATCTCCGTGTTCTTAAAGATGGGAGGCATCTCGGCAAAATGACTCTTGAGATGATCCGGGACACGAATATCACACTCCACCACACCAAATAGTGTGTCGTTCCGCACAGCATCCAAGATCTCTGGCTCTGTCAGGGTGTATTTCTTGTCCAAGGGTCGGCCAAACTTATGTTTGACAAAGTAGGCTATCTCGGGGTGGGTCTTTTTCATGGCTGCCCATTCACAGCCCCAGATCTCCACCAGTTTCTCTTCACCTACCACCTGTCTGAGGTAGGCTGATATGGCCTGTGTGTTTTCGTACAACTTGGTCATGGACTTGCCGTTGACTTCGTTGAAAGTGTCACCCTGGCAAGGGCACCCGTGCCAATAGCAACCATGGTACTGAAAGCAGAGACCACTGACCGAGTCGTAACCATCCACGGGCCAGCCGCAGAGCCCCACACGTTTTTCTCCACCGTTGGCTTGGTGGCGAAGGTGAATCCCCTGGGAGAAGACCAACCATTCCAACCAATCACGTGCCTCTTCCGAGGTGGGTTTCTTTTCTTTTTTGAAACCGGTCTCGGCACGCCGACGATGGTACTGGCCGGTGGGCATGTCTTGCATGATGCACCGAAGGTAGAGGGCGTTGGCGTCGTAGCCCACGACACCTTGACACAGCTTGGGGTCTTGTCCGACCGCTTTCATCTCTACCTCCCGAATGTACGTCTTCCCCTTTTCGTGGTAACGATGAAAGATGATGCTGGGGCCGCCCACCATGTTTTCCTTGAATAGATAGTAGAGATCCTTGTCCTTTTCCGAGAAGAGGGTGAAGAAGGTCCCGCATGGTAGTGTGGAAAACAGATAGAGGAGCGTGACACCGGGGATGGAGATCCCTTGTTTCAACATGTCGATGTTCTTGTCACACCAGAAATCGCTCATCTTCTGGAGGGCCTCGCAGAACGGTTCGACATCTCGATTGTTGTACCACACGAGAAAGTCTCGCATGGTCTGCATATCATTGTCCTTCCACACCTTTTGACAGTAGGCTTAGTCATCGGCTGTGATGTTGTCATTGTGCAAGCTGGAATAAAACGCCTTGTGGGGTGGTAGACACGGGTGTTGGAGTTTGTCCAGCGACTCGAACCACTCGTAAGGGAAGAAGCCCTTTGTCAGTGTGCATCCATACGCTTTTAAAAATGCATCGTAACTAAAACCAGGCGCTAAGAAGTTGGTCACATCCAAGAAGCGCAAATGATCCGTGTCGATGCACATAAAGTTGTTTAACTTTTTAATGACAAAGTCCACGTCATATTCGTGTGTCAGGATGGGCATGAGAAATTCTTTCAGGGTATTGATATCGTATGTAGCAGAGTTGAAACCAACCACAGGGAGCTGGGCGAAGTGTGCTTCGAGTTTTGGGAGCAGTTTTCTCAGTGGATAGACGCGCCTCTTAGGTGGTGTGTCACTGTCTTCTTCTTCCTCTGCCTCAGGGTCTTGATGTTCCTTGTCACCCTTTTCTCGTGCCTCGTCCTCCTCGATTTTCATTTTGATGGTCTCAAAGAGGTGGATAATATCTTGGTCCTCGTAGAGGATAGCCTCAGCGGCTGCACTGATGGTGTGGAGGTGTTCGTTCATCTGTACTACTAATGCCTTGGGATCCCCTTCGCTGATGAGGCAAATGGGTTGGGTGTGGCCAGGAACATTGGAACAAAGGCTCACGCTCGCGGGAACGTGTTTGTGAGTCCACTCCAATTTGTCGGTGCTGTTCAGGTCGGTTTGTTTGACCAGCATTGCTTCAATATCGCAGGTGGCCCAATACGGGAAGTACTTGACACGTTCAGGGACAGCGATTCCTTCATCCTCCAGTTGGGCAAAGATGGACGATGGGGTCTTGTACACACCTCCGGGGAACTTGTGGACAACAGTACCCTCACGTTCTTTCATGGCGATTTAACTGGAAACCGGTCTTCCAATATTTTCCACAGCGAGAACATTGGTAGGAGTGGGCGTACTTGGTCATATCACAAATGTAAGAGAAATGATTCTCGTACAAGTTTAAGTACACGGTATCCTTGTAATGGCACATGGATCTGTAGATCAACCAAGCTGCAATGTCGGGGCTGTCGTCATCAGCAGATTGTTGCTCGTCCACCTCGTCATCATCTCCATCCGCTCGTGTGAGACCCAAGGAGTACCCAAAAATATTTCACTCAAATGTTCGTTCGAGGTCGTACAGGTCTTCTAGCTTGACCCCTTCAAAGTCCTTTGTGTTGATAGGACCCAAATGGGCGGCACAATACTTTTCAAAAAATTGTTTGGTTGCCTTTTCCAAATTGTTTCGGGTACAACCATTGCTGATTGCCAGAGCCCTGAAGAAACACAGGTTGTCTTGGTATTGCTTACCAAGCACATTCCGAACCAAGCCTATGATGCCCTGGTTGTTTCTCAAGTAAGGTGGTAGTTCCAGACAACAGCCGATGGGGTGTCCGCGAAGTTTGGTCACAAAGAATGTGACGTTGGTGATCTGCTCGACCACCCATTTTCTGTTGTCGCGTTGTTGGCGCACCCACTCCAAGACGTCCAAGTTGTTCAGTGCCTCTCGTACTTGCTGCAGGTCAGCTTCTCGTGAAATTAGGAAGGGTTCGGGGAAAACCTCGTGGTTGTTTCTAGAGGTGTGATAATACCTCAGTTCACCCGTGTCGTTGTTTTGCAAAAGGAAGGCAAAGGACAAGTTCAGTTTGAACACAGTCTGTTGATCGTGAAAGATACCATTTAAGTGTTCCACCATGTTAGCAGGCTGGAGATCTCGCAAGCGAAAGTTATACCAGTCGCGAAGACGGTTGTTTCGACTAAACTGGGTCCGTATCTGATACCATTTTTGACCATAAATGGGTAACGGGCTCCGTTGATCTTCTGAGAGGTCGCTATACTTCTTTGGATCCTCCATGGCTCTCCAGTTGGGTCTAGCTGTAGGTATAGACCCTGATTGGAATGGTCCCGCACTGCCACTCTGCATCGGGTGAGTGTTGTGGGAAGCAACAGGATGCATGTTCTTTTTGTGTCGAGTGAGGTTGTCCAAACGAGTAAACGTTTTTCCACACTGCTGGCACTCGAACGGTTTGGGATGGTAGGCACGATTATGAGCCTTGAAGGCACGGGTCCCGTAAAACTCTTCGTGACATGTTTCACACCAAATGGTCTGGTGAATCTCTATCATGTGCCGCTCGAGGCCTTTTGTTCCAACAAACGTTTTCCCACACTCCTTACACTTGTGGCTATCCTCAACAACTCGTTTCTTAGTGGGTGGTGTGCATTCTTCTACGTCTTCCTCATCTGGTTTCCGCTTCTTATCGTCCATACGTCTTCGACACCCCGCCTGATGTGCTGCACACTTATCGTGACGATAAAATCGAGTCCCACAAAATGCACTCATGGGACTTCTCATGGGAATGCTTCTTCACGTGGCGATTCAGAGCATCTTGTCAACTGAAGCTTTGGCCGCATTGCTCACAAACCAACCAACGGTTGCCGTGGACCGCTTTCTTGTGTCTGAAAAGGTTTCGTTCCTCCGTAAACCGTTTCTTGCAAATGTCACACGAAAAGCTCATTTTGCCTTAGCTCCACCCTCTATGAAGGTCTGACTAGAAATGAGTTTCGGGCTCCACTGCGCGGAAATTTATAGCCGAATGACCCACTGCGCACGTGAATGCCCCACTGCGCACGTGAATGCTCCACTGCGCGCGTGATGAAAGCACGAGAACGTGGCTGCGTCCATCATAAACGACGAGCCACCGAGATAAAGCATCGTCTGATTGAGCTCCAATTGGTTTTGATGACTAAGTGATGTTCAAAGTTCGTGTGATCTATCAGAGGTGTGACTACCATCCACAAGGGGTCACGTGGAGTCTTTTTGGCGGGAAAAGATAACAGGGATGGGGTATCCCCCAGAAGACTGCTCTGCGTCAGATGGACGCTCGCAGAAGCCGCAGGATGATCGTTCTGTTTGTGCCTTGTGAGGTTGTTCAAACGAGTGAAGGTCTTTTCGACACTGCTGGCACTCGAAGGCACGGGTCCCGTAAAACTCTTCGTGGCACGTTTCACACCACATGGCCTGCTGAATCTCAACGGTGTGGTGGTCGAGACCTTTGGTTCCAACAAACGTTTTTCCGCACTCCCCGCATTCGCCCATTTCTCAATGAAGTTATCCCTTCTGAAAGGGAGCACCACCTCCTGCTAACTTGCGCGTTTTTCCTTTGAAAAGGGAAGGGGGTGGGGGATATCCCTAGGAGCACGCAGCTCATGCTTTTGTGGACCGTGCCCTTGTTCAAACCAGCTACTCGGACTCTTATGAAGTGTTTTCACCCACGTCAGCAGCAACCATGTTTTGCTTTGTTTGCGTTTTTTGACCGAAACAACGGAAATTTTTGCATAAGAATAGAGTTCAAGAACACCAACATGTCCGTGAAAACACTCTGTTGGCAGTGAGGGAGGAAAGTGGACGGACCCTAACCCACAAATGTCCACCACCTTGTCAACAGAGTGTCAGACAATGACATCTATCGACTACCAACAGTCAACGAGCATTGAGGGAGGAAAGTGGACGGATCCTAAGCCATCAATGTCCACCACCTGGCTGGCTCGAACTACCCAGATGCATTACAAGTGTCATGAAATTATTTCTCCAGAGAAAAATCAGAGAAAAATCAGCGAAAAAGTAACTCACCAGAAAGAAAAGAGGAGGTCCACACAGCTGCCTGACATCTTCAAAAAAAAAAATAATAATAATAATAATAATAAAGGCCATGACTGCTTCTTGTGAATGAAGGAACCACTCCTCACATATTTCCGGTTTTTTACTCCACGAGCGTGTCCTGAAGAAAGGGACCATTTTCAGGTACTTGCACTACCCCTTGGTAGGTCCCATGACCAACCCACTCCCATAGTCATGCACGATTTTTTAATTTGGAATTTAAAACCTTAAAGCTCCCAATTTCTCTCTCATTTTATTCACTTTAACGCTAAATCCTTCAAATCAAATAATTTAATGTTTTCCTTTCGTCCCACCCTCTCTCTCTCTCTTAAATGAAAACGTTACAGTTTATGCAAGACATGGAAAGTTGCAAGCGAAAAAGGTCAAATCCCCTTAGACCACCTCCCTGGATTTACCCATTCCGTAATTCACCGGAGGGCTCAGCGAAGTGAGGCGATGGAGTCCATTTGACTGGAAGAGACAGCAAAAATGCAGCACACTTGAATTAAAGTGAAAAGATTAAAGTGTCTGACGTTCAAATTTCTGTAGTATCCCTACTTTCAACTAAGGTAAGAAACAGAACTACAGTTTGCCAGGCCACAACGTTCCCGCCCAAAATAATAATTTACTGCTTTTAGCGCCTCATATAAACGAACATAATTAATTTTGGCGCCAAAATTTTCATTCACTCGAAAAAGACCTCGTGTAAACACCAGTGAACAACTGACGGACAAAGACAGTTCTCGTTGAAATTCCCGCCCAAATTTACGAGACAAGCGAATGCAAACATTGCTGCAACTTCACACATTCTCTCGGCAAAATAAGAACGAGGAGTCTGTCAAATTTTCACCGAGTTATCCTTCGATTTACTTCCAAACCACTTTGACCCAAGAGACCAAATTCTTAGAAGGTAATGTTTTAAAAATCGAAAACTATCACTACAACCTCGAAGGGAAAACGAGTTTGAGTGCTTTGAACACCACAATATGAGATCGATCAAAGGCTACCGAGGGAAAACGTCGTTCGCACATTTGGCAATTACGTTTCACGACCTGAACGAAGCGGGCGCTGAATCGAGAAAGAAAGCTGATCTGTAACTAAATCCTGGGGCACATTAGATTTAGCAGGTTCGTCCCAGAACATGCTAACTACCTAATTGTTTCCATCTAGGTGTCAAGCATTGAAATGCATCGGAAGGAGAAGATAAAAATAATAGCTCACCTCAGTCGGAACTTACCGGTGTACAATGAGCCTGACGCGTGGGAAAAGACCACTGCATTTCTTGTGAGATACGGTATAGCCGAACGAGTGGACCGAGAGATGTCAAACTATTTTACCCGCAAGCCAGTTTCCAGGTTAAATGACACTACCTAGATTCGCTCCTTTACTTGCCACACACCGCGAAAAATAGAGACATGCAAAGTTTCATCCGAATTCCGCCATATTGTCACGTAGACTGAAGGAAACCGCGAAGCGACACTGTTTGTATAAGCGAAGTTCCCGTGAATGTCTTAGCTTTACCAATCACAGCCTTTTACCGTCCCAAAATGGCATCATGAAATCACCCTTAGTTCCAGGTTCTACGCGGGGCCTTCATTCAACGCTGATACGGCGTGACGTTTACCGCAGAACAACAATGTCACGCATAGTGTTTCCAATAGCACCTCTGGAACCTCTGTGAGTGTTCGAGTTCACCCTGACCAAAGCTCGTGGGAACTTGTCGTGGATTTCTCCATTTCACAGCTTCAAAGGTTTCGCTGGTTTGTGGCTGTGTGTGGGGGTGTTTTTTTTTTCTCTCGGAAAACCAAAACCTTGACTCGAGCGAAAACCTTTTCTCGGAAAACCGGAAATGGTGGTTTGACAAAAAATCACAGAGGTTTGGTATGACAAATGATTGCAAAACTAGGATCTTAGCTTGAATTTTGTTGGTGGTCAGTGTGTACAAGTAGCTTCGCAGAGCTGTTTTACGTGGATCTGTTTTCTTGGAAAACCAACCCAATGGCTTTTCTCGGAAAACCGAATGGGACATCATCGCCCTAGCCGCCGCAAGCAGCGACGACGGCAGTTTTTGTGAGTGTCTTCATCGTTTTCATCGACTATTTTACCTTGTTATGGTTGACAATCATTTCGTTTGTCCTTGAGCTCATGTTCTCGGGTCAATAGCTTAAGAACTGGTGTGAGTTTTCAACATTGAACAGCACGTATCTTAGGAAAAAACGATATCAGCCACGAAGGTCGCTTAAAATGCCTCAATATGTTGTCCCTGGAAAAGAGACATTATGTTTTTGATGTTGACATTATTCTTGAAAGCTCTAAATGGCTAACTTAATGTGGATTGAACGCCGTTTTTGAATTTATATTCCCAGGCTGATCGTTACAGCTTTAGACATGTTGATGATTATTCGTTAAAGTCAACCTTTGTCAAGACCACTCAATTTAAACACAGCTATTTGAACAGAATTATAGGAATATGGAATTCTTTACCCTTAGAAGTAAGTTTCGCACCTAGTCTGGCAGTTTTTAAGCTCGGATTGTCATAATGGGGGTTGAAGTTTGGGGGTTGAGCTTGTTCTATCTCAATGATTTTAATATTATTTTAGTGTTCTCTGGGTTACTTATATTTGTTTTTGTATATATTTATTACATCCTTAGTTTAACTCATTCGTGACCTGTCTTCGTATGGAGTGTTACGTAGTAGTACTTAGTATGGAGTGTTACGGAAATCTGTAGGAAAAGGTAGTGTTTGCTTTATTAAGGTCATTAAATATATTAATATTGTGAATAATCGAACTTATCGACTTCACTGATCGAACCAACCGGTGTGCTACTTGTTCCATTACATTTGGTAATATGGGCTTCGTTTGAGTTTGTTTATTGGATCTTTTGAAGCGAGTCGCGTGTGCAATGATGGAATTTTGTGGTTACAGTATTTCTCGGGAAGAATGCAGTTGTCAATGCGTGCAGAAGAATTCCTTTTTGCTGATAAGGTAATTTTCTGTTCACATTTTCCCAGCGGTCCGAAAAGGTTGTAATACTTTAAAAAACTCAATTGTATCTTTAAGCATAATTTCGACTGAAGTTGTGTAATTTCAGTAGAACCCGTCATATAAATTATCGAATATTCTACATTTGGGCCCGGTTGACAATTTGCGTAATTTTGACTTTTGTTTACATTCTGTGGACAAACACCACTGAAATTGTCATTCATTCATTCGTATTACCTGTGAAAGCATTTTGTGTGGGGTGTTTTGATTTGAAAACTCCCCTTTGGGCTACCTTAGAAAAAAGTTTCATTGTTGAATTTGGGATCTCAGGCGTCTTGTTAAAAAACGTTTTGGTGAGACCTTTTTCGCAGTTGTTGGTCATTGCTTTTGTATTGTCCACTGAAATTGTCATTCATTCGTATTACCTGTGAAAGCATTTTTGTGTGGGGTGTTTTGATTTGAAAACTCCCCTTTGGGCTACCTTGGAAAAAAGTTTCGTTGTTGAATTTGGGATCTCAGGCGTTTGGTTCAAAAACGTTTTTGTGAGACCTTTTTCATCATTGTTGGTCATTGCTTTCGTATCATTTAAGGTGGGGTCTCAAGAGACCCTGAGGCTTGTCCAGGGACGGTCCAGGTCTGAGGGTGGGGCTGGGTTCAGTCTACTGTGGAAAACGGTCTGGGTCATCTACGAGGAATGGCATGTCGATCATCGGTGGCACTGGTCCAGGGTACAACCATCGGTTTCCGACCGGGTGGTACAAGAGGCACCGGGAACAGCGGAAGCAACCAGGTTGGGTCGTGGAGGGCGGGTTACTCTGCGAGATGATGGCGTACCTCTTGTACGGACACAGCGCCAGGCTCTCCATCTCTTTCACCACCAGTCGCATTCTCTCGTGGTGCTCCATCTTGGCTTTCATGTCCAAAATAATCGCTTGGATCTCGGGTGGGAGCATGTCCCACCAACTCTCCATCTTGGATTTGAGATGCTCTCGCAGCACTCTGCCTCTTTTATCGAAATCATCCCGACCAATCAATGTTTGTCTCAGGGTCACGGGGTCTTCTGGGGGATAACCCCCCATCCCCCTCCGGCTGGTTTTTTTTCAAAAAGGGCCCGGTGCGAGTCTCTGATTGGTGTGAAGGTTTTCTATAAGAGGCAGAGCCCTGCCCTCATCCCTTCACTCCACTCTTGACAATCACCAAAACTCCAAGATGGCCGACATGTTGTGTTATGACCCGTGTGAGGAGGTCTGTGCTGTCTGCCTGCATCTCGAACTGCCCAATGTGCCTACCCTCCACTTGATTGCCCGGATGACCGCCGTCAACCACGTGGCCCAGTCCAAAGGTTTGCGACCGGTCCACCTGTGGGACCCCGTCCACATGTTTTGTTGCGGCCAACATATTCACGTGTTTTGTCTGATGTGGTTTTGTCTGGCTGAGTACGGTGACCTGAACAAGCGCGACTGGTCCTGCCCCTACTGTCACGGTCTCCTCATCAACGTCCCTTGACAGCTCAAGGACCCCCCACCAAAAGTACCCCCTCCGGAGAAGAGACCCCCTGTGCCGTGTCTGCCGAGGATGCTGACGACGATGACCTGACGTCAAACGATGGGTTCGTCCTGCTCGAGACCCCTCCCAACTCCGACCTGGAGGAGCTTCTGTAAAATAGCGTACATATTTGTGTTTTTAACCATCAGGGAAGGGGTGCTTTGTCAGTATAGATTGTTGTGCATTAAAATTGTGTTTTTTTATGATTTTTCTGACTTTTTTGCCAGTTCACTTCCGGTGACGTCATGTCCAGTCCCCTTTTTTGGCACGCGTTTTCCCTTTTTTGGACAGACCCCCTGCAAAGCCCAAGTAGTCGCACTACACCATGGTCGTACTACCTGACCCATCCGCATGCTCCGTTTGCTCTGGAAATTGAAATCTAGCCAATCAGAGCCCTCCTTTTCCAATCGTCT
>BLFK01000602.1:117481-122481 GCA_014634185.1 Astreopora myriophthalma | reverse complement strand
GTGTGTTTCCCTGATTTCTTAATTTTGTGGATGGTTGCATCAAAGTTGTCTACCATTTGTCGTTTAACAAACTGGGATTTACAAACTCTGGTGACTGCCTTCTCTGTCAGATTTCGTCCAAGTTTCCTGATTTCTTCCTTGAGCCCCTTGTTGTCATGTTCCAGGTCTAAGTCCAATGGAACATTGGATCCTTTTCCCTTGACAGATCGATTCCACTGTAGTCTGTATGCTTGGCGCGGTGTCAAGAGACTATTTACCTGTAATGTATAGTACAGGGCCTCAACAGCATATTTGGTGCTTCCAGAATCTTTCTTGAAGTGGAGAAGAAACATTTTCCAGCACCTTAAATTCCTGTCGCCATCCCCTTCACCAACAGCATCGAGAAATTCTGTGAACAAAAGACCATAGTTGATCAAGCAGCAGTTATAGTTGTAAGAATCATCTTTCTTTGTTTGTTTTGGCTCTGTTGATGTGGTGGTGTTTTCATTAAATGTTACATCTTCGGTGACTGGTGGAGGGTTGTGCTGCTGTTCATGGTCTCTTTTTCGTTTCCCATCATGCTTGAAAGTTGCTGGACACCCTGGTGATCTGCACATGAAACGACCTTCTGGAGTAACCATTTGCCTTGAATTTATCTGGTCTATTTCATCCTCATCTAGCACAGCACTTATAATGTCAGCAGCTTTTGAATTAGCAATTACAAACATGTCCAAGATTGCTTTGGCAACCTTGAACAAATAGAGCCTGCCTAGAATGCTTTGGTTGTCGTTTTCTTCTTGGGCCAAGTGTGGCATTTTCATGGTTACAGGCGAGGCATCAATGGATGACATTCCAAGAATCTTAAGGGCTGCTGCAACCACTCTCGCTTCAAATTCAAGAAGGAAAAATTCCTTGCACTGGGTGTAAGCTTCGTGGACATCAGCCTTTACATTCCTTCGGTTGATAAGATTTCGATCACTGTACATTGTACAGGCCTCACCAGCAGATTTGGGAGAGTACAGATTGTTGAAGATGTTCTAAAAAAAGAGAACATTTCTTCTGTTATATGAAACCATAAATGTGACCATATGGTGCAAAAAAAGACCCTGGAGCACAGGGTCCTATGAATGAATTCGAGATGACGAACTTTTAACAAAATAGATAAGAAAATAGATGTAAAAGACCAGTCTCTTAGCTCCCCAAACTGCAGGTATTAGAGCATAACCTTTTCTTACTTTTTTATAATCTTAGCAGAGAATAGACCACTTTCGATATATTAAAATTAAATTCAGCTTGGCAGCGAGGCTTAGAGGACACAAACAAAGGAAACTGAATGACCATGTTTATTCATTTCTTTTGTTTGTGTCCTCTAAGCCTCACTATGAAGCTGAATTTTAATATATCGAAAGTGGCCTATTTGCATTGCTTTATGTGCCCAGTTAACAAGCACCCTGTCTTTCTGCATCAGTGCAGGAAGAAATAACATCTCAATGTAGTTAATATTGCATGCTCATTCAACTGTTGGCTACATAATGTACAGTGCATGACAATATATTGCTGAATTGTATTAAGTCCCAATAAAGTACATGAGCTCAGCACTTAAATTCCAATGTGTTTATTTTCTTAAAGCTGCAAATTTTAATACTTACACTCAAGAACTTAACACCAGCATGCCAGTCTGCAATCCCGAAATGGAAACCCTCCAAACGATCCAAGGGTGTATAGCCATTGGCCATGGATTTTACAGCATTAACAGCTCTCTCAATTGTCAACTGATCTCCAACAAGACCTTGTTCATCAAACCTTATTTTGTCTTCCTCGCCAACTGTTGCAACATACTGCTGGCATTGCTGTAGTACCTTGACAATTCCCTCATTTGTCACTTCGGATTCAAAAATAATGCCCATCTGCATCTAAGAAACAAAAACCAACCACAGAAAACAGGTTGTCATTTCATTTTCAGAAGAAGACAGTTCATTTCAAAGAGAGTAGCAGCAACATTTGAAATAAGTAATATGAAATATTATAATATGAAATGTGAAATATGATGTAATGGTTGTGATATTGGTGTTTTCAAACCTGAATGAAATACATGTTGAAGGTCAATTTGTTCCAACCTACTTGTAATTCAATTTTTTCCAACCTAGGTCAATTTGTTCCAACTTAGGTCAATTTGTTCCAACCTACGTCAATTTGGTCCAGCCTAGGTCAATTTGTTTCAACCTAGGTTAATTTGATATTGCAGATTAATTTGTATACAGTTAGGGCAGAGGTACATGTACTGTAGTGTAATAATGGCTGGTATATTCTCTTTTATAAGTATGACTGATTTGAATAATTTAAGGAAATCCATTAATACCACAATGTATATGTAATTAAAAAACTTGCATTCAAGTCTGCATGGCTCAATGGTAAGGCATCAGGACCTGAATCCAAAGGACAACCAAAGGTCTGTGGTTCAAGGCTCCCAAGGAAAGAATTAAGATAAAAAGAATACAAGTTGGGATGTTGGGAGAGCAGGGAGGGAATAGTAGGTGATGTAAGTAGAGAAGAAGGAAGATGAAGAGAAGATTGAAGGTGCCAAAAATATTCTTACAAAAGCAAAAGCAAAAAAACAAAAAACAAATTGAACTAGGTTGGAACAATTTGACCTAGGTTGAAACAAATTGACCGGCAACATATAGGGAAAAGTAAGGCATTCTTTATGTAAACATTTCCTACTTTTGATTAATACTCATTGAAAGGGAGATATGATTGATATGAACTATGATTAATAAAATGATATGATGATATGATTGATTAAAACTATGGCATTATTATCAAGCACCTTTTTGGACTGCTTGCTCATCTCTTCCGAGTGCCTGTGCTTAATGTGTTTGGGAACATGGTTTCCGAGACACTGCAATGCTGGAATTCGCTTCATCAGGATACGTTGAATGTGTACCAGGTAATTATCATACAATGCTTTGTGATCAGCCATAGAGGGAATAAGATCTTTGTTTTGTACATCTGCAACATCCATAATGGGCCTATCATCTGCCAGGTGATTTCCAGATACCCTGTTCTCAACAATATTGTGGTTTACCCAGTGAATATCACTGTTTTGATGATCGGATGACATGTGTCGCACTTCTTGTCGCATGTCCCAATTGTCAACCACAATAGAGAATCCACATTTTGGTTCTACAGTTGAATTGGCTATGGCTGAACAGTGTCCTTCTGAGATTCTGCATGATACAAATGGACTATTCATTTGTTGATAAGGGGTTGGTATTTCACTGTACTGATATGTCGCTCCACTTAATTGAACATTGACTGGTTTGTCTGTACCAAGGGTTGGATGGCTGACTGGAGATGGAATGCTGTCACTATGTTGCTCAACCAGAACTGGACAAGAAGTTTCCTTGAGAGAACTGCTAACCTGAACTTGCTCAGTTGCAGATAGTACAGTGTGGTGAGGAGAAAGAACTACTGGAATGCTGTTGAGTTCCTGATCTGCAGAAGTACTGGTAACAGCAGTGGTATGTGTTTCTTCAAGAGAAACACTGGCTTCCACTTGTTCAGTTGCAGATGATGCATTCTGACCAGGACAATTCTGTTGTTTCAGACTTTCGTTACCTCTTTCCTTCAATCGAACAAGCATTTTGTCAAATGAACTGCCATAGTCATCCATTTTTCGTAACAGGCGACTGCTTGACACGGTCAGTCTCAAAGCATTTAATCGTGTTAGTAATGCCTGAAAATAAGATAACATTTGGTTAGTGCTTTGAGCTTGAAATACAATCATGAATCGCAGCAACTTACATGTATTTTTTGCAGTTGATTTCTCAGTAGGTACATGTAACTATATATCTTAAAATCAAAGAATAGTAATTTTTGACTAGAATGGATCACAAGCAATGGTAAGTTTCAAAGAAAGAAGGATTTGTTACCTGTGATTCTACTAAAATATCAAAAAATTCGTATATAAATCCTGTAAAATATATATTACTAGTCATCAATTTTGATCAATTTTTATTTCGAACATCCTAGTAAGCATTTAAAAAGTCTGCTAATTATTTAAAAAATTAGACCCCTAGCCCGAAAGAGCTAAAAAAAACAATTAGACCCTTTGCCCTCAAGGGCCACAGGTCAATACCTCATTCGGCGTCACCTCATGGGCTATTGACCCTGTAGCTCTTTCGGGCTATGGGTCAATAGCCCATGAGGTGAAGCCGAATGAGCTATTGATCCGTGGCCCTTGAGGGCAAAGGGTCTAACTGTTTTAGCATCACCCAACTAGTTGGACAGAAAGGGCGTTAATAAAGTTTGCAAATGCAAGTTAAGAAATATTTATTTGGGGGAAAAACAAAAGAAAAACCGGCGAATTTTGCTATACGATTACTATTACTAATAGTCCCTTAGTAGCATAGCCAATCAAAATGCAGGATTTGCCTTAGACCACTAGTTGGGTGATACAAACATAAGATATTAGCACTTTCTATTGCAATTAAAAACAATACCTGATTGGCACTTGACCTAATTAGTACTGTGACAAGTAACTGTACAGCATCCATGCCCCTTGACCTTTCCCTTAAAAGCACTGCTCCAGCCATTGCCACGCTTGGAAGCCAAGAAACAGTCTTCACATCCTTTCGTCTTCCTGATAAGGCACAAGACATAAGGAAGGAATAAAACAGTGGGGCTTTATTCTTCCACTCCAGACATAGGGATTCAAAGTCAAAGTTCATCATGTCTTGACTGTTACTCTGTCTTGCCATAGATTGGTTTTTGGTGGAACAAAGTGAAGAACACTCTGCTGCTATTGATCGCAGAACATATTTTACAACTTCTGCCCTCAAGAGTTTGTGCCGCCAAATTTTATGTGCCATCTGTTGGTAGGTACCACGAAGCATTGCTTTCCCGATTGGCTCCATGTCCTTTGCCAACCTTCTGCGCCTAGTGTCACTTGGCCATACAACCTCTATCTAAAGAATAGAAAGTATTTATAATATTATTACACTTCAGGAATAACACGGTGA
>BLFK01000602.1:102481-107481 GCA_014634185.1 Astreopora myriophthalma | reverse complement strand
AGTATCATTAATAACATTATTGCATCCTGGATAAGTGCACCTGACTGGGAGTGTCCAAACTGTGTTAGGATCCCAAAAATAAGCAAGATTGGCAAACCTTGTTCCATCCCAGATTTCATGCTTCACCGGCCACCCCCAACCATCTTTCATCTCATCTGGAAGCCAGTGGTCACGTTGTGACCAATAAGCAGTCATTTTCTTGCACATTTCTAGAGAAGAGCAACACTTTTTTACTTTGTCTGGTAGGCCTAAGTAGTAGTATGGGATTGTCCCTGAATGACCACAATAGGGTCAAGCTTCATCTCTCGATTCCATCAACCTATAGTGACTAGAATGATCATTACTGAGACAAATCCAATAATGTTTTGGCTCAGAAAAACCCAGTTCCTTAAGCAGTTTCTGCACATCATCCCAGTTTCTTGGCCAATGAATTGCAGCGTCATTATTTCCATTTGTATGCAAATTTTTACCCCACAGTAAAAGTTCTTCAAAATGATTTATGGAGCAGCCAATTTTGTTTTATTTCCACTAAAGGAAGAACATTGTCCTGTACAAACTTCTTCACATTCTCTTCCTCGTCATCACTGCCAACCGAGCGTGTTCCATCATCACTTGGTCCTGACTCGTCATCATCATCAGCTGACCCTGGACCACCAGCACTACTAAAGTCAGTGAATGAAATATCATCATGATCATGGCCTGTGCGCTCGGCCCCAGCACAAAGATCACTAGGGTGTGGAAATTCGCTGTAAGTGTCTGCAAAACAAAAAACACGATCAAGTTTGAATTCGTGCTCTTCATATTCCACAGGAAGCTCCAAAGCTGAGCACTCTACTTGCTCCAACGTTTTGCCTCCACGCAGTCATACGCCAAGTTGCCCTTCCATCGCATTTGTCACATGGACAGTGTACATGAGGTTTTCCTTTCTTGCCGATTTCCTGAGCTTCAGCGGTTAACTGGCAATGACAGCAAGTAAGAGAAACGTTCTCCTCTGATTGCATTCCAGTTTGTTTAACACTCGAAGCAAAAAACAGAGACAAGAAAGAAAAGAACCGCAACATTCAGTACAAGCGCCATGAGTCTGCCATGTTCAGTCTTCAGGGTACGCACAGGGTCTGGTAACCATAAATGGAATCAGGGGATCTGGGAATGAGAACGTAAAGGCGCCAAAGTCTTTTCTCTTGCTGCAAAGACTGGTGTTTCGCAGGTCCCGGTATATTTGCGGTTTTTACTTTCTCTAATTTTGCTATGGCTGAAAACAGCGAGCCATTGTCTTCACAAAACCCAGGTAGATGTATTTTTTAAATGCTAGTTATGTTGGAGTATACGTATCGTTGCGAGTACATATTTACATGTAGCTTTTAGGTGCCTTCAAATCCGTATTATATAAGCTCAATTTTGGGTGCCATCTCGATCTTGTTCAGTTGTTACAGACAATAATGGTTACCAAGCCCTTCTTTTAAGGATTTGCGGCGCCTTTATTGGAAAGTCTCTCATACATGTCATACCTGTGATTAAATACATAAACAGAGAATGAGACGTGCACGATTAGAAACCAGTGGAAACTGAAGTTGTACACTGAGCCACACAACATGCCGCAGCTTGAGACGCTTGACGTTCTTGTTTGCTTTCGATTCCAGATTCATTTGTTTCATAAACACTGTTCACGTTCCACACCGCTTACTCTCAACCGTTATTTTTTCTCTCTTTATGATCAATCAGTGGAGTGGAGTCCTGCTGAACTAGCGTTGTGGCTTAACACACAGCATCCGGATTTAAACGATGAGGCAAGTCTCCTACAGGGTAAGCATTGTTTAAGTTTGGCTTTCCATCTCCTTTTTGCAATCAGTTGGCTGTCAGGCCTGGGGGTGAAAGAGGGAGATGGATAATCCATGCCCAGGGCTGTGGGCGAAGACGTCTCCTCACTAACTGTTTAAATTTTCGGCATGTGGCCTGTGCTGCATTATTTTAACACGTTATTTGGCTTGCATATAATAGGCAACGTATGGAAGCTCCTACCAAAATTTGACTTTGTTTGTAAGAAGGAGGCATATTAATATTATTAAGCTTATAATTCAATTCCAGAAAGTGAAATATCTGGTAAAACACTGGCACTTGTAGATAGGCAGTGTCTCAAGGACATTGGCATAGGATCAATTGGAAAACAACTTACCGTCTTGGCATGTATCAAACAAAACAGCTACTCTGTAAGTATAAAGATTGTCTAATATTATCCTCCTCTAGTGTGATAGTGCTTTCACACAGCAATCAATCATAACCATTGAGCATGATATTTGTCAAATTCGTCCAGACGTAAAAGTGGTGTTAGTCACACCACTTAACCCTGAAAAGCTTAGGGGAGAGCTAGAGGTTTAGTGGAGAATTTAATTTGACTGAAAGATGTCTTCATTTTAATATATATGGGCAATTATATTTTTGGATAAGAGATAGTTGTGAGAAAGGGTGGGAACAAGAAGAGTATTCAACTGAACTTTCCATCAACTTCAACACATGGAGGAATTATTAGTGTGGTGAAAAATTACTAATATGGAACTGTGTGGAACTTCATGCACCCAAACATGAAAGTGAGAAGCACATACAATCCTTGAACAAAGAAATTGTTAAATGCTTATGAACTCTTTTCATAGAAAGCCTGTCAAACAACATTTGAATTAGATTAATTTTAGCAAGTACACAAGGAGAATCCAGCCCAAAACCAAGTTCTGCCCACAGTCCTTCAAAAGGTATGAAAGTAAAAATAACAAGAAAAGACAAACAGCAGATGACAGCTGAAGACAAACATTTGTACCATAGCAAGTGAGTAAAGTTTTATTAATGAAATACTATAATCCATTTTATTGCAGAGCAAAACATTGCACATACATTGTGTTCCTGTACTTAGAGTTATTTATTTACTGTGTTATTTAAATTGCAGGATAAAACTCATAAGAAAGGAATGTGTCAAGAAATGGCCTGGAAACAAAAAAGTGTATTTCCGCAGTAACAATGTAAACAGCTTAATTCTCTCAGAAATGGTGTCTTCATTGGAGCCCATCTGCACAGTGAAGCAAATTGGCTTTGGGGCAAAGTAAGTGAAGGTTACCTACTGAGCCCTGACTAAGTTGCCAAAGGGCAAAAGTTGCTGTTGTTGTTGTTGTGTGATTGTTTCAGGTGCAATCAGAAACCACATTTTACAGTGGGTAAATGAAAAAAACAGAAAGCTAACAGATAGCTATGATTTTGAGGTACTACAGTTCCTTGTAAGGAATACTACTTTTAAAAATTCTATTTCGTTTAAGGCAATTTGGGAATGAAACCTTAGCACTTTCCTCTTGTTTTTTTAAAAGAAATCTAGGACACCTGCAAAGAGGGCTCTGTCGAGTCAAGCAACAGATTCAAGCGAGAGCATTGGTAAGTAAAGGATATGGTAACAGCCAGCCAATTATGATCTTGTATTATTAGTAATCTTGCATTATTACAGATTAATTTTTAATTTTTTGATCAGATTTCAAACATATGCTATCTGAACACTCATTTGTCTTCTCAATGACCTGACTTGTTGCTTTTTTTCTTTTTTCTCTTCTGCTTTCAGATGAAACAGACACAGAAAAACCTAGTCTTGATGAAACCTGCAGAAATGAAGGCACTGATGACATATCCCTGTTATCCGACTACAGTGCACAAATCATCTGTGCAGTTTACTTCAAAGTGGCAACCTTCAGAAATTTAAGTGTCAAGAAGTAGTAGTAAAAATAGTAGTAAAATCGTTTATTAAAAAACATCATACATTACAGTCGTAGGACTGAATTACGTACAATATAAAGAATTACAATAACAAATGCCTAATTACAATTGTGTTTAAAAGATTATTTACATCGCATGGCTAATAATAAAAGTTCATAAAGCGATTGGTGCGACAAACTGGAGTATTAAAACGTCTCTTATTTCTCAAACGCCAAGCGTGAGAACTGAACATTTGAGGTAACAAATTAGCCAGTTTGTGGTGTTCATTACTTACAATGTCTTCAAATAATTTAATAGATAATGACTCACGTCTCTCGGAAAGTGTTGTAATTCCAGCCTTATTCAACGCCTCACAATACGATAAATTAGGAAAAATTATTCGCATGGCGCGCCTCTGAATACGTTCGATGTCATCAGACAAATATTTCGGGAGACTACGATGGAATAGCTGACATGAGAATTCCAGGACTGATCTAATTACACTATAATAAAAAGCTAACAGGTCATCGGAACTTATGCCAGCTCTCTTTAGCTGACTCAAAAGATACAATCGACGTGCGGCTTTAGAAGCAATAGTATCCACGTGATCGTTCCATTTCAGGACATTACTGATCGTGACCCCTAGGACTTTAGCAGAAGATACCCTCTGAAACTGCACGCCGTCTATCGTAATCGGGCTATAGGGTGGTGGGGTTTTCTGAAAACAAACAATTAACTCTTTGCACTTGGTCGGGTTTAACTGGAAGAGATTACTGTGAGACCAGCTGGAAATGTGATTAACAGCTTCCTGTAAAGAGCTTTCCCCAGAACTTGGCACCACCTCCGAAACAGTTGTGTCGTCTGCAAACTGCTAAAGAGATAAACATCAAGCATAGGGGGAATGGAAAATACGAATTGGCAGAGAAAATTGCCACTGAACTCGTAAAAAAAGAGGTGGTTTGTGTTGCTAAAGGTGCCAACTACAAATGCCTTTCAAGAGATGAAGTAGTAGTTCAACAAGCACTAGATCTGCAGTTAGCCGGACCAAGCACTTCTGACCTAAATTCACCCTCATGTTCTACCACATCTGTTAATGACACAGATGACCTTTCATCACTGTCTTCTGATCATCAGGATGTTAACAAGAGCTAGCTGGTTTGCTTCAGTTACAAGTTTCTGATTACAGTGTTATGTTGACTGATAAAGCAAAAAAAAGTGATCTTAAAACTGGACTGTTCTTGTTGGAACAATGGTCAATGTAAATGCTTTTTGTTTGA
>BLFK01000602.1:96822-101434 GCA_014634185.1 Astreopora myriophthalma | reverse complement strand
AATAAACTGGAATCAAAGTTCACTCTAACCCAGGGTTAGCTTAATCGGGTTTTGAACAACTGGGCCCCGAAGTGCATTTTACTATCAGAAACAGAGTGCCATATAATAAACAACTTACTAACCGAGCTTGCTCGGGCCGTACTGAGGAATATTGGCCCTCGGTCGTGGCAGTACGGACCTTGCTTCGCTTGGTCCGTACTGCCACGACCTCGGGCCAATATTCCCCAGTACGGCCCTCGCGCTCGTTTAGTAAGCGGTTATTATTTCCACTGAAAAAATATGGGAGCTAGGGCTTGAAGATCACACGAAATTACATAACTGGATAAGACCACAGAGTGGTTTATTATGGAACATCCAGTGAGGGAGTTAATTTTTCTCCTCCCCTCAAATTTCTTTGTTGTTTTTTTTGGCTTGTGTGTTTGTGTTTTTATGCCACATAGAAGTCCACATTCATGTGGAGTGGCAATTCTCCTTAAGAAAGGTGCAGACTACACTAATTATTCGGAATACCATAAGGTATGCCGAATCATAAAATACCATTCTGCTTTCCTGTGCAGCAAAATGCACAATAGAAACCATCAGGAGCAACAAAAATGGTCATTCTAGGTCATTTACAACTGCACCATTTGTAGCCTGCTTTCACTTCACGATTGCACCATAGCTTCAACAGCTTTGGAGTACAGAGGATGTTGTTTTATATGGTGAATCACTTTTGGCTATGGACATTCAAAATGCATAGAAACGCGCACGGCCCACCGTAAACCCATCTCAAGATCACAGATGTCAGTGGTCCATGAACTTAAAGAGAAAGGCCAAGAGAACTTAAATGTGCACATGTATGGTGGCCGATGTTTGCCATTCATATTTTTCGTTTTGTTAAGATTTTCCAAAAAAAATCTGATGTAAAATCAAAACCAACTCAATCAGAAAGTAAATTGAACAATCAAAGTACAATCAAAATTAAATTACTTAGACATCTTATGTAAAAGCAAAACTAAATCAAAGAGAAATCAAATTGGATAATCAATGTAAAATCAAAATTAAATTACTAAGCAGTTACAAATGCAACAAAAACCGATTTAGAAAGCAAAACCACTTTAAATACAAAGTGCAATCAAAACAAAGAATTGATTGATGTTAAAAAATAATTGGCTGAGAAAAATGAAAATAAAAACTCTCTTCTGTCCTAAAACGAAAGCAAAATGAAACACATTTGTCAAATAATTTCTAAAACAAAAGCAAAATAAAAAGTAAAACGCAAGTCAATTTAAACTCACCCTGGCCTATCGTTGCCATAGCCCACAGGGCTTTGCGATTTTAAAAAGGGGCGGGAAAATGGCCGCTGCGTGGAAAATTTTCAAAACAGCAATGAAGGAGAAAAGAACTGGTAACAAGGGTGGTCGTCTGAGCCATGACATAATGGCAAGAGAAGAGGTTGTTATCCAACGGCTAAGCGCGGAAGTGTCAGGCAAAGCTCAAAAGTATTCACGTATTGGGCAGAGAGAGTTTGTACCATATGACTACGAGGAGGTGACATTAGCTAAAATCAAGAGTGCCTGCAAAAAACATTTCGCATCAATAATTGGAAATGACATGCTGTGTGATATCTTATCAGGAGAGCAAGGTCCATCGTGCTCTTCGTTGGACCAAATGCCCGACATGAGAGTCGTTTATATTCGGTTCATCGAGCCAGCTCAGTTGTATTCTGCCACGAGTGGACATGAAGCTGCCGACCCCGTGCCAAGAATGAAAAGAAAACAGCAAACACAGCCTAAGAGTGAGCCTTCACCAAAAAAGAAAGTCATGTGTCAGCGAAATGGTAGCCAAAAGTCTCTCAGTTGTCGAGATGCTCAAGCTCGGGAAAGTTATTGGTGACAGATCTACAGATATTATCCAGCTGTACACTTTCGACGTCAACCAAATGAGCTGGTCTAGAAATCCACAAGAGGTCGAATTCGCCATTGAAAAGGAGCCCTTCGGAATTGGCAGCACAACACCAGGTTTCCATAATTGTAAATGGGTCGTAAAGAAATATCTACAAGCTGCTGTTGATAATATCGAAGCAGTAAAGCAGACAGCAGAGCAGCATACGAAAAAAGTCGTTCAGATGCACATGTTAGCTAAAAACATTGCTGCTAAGTTACAGAACGAACTTGCCAAAGAGGACGCTTTGGTGTTGTATGGAGAAACTCTAAAGTATAAAAAGGTTTTTATGGGTAAAATGGAAGGGGGTGAATTTGTCACTATTGAAGAATTTATTGAGGGGGGGGTCACCAAGTATATAAACAACAATGGGGAATTGAGTGTCAATGACTCAGAAATCTTGAAGAAAGCAGAAAGTCTCGCTCATTTTTCTTACGAGCGCTCTGAGAAGGAGCTTATGATACTAGACATGCAAAGCAGTGGATGTCATCTCTTTGACCCTGAAATAGCATCCCAAAAATTGATTTGAAGACGAAGAGATTTTATTTTCAACTGGAAATCTGTCAACTACAGCCATCAATAACTTCATTAGTGCGCACAATTGCAATGTGTATTGTAACCTGTTAGGTTTACAGGCCTTGTAGGTTAAAAGCTGTCTTTGAAACATAATTTGTCCTTGAGAAGATTAACACTAAGGTGTATGCATCAGTAAGCGGCTTTTGCCCAGATGGGGCTTTCTTTGTTCTCTTGCAATTCCATGTTAAAATCATGCATTAGTGACTTGAAAAAGCCCACACCTTCAATCCAATACAAGAACTTGTGAACCATACACCCCTGACCTCTAATTAGTTTAGGCTAAGTATTACAAACAGTCCCTAGGGGTCCACCACTAGGTTTGCTACTGATGTTTACTCCCACATGCCTGACAAATTTCAACAAATGCCCCCAAGTCCCTGTCCCCCCAGTGGGAAGCCATTGATCAATGTATTACCTTTGAAGTAAATACCCTTTCACGCCTTTATATGCTACACTGAAGTGTAACCACATTTGTCATACAAGTTCGTTTTATAGTTGGTTTGTGTCCAAGTATTGCACCTTAATACTTTGACATGCTTAATGTTTTAGACAATTTATAATAGGAACTTATGGCATTCCACAATGCTGTTATTTTCTAAAGTTTAACAGTGTTGAGTTATTTAATATAGTTGTTTGGACAGTTTGAGTAATCACTGGTTAAAGCAACATTGTGAAATTAGTTATGTACAACATGTATAACCTTTGAAAAGCAAAAGATTGAATATAGGCTTTAGACTTCAAAATGAGTTAATATTAAATGGAATGAAAATTGCAAGCTTGTTACAGTATGTTGTGTTTGAGATTGTATGAGACTATCATGAACAAGCTGTCTTTTACTGTGTCGAAGTCAGAATTTTCCTGACAAAAAAGGTCTTGGACAGTTCTTTAACTGGAGAACACATCCGTTGGCTCCATGGGGGTTTGGACTATGGGTAGGTGGTTAACGTGATATGGTGCAGGCATTTACAAAATAATTTAGAAAATTGGTAAAGGTATGTTATTACAACCATACACTGAAGACATTTTGAAATGTACACAGCCAACTTGAAAAACATAGTTGGAATTTTAGCTTCTACCCAAATACATGTTAAGTGGGAAATTGTTCTTCAAGTAAAAAAACGCATCCATGCAGTGTTTTGGATCAACCTCTTCATGGGATGGTATAAAGTCCTCGCAAGCTTTCCGGAAGTCTGGATGAATAAAATCTGATGGAGTTTGTAGTACCCCTGAGTGGGAAGCAACTTCCTTTAGCTGGTCTTCTGTCACAGGCCATCCTGAAAGAGAGCATGTCGGTTGAAATCCGTTTACAATAAATTATTGGGTTTTTACTTGCAAACTACTCAGTTTCAGTTGCATGATCAATTTTATTAGTGTTCCACTATTATGCTTTTCTGCATCCTTGACAAATAGTGCAAACTGTTCTGCAAATGTTATTATTTACATGAAGTTTCAGGAAAGGATTGAAGTGATGATTTAGATTGAAAACCATTGACACTTCAGAGCTAGTTTTTATGAACTCAGCATCGTATGATGCAATTGAATCAAAATGATAAGGAATTGGTTTCGTTCACACAACAACAAATCAGTACTATTAAAGGTAATTCATTATAAAATTATATGATATAGGGTGAACCAGAGTTGTGACCTGTCAAAAATATTCAAGTTTCATTGTATGTGACAGAACTACTAGCAGCACCAATTTATTGCCTGATTGAAGCAAAGTTATTAGGATTCTTTACCGCACTCCTCCAACCCATATTCTTGTGGAAAGTTATAAATGTGATCTGGTACTCCATCAGGAAGAGAAGTATTTTTCTGTCTTCTGATTCTGTGAGTATTCCAGATGGTTTCTCGAAAATGAGTCTAGCTGTTTTTGTATGACCGGAATTAAAATGAAAGCCAACAGCATCCTGAGGGAAAGTGAAAAAAAAAGAAGGTGAAGTTATGTACTACCGTAACTGGAACTTGCATCTGGATATGAACAAATTACGCCCAGTCCTTGTTTTCTACTGCTATCAACAAACTTGACTTCATTTAAAACACTTTAGGAAACCATGTTTGTCTTTTCTCACTTTTTTTAAGATTACAAAGAGATACTAACAGACACCTTTGT
>BLFK01000602.1:73733-76233 GCA_014634185.1 Astreopora myriophthalma | reverse complement strand
TTTTTTGTATTACAAACATCAGACATTTGACAGAGAGGTTGTTAAAGTGGTGTGGAATTCTTGTTGTTGTTTTCTTCTCTTAAATTAGTGCTATTAAAGAATATTTTGAATTTCGTCAATGCGAAATCTGTTCTGTTCAGGCCACTACGCCTTGTGGCTGCCCAGGGAATCTATACAAAATACTCTTGAAGTGTTAGGGGATCCAAATTGAAACATTCTGATGTTTGGTTTCCATTCAAGCAAGTGTGGGCATTGCAGAGTACTGCACTGACAATGTACATTTTCCCTACACAGCTCAGACCAATTTTTAAATTCTTTCTAAAATCCATGAATTTAAAGTGGTTGATAAATGTCCCTGAAAAGCCATTCTACTGAACCATGTACAGCACTCATGGAAGAGTTGAAGGCTTGCATGGGGGGAGTTAGAACTGCATTCCTGAAGGTGGACACCAAGAAGAAAGGCAGGGTCACCATAGGGGCACATAGGTTGACCAGTGCAAGAAAATGCATACTGCTGCAGATCATTGAGCAGTGCAGAATTCGCCAACATACCAGCATCGTGTTTTCTTCCTTCTGAAATGAGATTGAAAACCAAGAGCCGAATATTGTCATTGCAGGGATTGAGGCCCTGGGACAAACTGCAAACAAAGGGTTTTCATCAACAACAGAAATTTTATTAAGAGTTTTCTGCAATATTATTATCAATCAAAGAAAATTAATCTTACCCAAAGGCCCATGCACACTGGCGATCATGGCATTAGCCAGCATAACAGATTGAAACTTGAGTGCATGGACCCTCTTGTGCATGGACCCTCTTATGACCCTTTGTTAATCGCCAGGATGACATATTGGTCTCACAGTTCCATCTATGAATCCTATGCAGTTATCCAGTGCTGCTCCTTTGTGATAAATAGCGTAAGCCTACCTCTCAAGACTGGCGGGATCGAGAATTGTATTGTTCCACTGGGTTATTCTGTGGCCATGTGTATTATAAATAAAATCACAAAAAGGGTTGAAAACCATGCTCAGTTCCGGTATTGGTCGCCCGAAACGAGGGATAAAATCTGAGTCGCAACAAGGGTAGCTCAGTCACCTTAAAAGCACACAAAGACCTTCAATTCCAGAGGCTTTTTGTGCCTTGGTGACAAATGAACTTTTCAGGAAAATTCATTATTTCTGCAAGTGGGATTTCAGTTTGTCCAAAGCAAAATTCAGCCTTGCATTCGGTATCATCCATTTTGTCCAAAATTGAACAGTTCATACCATTCATATGGAAATTCTGGATTCTTTGAAAAGGTCCCTTCATACAGCAAAAGAAATTCATTGTCACCTATCACACAACTCTCATAGCTTTCTAAAAGAAGATTCCTAGTGTCTTTAAGGATGCCATTACTGTCAGTAAGCGAAAAAAATCTATGTCGCCTTCCCACATGAAAATACGCCTCCTGTCCTGATATCTTATGGTCCCTATTGAACAAGTGAGCTACGTGATCTTCATGAAACCCTCCTCTAAGTCTACACATGACCATTAAAAATTCATCCTCTGGCCTTAAAGATCTAGCTCTTCCTTTCTTTGTTAGAAACTCATCCACTTTATCCTCCTCAGTATAATCAGAAAAGATGCCAGGATTTGAACACCAACAGACATATTCTCTGGCCTCTCCTCAGGGTCAAGATATGTGTAAAAAGCAGCAGACAAATCCTTCGATTTCAAGCGTAAATAATCTCTTAAGGTCTTCATTTTGCCACTGCATATCTTGCAATTGATGCTTAAGTTCCTTAATTTCCTGTTCCATTTCTTAAATCCTTTTATCATTGTTGTTAATAATTTTTGTCAAGTAAACCCTGTCGTCAGTGAATTCTGTTTGCGTTTCGCCGTCTTTAATTGTTTGAGCACCTGTTCACTTCAAAATCTGAAACACTCACTGGTAATTCATTTGCCAGTTCTTCTGCCGGCACAGCTGAAGTATTTAAGTTATGAGCCACACTGCCTCAAGCTGCTAAAACACTGAAGTTTCTCGCTGACTGCTCCTTTCTCTTGCAAGACGATGTTCAAATCCACGAAAAAACCGAAGGCACAACTCCATCTTTAATTTCACATTTTCCACCGAGAGTTTTCCTGAGGTGACCCGTCCTGAAATGTCTGGAGCATGTCTTTGTGTACTTGGTTACTCTGAAGTACCTTCCTTCTTCTCTTCTTATCACATGTAGCCAACCTTTCTTCTCAGGGTTTCCCGTTGGAAATTTAAAGAACAAGATTTTCTCACCATTCTCACTGTGGTAAACTTTCTTTGGGCATTCTGGAACACAACAGTTCATTGGCATTTTCAAATATTCTATTGTTAGCAGTAATTGATCAAAATAAAGTGAGCGAAACCTCTTGACCCTTTGATTTGTTTACAACAAATCAAGCAGCGCAAGCTAGCATGGCCCTACTGACCTTGTTTTCATGCAAAAGTCATTACCAGTCCCCCACATCGTCAGCCATTATGAAAGTCCT
>BLFK01000602.1:53733-66233 GCA_014634185.1 Astreopora myriophthalma | reverse complement strand
ACTTACTAAAAGTGTGGAAACAACTGAATCTGCAGGCAGTAACTAACACTGCTTTGGACAATGACAATGTTCAAAATATTGAACTGGAAGCTAAAAAAACAAGAAAACCAGAAACTGATGCTAGCAAAAAAGGAAATTTAGGCAGCTCAAACTGGGTATCAAATGCACTCAATGACAAAGCAAAGCAAAGTTCCATTACACTAAATCAAAGAAATACTTTCGAGTATAAAGCATGTAATTCTGCGGAGAAAAAAAGAAACCCCATTTGGACAATGGACGACACACGCAACTTGGTTCTCATAATAAATTGGATGTGGACCATATTGTGTGCAACTCTGACAAGCAAGCAAACAAGAATGATTTAGTTGACAACCAGGATTTTTGCATAATAAAGCAATACCTTTTGATGTCGAAATGAATGACACACTTCATGAACAAACTGCCAAATGAAATGATGAAAAAATTTCACAAGTCTATGCAATATTGCATTTTTCAATGCACAGTTTGCCATGAACCATGCCCAATACGCACCCATCCAACGCAAATGCATAAGCATGTTTGTTCTAGATGCTCAAGGGATAAAAGTATTCCCAAAAAAATTTCTGAAGAGAATTCAATGAGACCCTCCCCCATTCATAAAGAATTACAAGGTTTGACACAATTTGAGGAGAGGCTTATTGCGAGAGCTTTTCCTGTTATGCATGTCTATACAAAACCAAGAGGTGGTCAAAGAGCATACAAAGGGCATGCCATAACTTTACCTCAAGATATACAACAGCTGGCTGATGTACTACCACGATGCCCAAGAGCTACCAGTAATTGTTTTTACTATTGCTGGAAAAGATAAGTCCCGAGATTTTTTAATAAGAAGACAGAAAGTTGCAGATGCATTGTATTGGCCAACTGGCACTAATGAAAATGGTGAACCCAATAATCACTTATACCACAATATTAAAATAGACAGTGAAAGGCTTAAAGCACCACCCGAAAACAACACCCTTTCTGGAATACCTAAAATTGATTTGGCTAAAAACTCTGATGGTGATGAAGACATAGACATTGATGTTGGCCCAGTAGATCCTGACAACAATGACAACAATGAAAGGGTTTACGATAATGAAAGTGAAATGAGCAGTTTTGTTCCTACAAATGTTAATAGGAAAAAAGAAAAGGATATTATTGATGAAAATTTTTTAGACCATACTGTTAAGCATCATTGGAATATAGGAAGTGAGCCTCTTAATGAATTTAGCATTCAATACTTAGCTTCAATGTCATTTCCTACCCCATTCCCAGACGACCAATAATGCTATTCTACACAACACCAGTGATAACATCACAGAGGCATTTGCATTGAAACTGAAACATTAAACATACAGGTATGTACAGGTTTGCATCTGTATCGTCATTAATTATAATTTCACACAATTACGCGCACAATGTGACAAACGATAATGTCAAAATTAATGCACTATGCAAAAATTGTAACTGGCACTAATGCCTATTGGAACAAAGCAAGAGATAACTTGAAAGCAATTATTCAGCAGAAGGGAGCACCAATAATATTTTGGACTATGTAATGTGCTGTTTTCCATTGGCCTGAGTTTCATCAACTCTGCTGCAAATCAACCGCAAATCAACTGACTGACTTCAACAGTGAGAAAATGTAACTAACAACCCTCACATACTTGACTGCTTGTTCACAGAATGCACTGACATAAACCCTTGGTGCAATATGGCATCGGTTTAGATATGAATATGCTGTTCAGAGAGGATCCATACATTGTCATGGGGTAGCAAACTCAAAAGTGATCCAAGTTTGTGTGAACTTTCTCAAGAAGCACTTAGTGGTCACCTAGCAGCAAAATCACTAAAAGAAGATAACAACAGGAAGTTCACACACAATGAAGTTACTAAAAGACAAAAAATTGTGAAAGAAAGACAAGCAGACAATGTTATATGTAAATATGTACACTTGGTCATGTCCACAGAAAACACGTGTAATTCAGACAGTGGTAATTGGGCAAGACCAGATATTCACCCATGTAGGAAAAATTTTGATCAAATCCCCAAAATACAGTGGGATAAAGATTATGAAGACCTTGTCAATTCGGTTCAAAGACATACACAATGTTCAACTGCTTACTGCCTTCGCAGGAAGGCCCAAACTGACAATTACTCTTGACGTTTTGATTATCCTAAACAATGTTGTGACAATACTTTCATAGAGTATGAAGAACTATGCCCAAAAGATGGTTTACTACACTAAAAGGTTAAAGTTGTTAAAAAATGAAATGACACGCCTAAACAACCATCAACATCTACAACTACAAGGATGGAGTGCAAATTGTGACATCCCAGTCATTATAGATTATTATTATTATTGCTTAACGTATATTTCAAATTATACCTTTAAGGGTGAAAAGACGTCAACTGTTGCAAAAGATGTTCATACCTCTGTCCCACAAGGTTATCAAGAAATTAATGATGAGAGCAGTTGGGCAAAGAGACATGAGTTTTTAGGAAGTAATGCACCAACTGATTTCTATAAAACTTTTTAGTTTTTCACTTCAAGTTATATCAACATCTTCAGACAGTTCAAAGCAATTCACTTCAAACTGAAAAGTCCCTTCTTGACTTATATGCCAAACGAGAGACTTATGACTGTGTTTTTCCCAGGATATCAAACCTGAACTTCATACAATTTGCATCTTCGTTTTGTAAAGGAAAGTTAGGAATAACAAGAAGAAATACTGATGTTCTAGTAAGAACTTATCCTTACTATTCATCAAACCCATTTAGGGTCCTTCATATGGCTTATTTTGCAAATACCAGCTGCTAAAATACAAACCTTGGCTTCATTCTTTTGATAATGCATGGGGTCACCAAGACAATAATGATGCGGTTTATATTGAAAAATGGCATGAATGCAAGCCAGAAATGGTGATTCAACATTACAAGACTGGAAACTCCTTTTAGCAAGAAACCCCGCTAAAACTGAGAACACTCAACATTTTGAGGATTGTGCAATAAAACTTTCTTTTGGAAATGAAAAAGTTGCTTAAGATAATTACAATAATGTGACTGAGGTCAGCCCATTATACAAATTAATGCCCAGCATAGCAGCAGCAAAGCCAGACATTTGAGTGCTGAAGATATGGGAGGACTAGAGCCTGCAATGCATTTAGGAAAAAATTCAAGGGTTATGCTGACAAGTAACATCTGGACTGAAGCGGGTCTTTGTAATGGTGCATTACGGACAGTCCTTCATGTTATTTATGCTGAAGGCTATAGCCCACCTGTGTTACCCAAAGCAATAACTGTTCAAATTGATGAAAAGGACTATTCTGGTCCAAGTTTTTGTGACAGCATTGCTAATTGCGTTCCTATCTATCCAGTTACAAATTGTTCTGATATTTATGGAGAAAAACTAGAGCGACAGCAATTTCCACTCAAGCTTGCTTGGTCAATTACCATTCACAAAGCCCAAGGTCTTACACTGAGTGACGTTTGGGTTGATTTAGGTCCCTCAAAAAACGCTACCGGTCTTACCTATGTAGCTTTTACCAAAGTACGTACTATTTCCAATCTTGTTAGTGAACCTATGTCACATGAAAGATTGGGCTCCCTTAGGAAAACTTCTAACTACAAATACAGTATCTTAGAGGAGGCAAGACTAACTAATTTAAAAAAAATTACTTTTGCAAAGTTTCAAAACTGACGTTGTCCATTATTATAATTGATTATATCTTTGTTGTTTGTAGATCCTTACTATAATAATGGCTAATTCAACCCCACCACCATCAAAGAGGGTAAAATATGGAATGCCCTCTTCTCCACAATCTCCCTCTTCAACCTCACTAACAAGTTCCAACCTTTATTATTTGTACCATTAACTATAATCTTATTCTTTACCATCATCTTCAAGTAGCAGTCAATTGAAGAGCTTCTTTATTATTGTGATGCTGTTGACTGTTATACAATCCTTTTGTGCTTCGCTGTTAACTTAAATAATATTTCAACCTTACGTCAACAAATAGTAAACTCATAAAACTATACTTGAACCAAACAAGGTGCAATTAAATCATTATTTATCTCAACGTCTTAAGAGAATTTCTTGTAAACTGCTCCACATCACTATATGTATTTATTCAATAATAGAACAGTATTGGTATGCTCTATTCCATTTTAAATTCACTTATTTAATCATCCCTTTCCTCATCCACAGCTGTTATTGGATACATCCAGCGGGTGACACCAATGAAACAAAGCCAATCAAGCTCAAATCTTTACTTTGATGTCAAAGTCCAAACCTCCAAACAAGAATGCCAAATTATTAAGGTCATGCACCAGAAGGGAGATGGCTCCACACGGCAGGCGTTTGTTGACAAGATGAATACCCAAGAGCCCATTAAACTCTCCAATCTCTCTGTGACTGCATCAGGAACAATGTTTTAAATTAAAGGTGCTGGAATACACAATATTCCAAGCCATTCCATCATGTTTCAGTTCCAAGTACAAGACCCATTCAAGATTACCACACTTACCGGTAGCTCTCTGAAGTCACCTTCCGCAAATTTCAATGTACGTGGAACTATTACATGGAAAGGAGAAGCACACATGCCCTTGGAGAAAACCACCCAATCAGTCCATGATGCTACCCTGACAGATATCAGTGGGTCTATCCCTTTGTCTATATGGGGTGATCACATTACTGCTGTGGAAGAAAGAAATTTTTACAGAGTCACTGAATGTAAACTGCACCACTTTTATGAGAAGTGCCTTGCAACCACTAAAGCAACCACTGTGTCTGCAGCCCAAAAACAGGATACAAGCAAAGTTAAGCAGATGGAGGTGGAAAAGTGGATTGGCTGCTCTGAGATCCTTAACTTGGCAGTAAGCCCATTTTTGACCTGCAATAACAAAGACTGCAAGAAAAAGATAACCTCAACACCAGGATCAAAAATTGCAAACTGCCACAGTTGCAACTGCTCAGTGCTGGTCAAGAACTGTTATATTGACATGACTGTCAGCTTCAACCTTGAGAAGGACAGTTTTTTCAGTTACTGCATTCCCAAAAGTGGTCCCTGGGTTCCTACAGGAAGACATTTTTTTAATACAAGGAAGACACGGAGCCACAGATTCAGAAGCTGTTGCCTCTGGATAATGTAGATTTTCAACTGTCCCAGAATGGCAGACTTGTTACAAAAATGCTAAACCATCAACAGAGCAGTGACTCAAACAATGAAAAATAAACAGCTACATATTGCAGCGCTCCAAGCTGCGACTGTTTTGGTCGCCATGGCGAGTAGAAAAAAATTTTGGCGACTAAACTTATCACAAAGGTCGCCAATTTGGCGAGTGTTTCAGCGGTGAAGTAACGTAGCGCTGAGTGGTTTCTAGATCCAGGCAAAATGAAAAAGTTCAGCAGAATAGGCCAAAATAATTATATTAATGATCAATTTCCTTAGCTATCCACACACAGTTCAGGGAGAAAGCTTACAGCGATTTTTGGGCCATTCTTTTAACAAAGGCTCCCTACAAAGACGACTTGAAGGATGCAGAGGAAGGATGCCAGGATGCCAGGATGCCAGGAACATGTAGATGTACCCATAGAAAAGTGTCAGATATGTGATTTCTTCTACCTTGAGAATACTTTCCCCCTGATTCCAAATGTAGCAAACCATTTAGATGTGGTTAAATACAATTTAACCTAGTAAACAACAAAGAGATGCTGGTTTTCCGCATGTTCAGGTTCACAATGGAGCATTTTTCTTAGTGGTCAGCAGTTCATTTGTACATGCACAGGCTCACGTAGGTCATGCAGTCTGTGTAGCAGCCCTTTGGAGCTACCATGGGAGAGTGTTGTGCGGCCTTCATTTTTAGCGTTTCTCAGCGTTAGCGGTTTTTTCTCTTATTTTTCGGCTTCCCTCCCTCTACCCTCCCTCTTTTCCACTGTTATCACAGTGTGACGGGTGCCCGGATGTCTGTGTGGGGGCTCATGGCTGGGTTGCAGGGATTGCCAGCCATGGAAGCATTTTACTGTCTAGGGGCTGGCTGATCACAGTGGAGGCCTCTGGACATCCCAGGCACCCACCTTCCGCTTAGCTCGATGCAGTTGTTAACATCCATTATGACTTGGACTATAATTCTAGCAATGTTGCGCATTTGATCCCTTGTAAAAAGTGCAACATCCAATATCTTGGATCTACCATGACTGCGGTAGGTTTAGAACAAGGTTAAACAATCAGAGGAGTATTTTAAATGCCCATTTTATACTAGCCATGAACAAAAAGCTCAGGGACTCAGGATTTCCTGTATCAGCACTTCAACAGTGACGCAGACTTGAACGTACCGATTCTTGACTGGGTCAAAGGAGAGAACAAATTGTGTGACAAGGAAGGCCAGTGGCATCAGATGGGCTGAATGAAGATGATGGGTTTTAGGGACAGAATAAGAAGTTGCCCACAAACAAACGTGCTTACTGCACGTGCATATCGGGAATAACATGCGATTAGCGTAACTGGACAAATTCTACAACTGATTCATGTACACTGAACAGTTATTAGACACCTTGCCACCCTGGGATCACTCAATGTGATCTAAATATAGGTATTACTAGAGCAAGGTGGTGTTTTGACTTCATTTGTGAGAAATACATGAGATTGTATCAAAGACAGGTCACAAATTACAACTGTTAAAACTGCTGTTTCTTGAGCTGTGTAAAGAAATCCAGTATTATTTTGAACGGGCCCTCTATGCTTTATACCTGAAATTTGTATGATCCAGTCCAGCATTGGTACACTGATAAGCACTGTTACCACACAAGTTTCTTTTGCACACAGTAAAAAGCTTGCCATTGTTTTGCTTTAATCACAATTTCAAGCAGGCTTTCTACATATTATTTGACCAAAGATATTTTATGACTTTTTCGTTACTGAGCAGCAAATGCTATTGAGAATATCCTGCATGAGGGCATACCCACTACGAGCAGGGCCAGAGATCAGAGGCCCTCTCTTACGTTTTACTTTTTCAAACAACGGTACTCTGGACCTGGGGTATATGTCACCCAAAATAGGCCCGAAACATTTCGGGTCTTTCGAAAACCGCACGCCAGCAATTCCAAGATGGCATGTACTAAAACCCGAAACACGGAAACGAAACCACCGAAACACCAAAACAAAACGAGGGGAACCATGGAAACACGGAAACGAAACTACCAAAACACCGAAACAAAACGAGGGGAACCACAGAAACATGGCAACGAAACCACTGAAAAAGCTATAAAAACTCGAACAAAGTAATCGAGACAGCCTCAATGACACCACCGTTATTGAATTCCGGACGGATTGTCATGAATAATAATTTATCGAATAGTTCCCTTTGATCTTCCTGCTTCAGTTGTTCTTTTATCACAATCTTTGAGGTTTCCCAAACGTAGAAACAGTGAAATCAGAAGATTCTCTCATTTTTCCCTTTACAACTCAAACTACGTCATGCAATGTAAAGTGTTTTCCCATGAGCACACAGCGGCTACAAACAATGGTACATCCGGTAACGGAAGCCTTGCAGATTCCTGGAAATTTGAAGTGTTTGGCGTGAAAACGACCTCGTAAACAGTGCAAAGACCAAGGCAACAAACAAAAAGTACGAGGGGACAAGGCTATGACATAAGAATGTTAACACATTTTTAAACAATTGCATTTTGAAGAGATAGTTAATGGGGGAAATTGAATTAATTTGCAAGAAGTCTAAGCCGCTGTGTGCTTGTGTAGAACCGAATAACTTTGAAGGAATTTAAACTCTTTAAAGAACCAATTTTTTTTAGGCTGTTTTGAAGGTTTTGTTCAGATTGTTCCGTTGTTCCGGTGGTTTTTGTTTCGGTGGTTCCGGTGGTTTTAGTTTCGGTGGTTTCGCTGCTTTCGTTTCGGTGTTTCGGTGGTTTCGGCGTTTCCCGTGGTTTCGTTTCGGTGGTTTCGTTTCGGTGTTTCGGGTTTTAGTACATGCCTTCCAAGATGGCATACTGTTCGAACGCCAATGGCAGTCAACATGGACATTCCGGCCTACCTACGGAGCACAAAAACAAGGGAGACGCATGGCTGCTAGCAACCCTTGAACGAACAAAGGGTACGCGAAGAGATAAGATGCTATGCTAACGGTCGCAGACTCTTAGGAAACAAAAGATGCACGAACGTAAAGAGGTGAATGTTACCTGTTTGGAACGTTCTTTTCGTGGAACGTTCGTCGAACGTTTAACGGGGTTTGAAAAGTCTGGACGCAACACTGTAGTCACCAGCCACTACCAATACATTTGGGCTTTACTCAGCAAACAGAAGACACTTGGAACAGCGTTCTCTTTCATCCAATGTACATTCATTTGCTCTGGCATCCGGACGACTTACTAGAGGCGAACGTCACATTTCCAAATCACGTGAGTTATATTCATACTCAGTCCCTTGACTGAGGGGCTCTGACTAGGACATGGATCAATGCAAGAATCAAGAATAGGGGATCGATTACCGTGAAAAATGTTGTTGTTGTTGTTTAACATGAAGTTTATTTTAAGTAGGTCATATTCCTTGTATCGATAAAACAAAACAATAACAATTAAAAATTATGTAACACAGCTGTGCAATTTAATTTGCATTGCAGGTGTAGTAGGGCCCCAAATAATATGCAAAAATTTCACCATGCTGATTGGCTGAGAGCATGTCAATTAATCCCAAACAGTGCAGAAAGTTGAAATTGAGTGCAGAGAGTTGAAATTAAATTTTTGCATGTATATTATTAACAAGTAATCAAATGATTTTTCTCGTGCAATTTGGGATAAATAAGCACTCGTAAATTTTTCAAAGACTACAAATTGCACTCGCCCTACGGGCTCGTGCAATTTTTTGTAGTCTTTGAAAAATTTACTTGTGCTTATTTCTTCCAAATTGTACTCGAAATCATTTGATTATCTATACAAATCTCCATGGGATCTCCATCCTGTGAAAGTAGAGTATTAACATTTTGGGGGTGTATCGAGAATTTGGGGCGAAATTAATGGAAAATAAGGTCTTCTTCATTTGTGCGAAATATGTCACTTTATTACAAATTTCTATATTTCTAGCTTCGGTTTCATCAAAAAATTGTTCAACGCTGTCGCGTCTTTTAGACGGAACAACTTCAAAATGAAACAAGCCGAAAAAGGTAGCTGAACAAGCAGTCCCGAGCAAGTGCACACTCTAATATCAAACAAGGCGAACACGCTTCAACCAAGAGTTCTGCTTCAAAACCAATCGGTTTATGTTTCGCTCCGCCGGTTAGCGAGCTACTAGATTTGAAGGTACGCCAGGAAAATAGTGTCCACAGGATCTACCAGTTGTTTTAAACTAGTTAAATGCGCGATTTCCACTTGCACAAGCTAGCTAGTCAACTGAAAGTAAATGGCATACACGTGAGTCAGCTGGCCAAAAGTTCTAATTGAAAAACGAAACTTGAACAACAAACTTTCCCTATCATTTATCATCGTAATTACAATTCTGGAAGGCGTAATCCCATATGAGACAGGCTCATTTTCCTATTACCGTATTTTCTCGATTAAACGCCGGCCTCGAAAAAACGCCGGGTCAAAACTGCCAATTTTTAAATAAACGCCGAGGGCTTTTAATCGGGGCCCCGGCGTTTGATCGGGGTCCCGGCGTTTATTACTATGTTGTAGGCCGCTTCTCTTTTGCTCCAAGATTTCTTGTCTGGGACACATACAAATGTCACATCACAAATGAAGTAAAAGAAGCCCTACAGCAGGCTGGCGTCGATACAGCGTTGGTACCTGGTGGTTGCACGAAATACATCTAAGCTCCTGACGTGTTTGGAACAAGCCATTCAAGGATCTGTTTCAGATAGCGTATGATGACTGGATGGCAGAAACAGAGCATGAAATAACTACAGCTGGTCGAAAGAATTTTGTCAGCCTGGGAAAGCCTCCCAAATGACCGAAAAAAAAAGATTTTTAGCCTGTGCTGTCTCATTGCCTATAGACGGATCAGTGGACGAGAAAATCCACTGTTTTAAGGCAGACGGTCCAGGAAGCGATGGAAAGCAAGAATTCACAGAAAGGGCCGCAGCATTTTTCAATGCGCTGGAACAAGCCACTCCTGTAGATGAAAATTACCCCTTTGCGGATTTAGAGCCAGACATGTACGGAGAAGAACTTAATGAATTTGTGGTTTACGAAGATTAGCATGTAATTAAAACTGAAATGGGGTTAGGGTTAGGGTTAGGGTTAGGGTTAGGTCAAACGAAGAGAACGTTGGCGACATTGCCGTTTATAAACCTAAAACTTTGTACTCATATCATTTACTTGCTCCTACATCATTCATGTATTGTTTATGTGCTGTTTGTTAGAGATACAAATCTTGATTGCAACATGGTACACGTGCCCTATGTACGGTACCATAATACTGTAACTTCGGGTAATCCAGAGCAAAATCGTCCCGCACCAACAAACTGCCCCTAGGTTTTTGAGGCTCGGTAGCAATAAATCAACCTGAAAAAATGGCTGAAAATCGCATTTCATTAATAAACACTGGACCCCGATTAAACGCCGGCCTCAAAAAAAAGTCGGGTCAAAAGTGACGATTTTTAAATAAACTCCGGGGGGCGTTTAATGGAGAAATACGGTATGTGGACTAAGTTACGTACACACTGTTTTAGATCACAGGGTTCTTTTCCTCTGATCATTCGATTCTCCACTAATGGGTTATAACTGATTGGCTAAATATGATTTTGAAAATGGCGGGAAGCTCGCGTGAAATGGTCTTATCGCTAAGAAAAACAAAGTTAAAGTGCACCTTAAGGCAAAAATGTTTCATTTTTCGTTAAAATAATCAATCCTATAGCAAACATATTTTACCGTTTTCACCTTGAAAATTCGCTTTTTGTGTGTTGCACTGGCTATGTAAAGTTAGGCCCGATCCAAACACCGCTCCAGTCATGTGCCGCACCAAACTGATGAGTTAAGCACGGCAGAAGAGCGGCGTTTTAATCAACTTGATTCGGCAGGTTAGGTTTACAGCGGCAAAAGACTTTAAATTCGGCGGGTTCTGTCGAATTATGCGACGTTGGACCGACGGCTGATTCAAAGGGCGTATGAATCAGTCGTTGCTCTGAAGTCGCTCTAAAGTCGAACTTTATTGAGTTAGGTTCGGCACATGGGTGGAGCGGCGTTTGGATTGGGCCTCAGCAAAACTGGCAGTCATATGGACCCACGACCGCGCCGAGTCGCAAACTTTGCATTCAGATTTTCAAATTAAGAAAAGCAGTTTGTGACGTAAAATCGGGAATAGACCGCGCCTCTCACAGCTCGGTCGTGGGTCCAAATGATTACTAGTTTAGCGAACTTTACGTATTTTGTGTGGCAGGTAAAAAGCAAAATTTTGAGGTACAAATGGCAAAATATGTTTGCTTTGGGTGGAGAAATTTATATTAAAAACGATAAAATTTGACTTTAGGTGCACTTAAATTAAATGCAGCTGAAAATGGAGTGCAAAACATAAAATATCAAGGACGTCATGGCAAAACTGCTGGGAACGATACAAGCATTTCGTTCGGCAAAAGGAGAGCGGGCAGTCATCCAGAGTCATCTCGCCAACAGGAAGACTTGCCACAAGCGCGCAAGTGAAGTCATCTCGCCATCAGCATTGATTGTGCCGCTTTGTATTCGATTGACAATGTTGCTTTCCTTGTTGGGCGTCTACTTTTCGGACTAATCTCGAATTGATTTTAGCGACATCTTCTTCTTACCTGAAGGTGAAGTTTAATTGCAATTCTACCGATCCTGTAGATGTACGAAGGGATTACGTGCCTATCTCATCTGTATCCATCCCATCGGCTGCAAAATACCGGTATTCCTCAGTTTCTCCTTGTCCATTCACATCATTTAAACGGTTTGCTGGTCATACGCTTCGTCTCATATAATCCCTTCGTATCTCTCTTGGATCGGTAGAATTTTGAAAATTGTACAATGTCTTTTTACTTTTCAGCTAAAGTGTTGTACATAGCCGGTTAGCGTGATTGTAATAAACGCATCCACTTCACTGTCGTTGAATTGGTGAACTCCAATGAAAAGCTTCACGAGTCGGCGGCACGAGGAACGCTTCTCGTCTTCAGTGAATACCTGACTGTGCCACGATTACTGACGTCATCCACGCGTGTTTCCTCCAATAGATCACCGAGTAAAAAGAACCAATCAAAATGCGAGTATAATACAGCTCCTTCACTTGTATACGACCACTTCTATTTGCTACTCATACGGGATTAGAGCGGTTTTCAATTGAGTGTCGTAAAACCAATACCAAAGTAATTACTCCGACCAGTCACAGCAGGAGCAAGCAGTGCAATGAGCCAATCAAAATTCGTAACAATTCCACGTACCTTGCTCAAAGCGCGGGAAAAATCGCGCGCGCAAGTCGCGATTGGTTTGGGTTTTCCTTCTCATTGGTTGATAAACTGGCGGG
>BLFK01000602.1:38062-43062 GCA_014634185.1 Astreopora myriophthalma | reverse complement strand
TAGTTCATAACGTATATTTGTTATAGTCACGACATAAATTTATTTTTAAGCCTGGTTCTCATATGCCGCCGACCTACTTGGGACACAGCCGCCGGCACGGCCTGGGACAACGCTGCGGCATATGTGAATATTTATCGCCGACACATAATCTGTCCCAGGCATTCACCGCCGGCTTGCCTGCGAAGTTGAGCTGAAAGTAATTTATGTGAACGTCATCTGTGGAGATCTGCGACGCTATGTATGACGTAACAACTAAATTTTTCCCACAATTCCTCACTTTCAAAATGATGGAGGAAAGTGTTGCACGTGAGGATGTCCCGAGTAACCGCAAGTTAATGGAAGAAATAAGGAAATACGGAGCCATATATGACAAATCCTGCCACGAGTATAAAGACCAAAGAGTAAAGGGAGCGATTTCAGAATACCCGTTCACTTATTTACATATTGCCTTCTTCTCTTTAAGAACGAGACATGGATAACAATACACTCTATTCAAATGCTAATAAGTGAGGGGGTATTCTAGAATCTAGCCGAGTAAAGAGAAATTGTTGGCAAGCAGTGGCTAATACATTGAAGATTAATGTTGCTTCCGCTCAACAAAGATACAGCAACATCCGAACAAACTTCTCCAAGTAAGAAGAGTTCTTCGAGTTCTCATCTTCTCCTACTTTTTATTTCTTCTTACATATCTCATTACAAGGACGAGAGCAATTTGCATTTCGCGCAAATTTGAGTACGCCGGCGATGCCTATTTCCCTTTCGTAAACGGTCGTTGCCATTTTTTACGGTCGATGCCAATTCTTGGTAACCGAGCCTTTGTCACAGATTAGTCCTACAGTAGATGAAATTGCAACTAAATCAGCTAAAATTGCGCTCAGATTGAGAAATTAAGCCTAATAAATAATTGAGGTGTTTGGGCTTAGCATTTGGGTGAGGTTAGGGTTAGTTTTAGGTACTGAAAACAGCTATTATTTATCTTTTATATAGAATGGTCAGATAGCCAAAATCTACGGTACTCGGCCAAGCAACTCGATAGGGTTGTGGTGAGTGACGTGCGCTATTGATCTAATAGCCCAGGTTCGATTCTTCAGTAGGTAATTTTTCTTTATTTGCCAAAAGCAAACTTATAAAAGTGAAAATTTTTCTAAGTGTCGTTGAAATGGCAACGACCGTTTACGAAACGGACAACTGCGCCGGCGATCCATCGCAGATGCGCCGGCGACCCACTGAACCGGTCGCCGAACATTGTCAGTTGCAAACGGCGACTACATCGCAGGTAGATCGGCGGCATATGAGAACCAGGCCTTAGTCTCGATCCCAATAATGATGGTCTGTTACGTATATTATCGGCTGTCTACATTTATATATTTATCTTTTTTATCATAAATGGCGTTCCATAACGTCATAACGTAGCGGGAACATTGCTTTTTTGGAAGTTTCCTTTTTTAGAAAAGGAAGCAAAATGGTCGGATTTCAGGAAGAATAAAGACTTTTCCTGGTTTTTTATTTTTTTAATTTATATTTTTATCAAAAGTAGATGATATTTCGAAAATAATCAGCCACAGGAGAAAAGTTGGCTTTTTATGTCTCGATCAATTACAAGAGCGCCCATCCACCCCCCCCACCCCCGGGGCATTTGATACGAATTTGATGCAACACGAAGCCCGCCTGGTCGGGCATTTGATTATCGAGAAGGACGACAAGCTGTAGGTTTACGTAATTCATTCCTCGGGAAATTTGCTCGAGAGCCATTCCGCGTGGGAATGCCTTTTGTAACAGTTTGGAGCGGTGACAAATTGACTCGAAAAGCGTTGACAGCATAACTTGACGCTTTGTGAAGGCCTTCCAGATGGGGTATTTGACCGTAATAACTGGTAACATGGTGGTGAATTTGACCAAAATTTCTCTGAAAAGTCAAACGCCCGGAGGGGGGTGGACACTCTTGGAATTGATCGAGACATTACCTTCTGTTTTCTTTTAATGAAGCAACTTCAGTAGTTGCCTGAAAAAACCCAGGCTTGAACGGGACTCGATTGCGCTGCACACTGCTCTACCAACTGGGAATCACAGTCACGTGTTCGACTCCTGCTCAAGCCTGGATTTTTTTCAGGCTTCTTTGCAACTGCTGAAGTTGCTTCATTAACTGTAATGATCACACTTCAACTCATTATATATCCGGCACTCCAATATATGAAAATTACATGTATTCTCCATCACGACATAAATGAAATACAGTTGGACCAGCTGTGGTATCTAGGCTTCCAAGTGATTAGATGCAAGCTCATTTTGATAAAGACGAAGTGTCCCCAACCCTTCTCACGTAAACATAAACCAACCCAAGCTGCAACGTAAGAGCACTGCACCGGCATCGCAGAGGTCGTGAACATTTTACAGTTCTGTGCTCAGTTACCAGGCCTCTGAATAAAAGTGAGGCTGGAGTTGACCTCGTTTTGATACAAACCTCATTGCTTTTATGTAAATAAAACGATTTAGCATAAGAACAGCATGATTTACATAAGAAAAGAAGTGAGGTTTGTGTCAAAACAAAGTCAACTCCAGCCTCGCTTTTATTCAAAGGCCTGGTAACTGAGCACAGAACTGTAAAATGGTCTATGCTTAAATTGTCCAGAAAGTGTGAGGATCACTTCTTCAATTCATTTGTAACCCCCACTTTACAATCATTTCATTCAACCCAACCTTACAAAAGCCCTAACCCTAACCCTATTGTTGAAACGTACTCAAGGTTGACGTTTGGAGACGTTTCTCAAAGTGAGCATGCACCTCATTTCTTTTTGCAATCCTGGACAAGAATTTCAATTTCTACATCCATCAACAACAAATAATACCATGGAAGTTAATTTTGTTGCTTACGTTTGCTTAAGTATTAGTGAGCTCTGTGGTATCAGTATTATTTGTAATTTCTGCCATAAATCATGTTTCTATTGTATACACATTTTGTGAATTAATTCTTTTGAAAAATTCAAAGGTAAGATATGCACTCAGGAGTTTCTTAACATCATAATGATACAACTGTTACATGATGAGATGGATTCATCTGATGACAGGGAACAGTCAGTCTGCCACCATCATGCACTAGGAGGCTTATTTAGCCTAGTTAGTCAATATATACATGAGGCTCCTGGTACAATCGTCAATTCCTTGATTTAAAAAATTCATCTAGCACCATTTGCTTTCTCCCCTCACAATGGCCTCCTCTTTTTCTCTTCTTGGAAATGCTCAATGTTCTGCTAACACTGTGATGCTTTTCAAAAGCAGAGAACACTTTCCTCATTGCAGTGGAAAATGCTGTATTAGTAAACTCTTCCCTTGATATCCACTTTATTGCTCTGTGTCCTTGACTGGGTTGTTCAAAGGGACCAACTCCACTGTACTTGCAAGAATACACAACATACTTGTGATGAATGTGTGAAAATTGGTGTGATACCTCCATTATACTTTCTTGAGACTTTGCATGGTCTTCCAGAGTAACACTCAATTCACTGTCCAAAAAGTTAACTACAGATAGGTACCTCTTGTTGTCCGTAATGTCAGACGAAACAGCAACATTTGGGAACTCCCACAAGCCTGCCAAGAGACCTCTTTTAGGTCTCTGAACGATGAGAAACTTAACACCATCCTCTGAATCTCTTTCTACGACTGCAACAGCCAGGGTTTCTGCCTTTGCTTGTTTCTTTTTGGCCTTTTGTGGGTAATTACGCACACCAAGAGTTGCATCCCATTGGGAAGTTGGAAGGCAGAGATCACATTCTTCAATATCACCAGATTTATAATTATCTGCATTTCTGTTCTCAAGTGCTATCTTTGCCGTTTTCCCACTTAATACCATAGAAGCAGCCTTCCGGTGTACCTCCACTTGCTTTAGAGCACTGCAGTGTGTTTTCACAGGGCATTCAACACAGTGTGGAGTCTGTGGGGTACACAAAGTTGCTCCGAACTCCATTAGAGCTTGATTAAAATCCCCAGGTCTGTCTGTAGGAACTACTTTGTTTGCCAGCTCCCAAAACTTTTCCATAGCTTGGTTACTGGAACTCTGAGCTCCAATGCTACAAAGCCGTGACAAAACTCTGACGACATTTCCATCAACCACTCCAGTGCACTCACCATAAGCAATAGATGCAATGGCACCAGCTGTGTATCTGCCAACACCTGGGAGCTGCTTCAGCAATTCAGAAGCTGTGGTAGGCATGTCTCCTTTCATTTCATTGATGACCTGGTGTGTGTACAACCAAAAATACACTTAAAAGTCCACATTCACACCAATCATAGATAAACTAATGGTTTGGAGCATGGTGTAAGGTTAAGTTTTACTAAAATGGTTGCAGCTAAACTAAATGCATTAAACAGCAACTGGCTTCTACTTACAAGTTACATGCAATACACGAGGAACGGTTTGCAAGTTTTAGTTTTCAAGTTTTTCAAGTTTTATTTATTTACAGCAAACAATTTAAGTTCTTACTAGGCTGGCTTGAAAATAGCGAGAAGCTAATCGTGGCAAGCCAGACTGTACACGGAATTATTTAGACAGAAATAAATGATTATTACATACAACAACAACAACAACAACAACATGTAAAAATTACTCTTTGTGCTTTCAAATATTTAGAAGGTAGAAGAATTTAGGAGAAAAAGAGAAGAAAGCAGTCTAGATAAAAGAACAATATGTAAAGAGGAAACTACAGACTATACTTAACTTCAGTTGGAAATTTAATTTTCCATCTTGTTAATTAAGGTATCTATATCGGCGTAGGAGTTTCCAGTTTCTAGAATTTCAATTAGTTTTGTTCTAATAGTTTTCTTAAAACAATTTCTCAATATGTTTTTGAGTCTAGTTGGTATCCCATTCCAGATTTTAACACCAACACGTGAAAAAGCCTTACTTTGAATGTTAAGTGCGGATTGTTTGGTAAAAAAAAAAAAAAAAAAAAAAATGCTCTGATGTCAATGAGCGTGTGCTGTAAGAATGAACACTAGTAATTTTA
>BLFK01000602.1:21837-38052 GCA_014634185.1 Astreopora myriophthalma | reverse complement strand
TTGCTTGTTTCTTTTTGGCCTTTTGTGGGTAATTACGCACACCAAGAGTTGCATCCCATTGGGAAGTTGGAAGGCAGAGATCACATTCTTCAATATCACCAGATTTATAATTATCTCCATTTCTGTTCTCAAGTGCTATCTTTGCCGTTTTCTCACTTAATACCATAGAAGCAGCCTTCCGGTGTACCTCCACTTGCTTTAGAGCACTGCAGTGTGTTTTCACAGGGCATTCAACACAGTGTGGAGTCTGTGGGGTACACAAAGTTGCTCCGAACTCCATTAGAGCTTGATTAAAATCCCCAGGTCTGTCTGTAGGAACTACTTTGTTTGCCAGCTCCCAAAACTTTTCCATAGCTTGGTTACTGGAACTCTGAGCTCCAATGCTACAAAGCCGTGACAAAACTCTGACGACATTTCCATCAACCACTCCAGTGCACTCACCATAAGCAATAGATGCAATGGCACCAGCTGTGTATCTGCCAACACCTGGGAGCTGCTTCAGCAATTCAGAAGCTGTGGTAGGCATGTCTCCTTTCATTTCATTGATGACCTGGTGTGTGTACAACCAAAAATACACTTAAAAGTCCACATTCACACCAATCATAGATAAACTAATGGCTTGGAGCATGGTGTAAGGTTAAGTTTTACTAAAATGGTTGCAGCTTAACTAATTGCATTAAACAGCAACTGGCTTCTACTTACAAGTTACATGCAATACACGAGGAACGGTTTGCAAGTTTTAGTTTTCAAGTTTTATTTATTTACAGCAAACAATTTAAGTTCTTACTAGGCTGGCTTGCAAATAGCGAGAAGCTAATCGTGGCAAGCCAGACTGTACACGGAATTATTTAGACAGAAATAAATGATTATTACATACAACAACAACAACAACAACAACATGTAAACATTACTCTTTGTGCTTTCAAATAATTATTTAGAAGGTAGAAGAATTTAGGAGAAAAAGAGAAGAAAGCAGTCTAGATAAAAGAACAATATGTAAAGAGGAAAACTACAGACTATACTTAACTGCAGTTGGAAATTTAATTTTCCATCTTGTTAATTAAGGTATCTATATTGGCATAGGAGTTTCCAGTTTCTAGAATTTCAATTAGTTTTGTTCTAATAGTTTTCTTAAAACAATTTCTGGATATGTTTTTGAGTCTAGTTAGTATCCCATTCCAGATTTTAACACCAACACGTGAAAAAGCCTTACTTTGAATGTTAAGTGCGGATTGTTTGGCAAAAAAAAAAAAAAATTCTCTGATGTCAATGAGTGTGTGCTGTAAGAATGAACACCAGTAATTTTATAAAACAAATTCGAAATTTTAATCGGTGCAAAATTAGTGTTGATATCATACAGCAAATTAACAATTTTCTCATAATATAGGGATTTGAGCGGTAGAAGTTTTCCTTTCAAGAAATAAGGTATTGCATGCTCCCTTGCTTGAGCAAAATGAATAAGACGGAGTGCACGTTTTTGAAGGACAAGAACTTTATTCAGCAAGGTTGCATGAAGAGAGGACAGAACTTTAGGGGAGGGGGTCTTACCATTTATCATCTTATTGTCCTCATTCATTGTTCTTAGCATGGGAACCTCAACCTTGGGAATCTTTTCACATGCAATGAAATGATTTTCCCCACAAGCCTCCACAGCATGCTTGTTTCAGTTTATGGTGAGAATATTAACATCCATTTGGCTAGTTTATTTACAATAGCTAAATTTAGCTACACAGCAAACAATACGAATCCACGCAGGAAATACAATTTGAAATCCTGTGGTTTTGTAAAGATTCTTCAATGATTTTCTCAACAGTACTTGATATTGTTGTGAGAAAAGAAAGCAAATTTTGATTAAAGAACTTACAAGGATTCAAAAAACACAAAACTGGCTGGTAAAAATGATGGGCTAAGCAAAAGTTAAACAACGCATGGACCCGACATGGTTTTGACCCCTCACTCATAACTTGCTAAAACTCCTTGGTGATACTCCTTCCCTTTAAACTTTGAAAGATTTATCTGAAAATGAGCATTAGTAATTTTGTAATTTTTAACCTTTAATTCTTTCACAAAAACTTTGTAAACCTATGAAGACTGATCATGAGAAAACTGAGGTTCTGTATTAAGAAGACCTCATTTTTTTTAGAGTGTACATTTGAAGTCAATGGACACAATGATTAGTGTGAAGATATTCAGTGAGTAATTCTCGTCAAATCTCTTGTAAAAACTACACTCCTAAAAAGGGAGCCATGTTTTGAAAAATGTCAATATTAAATTACATATAGAAGTTAATTATTAATTAAGTAAAAATGGTTCATTCATTGATTAATCAATATATTAATTGAAGGGCTTCAGGCAAAAACGTCCTGAGTTTTGCATGATTTTCAAGTCATTTCTCAAAATCGTGCCAAAAAAAATATATGCCTATATGCCAAAAATTAGCGCAATCCGACGAAAAGAAGCAAAAAAAAAAAAAAAAACCTGTATTTCAATAGTTTCTTGCTCTTGCTCTTCCTTTCATTATTTTGTTCACATCATTTAGGATAGGTAATTTCCATAACTTAATTTCCGTGTATTGCGCGAAATGTGGCCGCAATTTCGCAAAATGACCAAACACACTAAAAAAGTCAGTTAGGACATTTTTTGCTCTGAGCCCTTCAATTAATTAATCGTTTGGGTGACTAACTTTGAGGGCCGGGCACCCTAGCTTGCATGCAGGGGCATAGCCAGCATTTTTGTAGAGGGGGTTTCGGTGGTCAAGACTGAAAATCAAGTGTTGAAGGTGCTCTTCCCTAGGGGGGGTCTGGGAGACATGCTCCCCCAGAAAATTATTGTATTTCACATTCTCAGAAATGGCATTTCCGTGATTCTGAGAACGAATTTCCAGTAATCTAGTGTCAAATGTACCTCGCATTTTCTGAGAGAGGATTACAAATCTTGTTTTCTGAAGAGATGGTAAAATTAAAATTGACCAGATGATAGTTTGATGTTTTTCAACTTGATTAGTGACACAAGTGGCTCGGAATAAAGAAAAACTTCCAGTGCTCCGTAACCTTCAGGTTACTAGTCCAAAAGTGAACATCTCATCCTTTAGAACATGGAAAGAACCGATTGGTACATCTCCTTGAGATAAAACCTAATGTGGTAGCCCAAAGGGGGGTTCCAGAACCCCTGGAATCAGCCCCTGGCTACGCCCCTGGCATGGTTGGGAGCCCGATGAGCTCCTTTATTTTTTTAATAGAGCACAGCCTTGATGTGTTGTGTGATCTTGTAAACCAACTGACACTAACTGACACCATTGCATCATGGTATGTGTATATGTATATGTATATATATATTTATTAAAAACTGAATCATTGGATAATGCAATTCAAGACTTTTCATTGGCTTAGCTATCATGGTATATGAGCTAATATACCATAACCTCCAAATGTGGTAAGTGTACGCTTCAGCTTCAATTTTTTTCCCTGAGGAAACAGTGGCGGCCGACGAAAATCGCTTCGCACTGGAGTTAAATGAAAAAGAAGTCCTTAAACTGTTACAAAACGCAACACCAGGGAGCACAAAGAGAGCCACAAAGTATGGCATGAAAATATTTCAAGGTAGCAACTTCTGAACTTTATTTTGACAATTTAAGCATCTGTGTTTATAGTTAAATAATGCGAAGCAAAACAATGCAAGTTGAAATTCGGGAATTTGTTGTTGAAAGTTGAAATTCAGGAAGATTTGTCTAAATCTTGGGGGCGTTTTTAATAAAACAATTATTCCACTCGCGCTTGTTGGATATGAGATGATTATAGCCAACTCGGCGCTACACGCCTCGTCCAGTTGCGTTTTGTTCAAGAACACTGACAGAGGCTGAAGTCAAATATACCCAAATTGAGAAGGAGTGTCTGGCTGCGGTGTGGACATGTGAGAGGTTATCACGTTATCTGGTGGGACTTCCAACTTTCAAGCTTTTGACAGATCACAAACCTTTAGTTCCACTGATCAACCACAGAGATCTTGACAAGACACCACTACGATGCCAGAGCTGAGGTTCCACCCTAAAGCGGAGCATGAACCAGGCAAGCAAATGGTTGTGGCAGATACCTTGTCTAGAAGCTCTCTTAAGCAAGAGCGGGAGCCTGACACCGTAGAAGACGTTCAAGCTTTTGTAAGCTTGATTGAGTCTACCAGGCCAGCCACTGATACTCAGATGAGGAGGATTAGAGAAGCAACCGCCAGAGATGTACAGCTCCAAAAGGCGATGGAACTAATGTTACAAGGGTGGCCAGAGCGCGTGGAAGAGGTCCCACTCCAGGTATGAGAGTTCTTCGATTCTCGAGGACACCTGTCGATAAGCGATGGCCTTCTAACATATGATGATCGCATAGTGATACCTACTGACATGAGAGGAGAAATATTGGAGCGCATTCACACAGGGCACCAAGGCATCACAAAGTGTCGAGCACGTGCAAATTTGTCAGTGTGGTGGCCGGGTATTTCTAAAGAGATTAAGGAAAAGGTCGACTCTTGCCACTTCTGCCAAGAAAACCAAGCTGCTCAGAGGAAAGAACCGCTTATGCCCAGTGTTCTACCTGACAGACCCTGGCAGAAGGTGTCTACTGACTTGTTTGAGCTAGCCGGTCGGAAATACCTAGTGGTAATGGATTACTATTCAAGGTTCATCGAGATTCTTAGCCCAGTGGGGACAAGCATGGCTGTCATCCAAAAGCTGAAGTCTGTGTTTGCACGATGGGGTATTCCAGAGGAACTAGTGAGTGACAATGGCTCTCAGTTCAAGTCAGCTTGGTTCGAGGATTTCACAGCAAAGTATGGATTCAGGCATACCACGTCAAGCCCACATCACCACCAGGCGAATGGTGCTGCAGAAAGTGGGGTGAGAATCTCCAAGCGGATCCTGAAACAAGAAGATCCATTCCTTGCGCTAATGGCGTATCGTGCAACTCCCATCCCAGCCACCGGGAAGACCCCATCTGAGCTGATTATGGGAAGACAGATACGGACGACTCTCCCGTCAATGACCAAAGCCCTTGAGCCTAAGCTTCCATGCCATGCAGCTGTTAAGAAAGCAGATGTGGAAACAAAGAAGAACTACAAGGAGTCTTTCAACAGGCGGAATGGCACGAGAGAATTACCTCACCTCCAACCAGGAGACTGGGTGAGAACCAAGCTAGATACTGAGAAGCAGTGGACTACAGAAGCTAAAGTCGTTGATAAAGATCAATGCCCAAGGTCATACATTATTGACTCTGGTGGTAGAATGTTGCGAAGAAATCAGAGGCACCTTAGGAGAATCCCTCCACTCACTTGTGAAGATTCGCAAGAAGAGGACTCGCCGATTCCAGAAACCAATAGTGAGACTACCACCCAACCTGTTCAGGAGAACTCTACTCCAGAAGTTAGCAACACCAGCCCCACAAGCAACTTGGATCTTATCCCAGAACAGAGGACCTCCAGGGGGAGACTTATCAGGAAACCTGTTCGTTATAGAGAGTGACTTTGATGGTGTTAACATTGTTAGAAATGAACTGAATGGACACTTGTCTGTAATCTTCTAGTTTACAAGGAACAGGCTGAGCTTGCAAGTTTTCTTAATTAGCTTTGGTTCAGATTCAGTACATGATGTCCAAATAAGTTTTTTCTTTTTTTTTATTCCTCAGAAAGGGGAGATGTCATGATATTCAGTGGTATTATTTATATTTGTTGTTGCTTAGTAATGCTCGGTTCATGCGCAGTGGCGCAGAAAAAGAAAAACATGTGCTTCCAGCCTATTGGCGGACTTTTGTAGGTTGTCGTTGTGTTTCCCAAATAGATTTCAAGACAATCTATCATCTCATATCCAACGCGTGCTCGTGGAATAATTGTTAAATATATTTAACAATTATTCCACGAGCACACGTTGGATATGAGATGATAGATAGCCAACGAGGCACGTAGCGCCGAGTTGGCTATAATCATCTCATATCCAACAAGCGTGAGTGGAATAATTGTTTTATTAAAAATGCCCCCAAGATTTAGACAAATCTTCCTGAATTTCAACTTTCAACAACAAATTTCAACAACAAATTCCTGAATTTCAACTTGCATTGTTTTGCTTCGCATTATTTAACTATAAACACAGATGCTTAAATTGTCAAAATAAAGTTTAGAAGTTGCCACCTTGAAATATTTTCATGCCATACTTTGTGGCTCTCTTTGTGCTCCCTGGTGTTGCGTTTTGCAACAGTTTAAGGACTTCTTTTTCATTTAACTCCGGCGCGAAGCGATTTTAGCCGGCTGCCATTGTTTCCTCAGGGAAAAAAATTGAAGCTGACGCGTACACTTACCATATTTGGAGGTCATGGTATATTAGCTCATATACCATGATAGCTAAGCCAATGAAAAGTCTTGAATTGCATTGTCCAATGATTCAGTTTTTAATAAATATATACATACACACACACACACACACACACACACATACATACATATGTACGTACGTACATACATTTATTGAAGCTCCCCCATAGGGGCTTTTCAGCCACAATGTAAAGAAAATAATCATGAATAAATTACCTACAATGATATAAAAATCAGCATGGACATAAAAATAGAATATAATAAATAAAGCTATGCATTGGAATCATCTATTTGGCCATAACAAATGAAAATCTACAGCTCTGTGGAGACTCCAATGAACAAATATAACATGCTGGGTGGATGGAAACAACACCTCTAAATTGTACAATAGTCACTTCAGATACAGACAACTATGAATGTTCTGCATATGTTCTTCATCATTAGTCACAGTGAAAACCAGCAAAAGTTGGAAAGAGAATTCAGTAGTTTGATTTGGAGGTCAAAATAGAAACTGGAGAAGCAGAAATCTGTACTCCTTGAAGATGAACAATTGGATTCACTGTTTGGGACAAAAGACACTAATCAACGACAAGGTAATGCGTCTGCATGTTTCTTGCGCTTATGCTTATCGCACAAGTGGGAACTGGGCTACACATCAGGGTTCTCCCTAGTTTTCAGCACAACAGGTAAGGGACCTTTTCAAACCCGTAAAGCGTTTGGTTAACGTTGGACGTTCTGCAAAGGATAAGCGACAATTCGAACGTTTGCAGGCGGTAGTAAGTGCTCTTACAAGCAGTAAATTTTACCGGTTACCACCTCATAAGGAGAACCCTGCATATAGCGTGCAAAAAAAGCATTATGGCCCATGCTTTTTGGGACGCTATCGATCCAATGGTCAGAGTTGTTGTGTGCACCCTTATGTTTAGTTTGGCCAGCGGTGAATCGCTCAATGACAAAACTCGCTAAAACAGCAATTTAAACGCCCTGGGATGCCATAGAAACTTCAGGCGACAACATTACAGAGGTTAAGTCTCCTTTAATGAAGTTTTTTTTATCTTTGACACCATTTTTTTTTCAAATTTTCATTCGTAGCCACCAATTGAGGAGACAAAATTTTGTCCTCGCGATCAAGCACCCGACGAGTGTTTGTTTTCAGTGTCTTTTCAGGATGTGTGTATAGTGTGTCTGCTAATCACCCTTACTTGCAGCTCGAAGGCTGAATTGTGAAGGGTGCAGCTCAACAGGATTGGCCGGATGCATGTGAAAGGCGCCTCAATGGCTGCCGCCAAACGGTCATGTATGATCCCGGAGCACAGCAACCAAGCCAGATGTTTTTTGACTGGGGTAAAGGCCTGACCACAACACCGGGAACTCCGTGCCTGTCCCGTAGAGTAACTGCTGAATACCCTGCCATTATTGTTAGAATTTCATGGCGTTCTTTTACGCTATTCTTATTCAAATCAGTGGCGGGGTATTCAGCAGTTAAGCTGTCCCATAAAACAAACATTACGTTGTTCCTTTTCGTCATTGCACATTTTGAGTCACTATAATGTAGGCAACAATCAGTGAAATCTTAAAGATTATCTTACGTCATCAACTTCTATAGCATACCAGCGAATCAGCTTAACATTGATAATCGTCCCAAATTTCACTCGCCTATTAAGCCCCTCGTGAACATATGTACAACCAACAGGCAACTTAATTTAAGGGTAGGGACTCATTGAAATAATTAAAGAGTTAAAAATGCCAGGGACCCGGATTAATTACAATAAATTCACTAACAATTACAATAAAGTCAATAACAAATAGTACCAACCTTTTGAGCTCCTTCATGAAGTCTCCTGGCTCGTGAATAATACCCCAGCCCCGACCACATTTGGTTCACTTCCTCCAAAGTCGCGCGAGACAAGTGCTCAACAGTTGGCCATTTCTCCATCCAACGCTTGTAGTAATCGCAGACTGTACCCACTTGTGTCTGTTGTAACATAACTTCAGAAACCCACACAGCATAGGCCCGTTTGTTTTGGTCTGTTTCCGATGCTCGCTCCCTCCATGGAAGCTTTCGCTGGTTCTTGTCATACCAGGACAGGAGCCCATTTCGAATGTACTCGATCTCATCCCCCGTGAAATCATGCGAGTGGGGCTTCTGTTCATCGGCTTTTCCCTTAGATTTTGTCTTCTTTTTGGCGTCCTTTTCAAACGGCATATTCATCAGTTTCACGCAAAATTGAGATTTCTGTTTGTGAAAAGCGCGGGAAGACGTTGTAAATTACCGCTGACCAACCTTTGTGATCTGGTTCATGCCCAATCTCGTACCCAGGTTTACCCAACAGTAAGAGTTTTTCAAAGCTTGTGTTTTTGACCAAACACCGACGATGCAAAGACTTCAGCTACATGTAATCTATAACTCAAACCAAAGCCAACTGTAAGTGCTTGTCACCGTAAGCGTACTCTTACTCGTATTCTTGGGTTTGCTTTCCCTAAAGAGAACTGATTTGAAGATTGACTTTTTGTACATCACAGTTTTCATATGAAAAGGGAAAACAGGAAAGTCCGAGGACGTTTTCACACATACACACACAAAATAACATATTGTTTGTAAGTGTTATTGTCATACGGTGTACATACAGTTCACTTATTTTCTGTCTGTTACTTAATTCAAATTCTCATTGATTTCAAGTTGATGTTCAGTTGTTTTCGTCTCTCCCAAATTTGTCTTTAGTTGGTGCGCGTGCTTTGAAAGCTTTCTAGAGCGCGAGGAAAACGTCACAAAGGACAGACAGAAACGATCAGTCGTGTACAGGTTAGCTTACCGTCAACACGGCATTTACGAGCTCTGTTTTGCACAGTATAAAAGAGACTTCAATTTCGTGAAAGTTAATTGATTGACTATGTCTGAGCTTTGTGAAAAGGACTCGAAAGCGAAGCCCGCTTTCCAGTATGTAAACCATTCGAATTTGCGGGATAAAAAGACAAAATCTGCAAAGAGAAAGATGGAGAGTGAACAAGTGCGCCAAGTTAAGAAACTTCGACTGGCAAAGAAAGTGAGTCAAGGAAAATTAAACTACTTTAAAAAGTTAATTAAAGCGAAAACTGATCTAAACTGGCTTGGCCCCAGGAATAAGACCAAAGGGAAGTGTTTGCGATTGGAAGAGCTCTTTTGCGAGTAGAATAGCTAATCGATATTTTTCTCTTTGTGCCAGCTTTTTCTCAGTGAGCGTCTAACATCCAGGAGTCATTGCAAACGAAAGAGGTACTGATATTTGACTGGCTTTTAATTCTGCTTATGATCGCGTACAAGTCAAGTAAATCTCGGTCAAGTAAATCGATCTTTTTTTTCTTTTTCATGATCAGCCGTAGCGCGATATTGAAAGAGTTACGGACCAGTTCTAAACAGCAAGGCAACGAAAAGAGCGCCATAAAGAGCGCCATAAAGAGCGCCAGTAGTCTTGACAGCTATCTGTCTTTCGATTATCAGGTAAGTTGAATCTTTATCAGGGCACAAAATATCACCTTAATTTTTCTCAACGTTTATTTCAAACACCTTTGGTTATTACCAGTCTTGTTGCCGTTTGCGTGATGAGTTGCAAGATAGGAACTTTCCTCTCTTGGCGTTAGAAAAGTCAAATTATCAGAATAGTGACCAGATTAAGGTGTTTCTTCCCAATTTTAACGACACCAAAAATCACCCTGGGCCTTTAAGTAATGCCACTGCAAAGCGCAAATGGGCGTCATATTTACCTTTAACTGGGTTCTCGCTATCCTGTAGACTAGAATATCATTACTTGTACATGTTACTGAAATCTATGAAACATGACAGTGACAACAACTTTGTTACCATCACAAAGTTCTGACCGTTACAAGGAAATGATTACAACTGCACGAGGACCTGCCTTACTTGTGTTTTATTTTTCTATGATTCTCCGGTACACGTTATAAAAGCTTACGATGAGCAGAAATTTAGGACGCTTTCCATTTGACCGAGAACTGACCGGCCAGACCAGGCATTTGGAGGGGCTAACTCTGCAACGCCTTCAAAATAACACGTTGTTGTCGAGAGCATGATATATATACTCGTCTAAAAGAATGTGAGGGATATCAAACAAACAGTTGCATTTTCTTTGCAAACTGACCGGGTCTGGCCAGCCAGTTCTGACAAAAGGAGAGTAAAATGCCCTTAGATAAGGCTACGATTTTTTTTTAATCTCTAGGGAGTTACTTGGCCTGCCAATAAGTTTACATGTCCTTTCTCTGGAAGCTGCAGCTTCTCCAGTCAGAACTACAGTTCTGATGCCAGCGACCCGGATGCTGAGATACCATACGAAACTCCCGACTACATAAAGGATTTAACGCCTCGTGGTAGGTTGGATTATTTTCAAATTATTGCCCTGTCTATTTCTGATTTGAAAGCATGGTTGCAAAGATCGAGGCTCTCTGTAACAGTGAAAGTCAGTTGATTACAGAAACTTTTTTCTTAAATACAGGAAAAAAGGAAAAAGAAAAGAGGGAAAGGAGGCGGCCCCTTAAATCTGCCCCTGACTAACACTCCATTCATGTTACACAGAAACAAATTGTGATTTCCCTGAACAGGGTAGTTTTTTGAAGAATCTATACATTAGCATTTCGTGAAAGAAAATTAGCCACAAGCAAATTTCTGACGATACTGACAATCTGAATAGCCAGAATTCTTCTGTCTTGCTAACAGTAAAGGGAGAGCAGGAGGAGGGGAGTGGGAAGAAAGAGAGAGCGCACTGGGGGCTTGAAAAGAGAAAAACTGACTTTTTTCCTCCAACTTTCTATAAATTTTAGCTGAATTTGCTGATTACGAGTTTGGAAAAATGCTTGGAGCTGGCGGCTTCGGTCAAGTTATTGCTGCCACACAAAAGCAGGACAATCTACCGGTAGGTTAATGATGCTTTCCATTTGACAGACCTAACCGGCCAGACCCGGAGCGTACAACTCCCACACTGGGATTAGGTTTTCACAGGCTGAATTGCTTTTAGACAGCTTTTCAATTACAAATCCCGCGATAAGTTCCCTTCCAGTCCTTATCGTCCTTATCAGTGGCCATTCCAAACCCCTAAGGTAACAATTCATTATGCAAGGCCTATGATTGGCAAGCAAGGCTACACTATGGCCTGATTTCGCGGGAAATAAAATTGACTCGTCCTGTGAAAATGCCGTCACACGAACAATAAGAAGTTGTGCGCTCCTGGTCACGAGCTTCTGGTCAGATCAGATGGAACATTTTCAAGCGCCAATTCAACAATGCTTTCAAAGGAACACACTGTAATGATGATATGTACTACTTCAAAAGAATGCGACCGCGGAGTGTCATATAACCAGTCCATCAAATGGTTGCATTCTATCTGCACACTGACCAGTCTGGCCGGCCAGTTCCGATTGTTCAGTAGGGTGAGATGTTTCAGTGCATTAAAAACTAACTCAGGTCGTTTCATTTTCAGGTGGCGCTAAAATTTGTCCACAAAAGTTCAATCAAGGAATTTAAAAAGGTACGTGAAATGCAACTGTTATCCAAGGTTTTACGACACGATACAGGTAATTTTGCAACCAGAATGCAACTACAGGCAACAAATTACGGCGCTAAGTAGGTTTTAAGGAAATCTAATTGAAGACCATTTGCTGCCTTAACTTAAAGTTGGTTTCGAAGATGACAAAGTGTCTTGCAGCGATTTACTTCTGATGACATGTCGAGTTGAGAATTCCCTTTAAAACTAGTCTAAAAAGACGGGGAAAACGTACGAGAACTTGTATTTAGTTCGTGACGGTGTGTTCATCACTCAACTCCTTTTCGTAATTCCGACTGACGTAGATGAGTGTTTTCTTCTCATGCGAGGTGGATGGTTAACATTGCTTAATTGCCCTGTATAATGAGTGTTTTTCAGTCAGGGTGTAAAACAAAAACCAAAGTAATAGACCTCTTTAGCTTGTACATTTTGTTTTCCCATTTCAGACCACGTGATATTTTGTGAAACAAAATGTACAAGCTAAAGAGGTCTATTACAAGCCAATCACGATTTGAGGGAAACGCACCCTACTTCCAACCACAATTCGAAGTTATTCACGACTTGTTTTTTACGAGCCAATCGGTACGCATACGTACTGAAAAAAAAAAAAAGAAGTTGCATAAAAATGAAGTTCAATTCCAAAAAGAATATTTCCCTCCTTCAACATGGCCGCTGTTTCTTTGTTTTACTCCTCCAACTTTTGGTTGGTGGCCGAAAAAGTTCGAGCAAGTTTCTTTGATGCAATTGTAGAACAAACCAAAACCAAAATTAAAGCAATTGCGTAATTACTTTCAACAATAAATTGAAAACTGCTGTAACATGCCATGCGACATGCCACACGCCACATACTACATGCAACATGTCGCTCTAAAGAGCCAGCTTATTAACTATATTCCTTCCCAATATAAGTGATGAGCACGTGTCAGATAAAAATACAGTCCTCGGCTCACCCGTTTGCTCCTCTTGTTACAGATCAATGGGAAAGAGATTCCAGCAGAGGCTTACTTTCAACACCGGGTGCATAACCGCCATGTGATCGGCATTTACGAAGTGATCGATATTGACGAGTACTTTGTGTACGTCATGGAGAGGCCTGAAAAGTGCAAGGACATGTTCAATATCATTGCGGACAGATACAATGCCAACACTGCTCTGACGGAGAAGGAAGTCCGAAAGTACTTTACTCAAGTCCTCAGCGCCAACATCTGTTGTGAAAAGAATGGCGTTCTACACAGAGATGTTAAACCAGAAAATATCCTGGTTGATATGAGCTGTGATGAGGCCAAGCTGATTGATTTTGGATTGTCATCCGAAATCCAAGAAAAACCCTTTACCAAGTTCAGAGGTGAGAGGGATGAAATTGTCAAAGAGAACTCTCGCGCTTGCAAAAAGTGAAAACTCACATTCAAACTGCACTCGAAAGGCTGTGTTCAGGCTCAAACCAGAGGGTGCATTTGATTGGGACATTCTGGAATAAGAATATACTCCAGAATGTTCCAACTAGTCTACCCCCACCATTAGTGTACATTGAATGGATGTCAAGGTAGTCCAGGATGAGAAAAGCTCCCAAACTAACGCTTACTTGCATTATTCCAAATGTTCTTATTCTGGGTTGTTCCCAAAGCAACACACCATAAGTTATAAGTTAAATAAGTTAGACAGTCAGGTTTAACTTTGGTGAAAACGGTAAAACGGGTTTAACCTAAGTGAAAAGTTAACATGAGCTCAGCCTGTGATCTATTATTTTTCCGTCGTCTTTTAGGTACAAGAAGTTACACGCCTCCCGAATTCACCAAATTCAAACAATACGATGGTTGTCAAGCCACCGTATGGCAGATGGGAATTCTTCTGGTGGATATGCTATCACCTGATGTCAGAGCATTTGAACATCCAAGGGATGCTCTCATTAAGCCACCTAATATGCCTCAACATATCTCACCAGGTATGTGAATGTCTTAGCCACAATTAATCCCGGCCGAATCGTAAACTTGATTTCAGGGTTGGTATGTTGAATAAGTCAGAACTTTTAATGACTGTCAAGTGCACAGTTCCAGTTTTTCAAGACTCCATGCCCCTAAAATTCCCAAGAATATGATATCACTTGAAACAGTGAATTAAAGGGATGTCGATGACAGGTGATGTCTATGAGGCCTTGTAAGTTCTCAGTTCACAACAAGGGCAATAATCTTTCGTCAGGTTCTTTGGTGGGTGGATTCCTTCCGTTCTTTCGTAATCCTCCCTAAGCTTTCCTTTTATCAAATACGGTCAACCATCAATGACTTCAACTGTGTCGTTAAAGCTTCAATTGTGTTTGCCGCCAAATTGTTTATATTAATTTTCTCTCTGTCTTGTTTTTCATTCAACAGAAGTAAAGAACTTGATCCATTCTTTGCTGAACACAAACCCATCCAACCGTCCAACTCTTAAACAAATTCTGGACCACCCTTGGTTCTCGCTGACAATCTAAAATACTTCGTAGCTTACTGTCGACAACAAGACCTTGTCACCAACTTTCAGTTATTTCTACCCCCGGAATCAACGAACTCAATTGTAGAATCAAATGAATCAATATTTGTACTTCATAGTAACTTAGATGTTTGTAAATATTCGGCATTAGATTGCTGATTGTAGTTTCCGCTTTCATTGACGGAAGTAGGCCGAGAATGGGTGAATTTTAGATGTAAATTGTAATAACTCTTCCCGTTTCCCCCCTTCTAAGGGTAGGGTGGGTAGCTTACTCTTTGCAAAAAGGGAAGGGAAGGGAAGGGAAGGGAAGGGAAGGATGGGAGGATCTGAAGGTGGGGAGGGGGTACACAAGGCCGGTGGGAGAGGGAGAGTCACGGGTGGGATTAGGGGATACGAGGGCGTAAACTAACAAAATACTTCAAATTAAAAAAAAAAAAAAGAAACGAAACCAAAACAAAACAACAACAACAACAAAATTCCGCTTTATAAAACTCTTGTTCATCATTAATCAAAATGCACCTTGATGAAGCCCAAACATGTTTCAGGAGTCTAAAGCTATACACGTTTTCTGTTTTGTTTCCGTCCGTCAGTCAACCTGTGTCGCTCAAAAAAAAGCTTCTCCGAACCATTCAACTTTCCGTCTGCGACCTTTCACAAACGTTTGTGCATTCTTATCTTGTTATGTGTAATCGTTGTTCGCTCCTTATAAAGACAGGCACAAGACGCATTGAGCTACGCAATTCGTCTGGCAGTTTGTCTTTGTATAGTAGTGACCGGGACACATAACAGGGCGCATAAACGTTTTCCACTAACTCCGCGCTAGTCAGTGTCAAACAAGTAAGACTTCTCTCTTTACGGAATAAATTGAACAACAAAATTGTAAAACACACAAAAAATGAATTCTTGATTGGTTCATTGCGTCGAAATTTTACTTTTTGCTCCTTTCATCGAGGTTGCATTTTGAGGTAATGTGCATGTATCCGAGAGTTGCGATATAGATGTGTATCCGAAAAAAAAAATCCTAAAATATACTTTCCTTTTAAAATAGATAAACACTATTAATTTTATTTGGATCAAGACACACGGCATCGTTGTTTGTAACTTTTACTTTCATTTTTTCGTGCAAGAACTAGAAACCATGTAAACTAATAGTTGTGTACTTATGATGTATTATTCAACTAATTGAATTAAAAATCAAATTATTTCTCAACAGAAGCGTACTTTCAATTGTCTGCATGAGACCTAAACCCAGCTATCCGGGTTCCAGAGGTTTTTCTTTGTTGCAGGGGCCACGCAGCAAGTTTTTTAGTGGGAGGGGGTACAAGGAGGGGGAGGGGGAGGATAGGGTGTATATTAGTTAATTATTATTTTTTGCACAAAAGTGGGGCCCAGTCCCTCCCTCTGCGCGTTTCTTCTGTGAATAGATGTTTTCATGTTCGTGGCCTGTTTCTCAGCAGCTGTCTCAATGTCACGCTGTCTGAAAAAAACTGAAATTTGAACTGCTCCTTTTCCCAAACACATTATGCTATCGAGCTGAAAACTTGCAAGCAAGTATATTTCCCAAATGTCTTTTGCCTAGCCTAATTAGAATAAAAACTCATGTCTGTTTACCTCTCAATTTTAATTTTTTATGACGTCACCTGCAAACCCAATTTTTTGGAAATTGATTTTTATTTCCACCGAAAGTAGGGGGCTGCCCCCCCCGGCCCCTCCCCTGGCGCGGGCCCTGTGTTGGTTTGCTCGGGCGAAACTTTAGCCGCGAAGTGGATTCAGTCCTTGCGAATCTCACTTCCACGCAAATGCCAAAAATGCACACTGTGAAACACATTTCCCCCCGCCCATAAGCTCCTCCACCCACCTCCGCTGACAAACGCTTCCA
>BLFK01000602.1:20000-21827 GCA_014634185.1 Astreopora myriophthalma | reverse complement strand
GGGTGGGTGGTGGGTGGGTGGATCGTGCGTCGTGGGTCGTGCGTCGTGCGTCGTGGGTCGTGGGTCATGTTTGTTTGAAGGGACCCGGTCCATGGACCACCCTAACCCTAATACTAACCTTAGGCCTTAACATTCTCTTAGTGTAGCATTTAGGCCTAAGGTTAGCATTAGGGTTAGGGTGGTCCATGGACCGGGTCCCTTCAAACAAACATGACCCACGACCCACGACGCACGACGCACGACCCACGACGCACGATCCACCCACCCACCACCCACCCACCCACGCCGATTAGACAATCTCCACACTATCACATGCTGGTTTAGCCTGTGAACGAGCTGGTCTAGGAAGTCGTAAATTTTGAACTGCATAAACGTCAAAATAGCCAGCAATCAGAACTGCACTGTGAACATTGCATGGAAATGAGATTCGCAGGAACCAAAAGGAGAGGTTTTTCTTCTCTCGCTGCCTCGTTCGTTGTCGGCTCTCCGAGACAAAATTCGTCCGTAAAGAAAGAGGGAAAACCTCTGGGACCAGGGTAAAACCTAGCCGATTATGAAACGCATATTTCCCTCCGACCATAAGCTCCTCCACCCTGGTCTTAGAGGTTTTTCTTTCTTCTCTTCAGACGAATTTTAGCTGCGAAACGGTGACAACGAACCACGAGGCGGTGAGAGAAGAAGAACCTCTGTTTTCGATCCCTGCGAATCTCATTTCCATGCAATGTTTACAGTGTAGTATCTGATTGTCGGTTCTGATTGGTGCATATTCTGACGTTTACACATTTCAGAAATCACGGCCGACGAGAACGCTCACAAGCAGGTGAGAGCGCGATTGTCATTAGCTGTTTTTTAATGATAATTTTGAAGCGTTTGACAGCTGGCATCTGCATGGAAGTGAGATTCGCAGGGACCGAAGCCAGAGAGGTTTTTTCCTCTCTCATCATTTCGTGGTTGGTTGTCACCGCTTGGCAGCTACAATTCGTCTGAAGAAAAGAAAGAAAAAGCTCTGGTACCAGGGTAAAGTACCAGGGTAAAGCTCCTGAACTGAAATGTTTTTTAAAAAGTCCCGGTAACGGGTATCACATTCTCGTGCGTAGAGACCGTTATTTGCACTGAGAACAACGACCTCTGGTTGGTTCCGAACTTGGAAGTCCGCGAATCACGGACTCTTCCACGCAGGGGTGGATTCTTAGGGTGCATTCTTTTGGGACTATTCTGTTTTTTCCCATTCCGGTTTAGGAATAAATGAAGATCTCCCCCCCCCCCCAAAAAGGAATAGTTTTGGCGCAGGTGGACGGAGAACCAGCGCACAGCTAGGATGGTCTGGATCTGAGTTAAGTTGGAATATTTCTACCAGTGGACAAGCCGTGCTCGATTTTCCCTAAAGAACACGTATTCCGAGTAAACCGTATTCTCTTCATTGTATTCATTCTGCTGTCGGGAGCAGAATAAGCGGAATGCTATTCCTTTCATACCTAAAACGGATTAGGTCTCAAAGAACACGATTACCGAACACTCCGCCGGTGTATTTCGATTCGGGGATACCGTATGACCTTATATGCAAACTGACTGCGCCAAGTAGTGGCGAGCTGAAAAATTTGTGCGGGAAGCGAAACTTCCGGTGGGCAAAATGAATTTAATAAAACAATTATTCCAATCGCGCTTGTTGGATATGAGATCGGTTATAACCAAATCTATGGCTATTCAACATCTCATATCAAATGGCTTAGTACGACAGCGATTGACAGCTCATTATTTATGCCATGTATTTTTCGCACAGAGGAGTGTGCTCGCAACCTTGGCAACCACTTTTCGTGGGAATTTGAA
>BLFK01000602.1:5000-10000 GCA_014634185.1 Astreopora myriophthalma | reverse complement strand
AACATGCACCAGCGATCAAAGCTTCAGAGCCCACCATCAAGCACTTGACTGGAGATAAATCTCAACTACTAATGCACTTCAGAGTTACGAGGTTTGTTTCTGAATCTGCTCCAAAAAAACAAAAACAAAAAAACAAAACAAAACAAAGAAAAACAATTTCGAAAATGATGCATAGTACCAGCAGTGGATTGTATTGTGTCAAACCACAGTTTAGTTTGCGATGCTGCAAAGGAATTGGAAAACGTCAGACTAGAAAAGGACATCATTGCTAATGCCTCTTAAATGCGGGACAAAACTTGGCTAAAAATGGGCTAGTTAAGTACAGGGGAAGAGAGCAAGTCTGTCTGTAGTGGCATGTTATAAGCCTGTCCAAAGTGAAGCCATAGTGAATATACAGGACAAGCAACAGCCGAGCTGCCTTCACACACCGCAGACAGGCACCGGTACAGTGACAGTTGTCCTTAATAATACGCAACAAAGGTTATGATAAGAAAGGTTTCGAGCTATCGGAGCAGTCTGAAATTCTTTCAAAAGGAACCAGTACCAGCAGTTTTTAATTTCTTGGTTAAATGGGTTAACAAGACATTGAATACTGTAAGAGAATAATATACTCATATTAAACAAAACCATGGCATAAGTTTACAACAGAAATTAGTAGTATTGGGAGTAGACGATCCAAAAATTAATAATTAAAATTATATTCCCCCTAGGAATGAAGTGATCAAGTGACAATATGTATACATAATTATTTTGCCAGTTCTCAAAACTACACACTCTGAACTAAGTTTCAACGCAGACAGATAACTTTGAAATAACTTCTAAACAATTAGAAATTTTTGACAGAGAACACAACTCACTGTAAACACGAATAGGTTACAGCAAGTTAAGTGTAACGTTTCAAGGTGCTGCTAGACTGTGCAATGTTACGTGTAACTTGTGTTGCAATGCCATTGCAAGACGATCTGGAGAAACCATTGCAGAAAGTAGGGTTGAGTTTTAATTTTCATGCAACTTGTCTCACAAGGATTTCATCCATTGCAAGGTATGTTACAATGGGCAAAGTTTCTTGCAACTTGTCTCAGAATGGCTCTGCAAGCAACACTGCACAGTGTAACATCACGTTTAAGCGAAAATTTGATACCACTGAATTTGTGGTTTGAGGAAGTTACTGAACCAATGCACTCCTTGCAACACAGCAAGCCTCTGGAAAAACCTCATCTCTATACTATTGGCACAGAACAATCACAAGTCTGAATCATTCCAAAAGAAATGAAGGGCCCTATGCAAAGCCAAACCATTACATGGTGCATTTTACCTTTTTTATGTTGTTTCTGTCTCACATCAGACATCTTGCCTGAGGCCTCAACAAACATACCCTTGATGTTTGATACCCTTCTTTCAGTCTGACGTTTGGGATGGATGTACAAAAATCATCCCTAGTCTACAACAAATGAAAGGCTGAAAACACCTTTAAATGCTTTAAAAAAATCCAAAAAGTCTGAGCTAAAACCAAAAATGCCACAGATTTGCTATGCGCAGAACCTTTAAGGCTTGGTTAAGGTGTGAATATGACCAGACCACTCACTGAAGAAAACAGAGAAAATGGAAAAAGAAATGGAGCAATTGACCCTTGTGTGAATGTTACAGCAATAATGTAGTGAACATCAATTTAAATGATGATCTTCAGGGCTGAGTTGTTCAAAGACAGGTTAGCACTAAACCCTGGGTTAAGTCCGATTAAATCCTATTAGTTGTCATGGCATTTATCCTGAATTAGCACTCACCCAGGTTCCAACAACTTGGCCCAGAGCAGTAAATCACCAACAGTAATAATAATAAGTAGTATCCACAGGAACTTCCTTAAAGTACAAAAATCCCTCACTAAGCTCCCTACAAAAATACTTCACTGCATGGAGATTACAAATTTCACTCTGGGTCATAATCTTTGACAACTCGCTGGGCTTGCCTCACATACTGTTGTTGTTTGTAATAAATCCTTACAGCTCCTTTCACTGCAACAAAAGTCATTCCTCCCTGAAATAAGAGACAGACCTTTGAGTTACAGCAAATAATGCAATCCACCAAGCCATCAGAAGCTTAAGGTCAGTCACCCATAATAAAAGTCACAACAGATTTTTTTAAACTCTGCATGGTGGATGTTTACTGGTACCTCTAGAACAACAAAGAAATGCAAAAAAACAGCAACAAAACAAACAAACACAAACAAACAACAACAACAAAAAGGTGGGGGGATGCCTGCTTTTATGCTTTGAAACTGTAGTTCTTAAAACCCCTATAATGGTCCAAGGGGCTCTGTTATTAACGGAAACAGGACAGAAGCAATGAGATGTAAGTTTTATTTTGTCTAGGGCATATCAGTATTCAAAGGTGAAGAAGAAATGAAAGATTGGGGGATTTTACTTTCCTCTGTGCTCTTCAACCAAGGCCAAAATAACCTAAGTGGAGCAGAGATCTTGTGTGAATATCGGAAATCTGGACAGCAAAAATCTGGATGTGTTATGGAGAATTATATTTCCTATCAATATGTGAAATAGAAAACATTCATCACCATAGTTGTTCAGTTTCGAAAAAAAAAAGCAAAACAAACAAACAAAAAAACAAACAACAACAACATCAACAACAAAAAAACCCAAACACCATTAATTTTATTTCACCTATTTCCAGGAGGTCAGTCCTAAACTGACACAAGAAAATATGCACTGTAAAGAATGCACAATACAAAACAGAGGAATGACATCAAGTGCCTTGCATAGCAATTATGTTCCCTTGTAATTAAGCCTGCAGATTAATACTCAGTCAGCTAGAAAATTTTACAAGTCATTGGGGGACTCTTGGGGTTGAAACAGTTAAGGACATTCAGGCAAAGATCTAGTGTAACACTGATTTTATTCTGAAACAAATTCCTGTCACCACAGTTAGATTATGTGTGGCTATTGTTTGGGAGGGTCACCAAATTCGTTGCCAAGGCAATATAATTGTGTGACCTCCAACAAACCACCCTAATATTGATGAATCAGTCATCATTACTGGATATGGTAGCAGTGTCCGTTAAGCTAACACTAAATTGCAAGTAACTCCCTGAAACACATCTTTTGCTGTTAAACATGGAATGAGTGAGTCCATTCAACAAATTGATTTCAACCAGTGATGTTCCATAAGTAAACAAACAGTAAATCATTGCACACCATTACCGCTCAAAATTTATTACATTATTTGCATCCACATTGGTAACCAAGGACTTTCATTGACACTAAGCTGAATTCATCCAAGAGTGGCCATTTTTTCCTGAATGAGTGTGGTGACCCCTATTTTATACTAATTTCACTTTCTGGGAAAAGTATTTTCATACATGTAGACTAGAGAAAATCTTTTTGTATTTTTGGATTTTTTCAACTTCTGCATCCTGTGAACAACACATTACACAACCCACAAAGCACTACTTACAGTTCACTGCCTACAGCACAGTACATACAATGCACTACTTACGCCATACTGCTTACAATAACCTAATAACAGTACAATTACAGTAACCACTACACACAAGCATACAGCCAACCCTGAAGTCACAGGGATGCAGCATTGGATAAGATACACAATACATAGTTATATAAATTACTCAGGTGTGGATATTATAAGGCAATATTTTTAATGAACTTGCCCCATTTTGTTGTGTGACCAGACATATTGTTATTTGACTTTGTGATCCTTGCTTCGAGATTGTATAATGATCTAACCTTGGCGACAAAAACCCTAATTAAAGGTAGGGTATTTTTACACTGACATGAATATAGTGTTTTGCCACTAATAATACATGATTTACAAATGACTTGTCTTCAACATACAACATTCCTGGCATAATTTCACTCTCATCAAAACTGCTTATCTTAACGTTTAGGCCACAAAGCCACTTTATAACCTCTGCTGCCCAAAATTCCCTACTGTAATAACAATGTATTAAAATACATGTATGTTCAAGACACTTGTTGTGTTTCCCACAAAAGGAACATGCTGGAAAGGGCACAACAGCAATTTTATTCAGAAAGCAGTTTGTTGTAAAATATCTCTTTAATATTTTAAACTGAAATTCATGCACCTTCGTATCTGATGTGACACAATAAGGTAAGCTATAAATCCCCTTCAAATTAAGACAATCATTTACAAAACGGTCGTTGTATTTCTTCTGCACAGTCGGAGTAATGATCCTGTCTCAAAGCTCTTTATAAATACCCTTTGACACAACTTAATTAATCAACACATCTTGCCCATTTAAAGGTAAGAAACGTTGCTCTTGTATATCAACTGAATTTATACCTGCCCAGTATAATTAACAGTTTTCAAGAAACCTCGTCACCCATTTGGAATGGCATTGATCATTGAGGCAAGTCTAAAAACATCTAAAGGAGTGATGTTTAAATACAATACAATACAGGGGGAGCAGGGTTGGCGCAGTGGTGAGAGCACTCGCCTTCCACCAATGTGGCCCGGGTTCGATTCCCGGTCTCGGCGTCATATGTGGGCTGAGTTTGTTGGTTTCTCTACTCTGCTTCAAGAGGTTTTTCTCCGGGTTCTCCGGTTTTCCCCTCTCGACAAAAACCAACATTTGATTTGATTTGTTCTGATTTCAGTTGATTTGTAGTCTCCCCCATTAGTAGAGCACTCGTGCTCAGCTAAATAACCTGAGACTTAAATAAAATGATGATGATGATGATTATTATTATACAATACAATACAAATCTTATTGTCAACTCCCCATGGGGGCTTTTCAGAGACAACAACAATAATAAAGTGTACTTCAAAGATACACAAAAATTATCAATAAACAATTATTAAGAAACTATTATTTTGCATGTGAAATTTATGACATTAAAAATTGATTTAAAAGGAAGGCTTTCATTTTACGTTTAAAAATGCTAGGTTACTTTTTGTTATCTATACATTAGTTTCAGAGATAGGATCTCCTATTTTATTAATTCCTGCCC
>BLFK01000602.1:0-2500 GCA_014634185.1 Astreopora myriophthalma | reverse complement strand
AAAGAACTTTAACAAGAAAATTTCTGTTTACTGCATCAAAGACTTTCTTGAAATCAATACAAGCCATTCTACCACTAATATTGTATCTTCCTGTATGTTCCATGACAACTTCCACTGCTCTTATTGTGTCAAAAATAGTTCTGTCCTTGACATAAGCGCAATGATTATAGTGTATAATCTTTGGTAAAACAGACTCTATCCTTTTGGCAATTGTCTTTGAAGCAATTTTAACATCTACATTAACTAACAAAATCAGTCTCCAGTTGGTGAGCTGTCTTGATCTTGACCTTTCTTTTTTCTATCAGTGTAATAAAAGCCTCCTTTTGGGAATTTGACAATTCAACATAATCGTAAGAATGATTTAAGCTGTCAACCATCATATATTACCAATAATACCCCAAAAAGCTTTATAAAACTCCACAGTTAGGCCATCTTTACCTGGTGACTTATTATTTTGAAAGACTTGGAGACTTTTATAATATTCACCTATTGTCTGACAACTTTCCTTCACATACTTGAACATCGTCCTGAGAGAGATTTGGTATATCTGGATGTTTAAGAAATGAGTTTAAGAAGTTCAGTTCACTTCCGGTGGTGCAACACTTTGCAAAGGTTAGCGTTGAACTTCTCAATTTCCTGTTGTACTTTTTTGGGATCTGTAATTAAACTCCCCTCACTCAAAAAATTTTTCGAACAGAACTTATAGCTTTCTTGTGAGATTCAAGGTTTAAAAAGTATTCATTGATTTTCTCTCCTTTGTCGTATCAAGTAGCTTTTGATCAAATAATTGCCCCTTTAGCTAAGCCGTTGTAAACCTCATCATATTCCATTTTCAGAATTTCAAGTGTTCAAATTTTTCATCAGAGGGACATGCACACGTACTACAATTTTCATTGCATGCCTGAAGCAAGGTCTCAATTCAAGAAGGCAAAATTCTAGAGAAAAAAGCTACCAACAATCTATGGCCAGTTTTTTTTTGAGTTTCATTAATTGCATCGAGGAAGCCATACTTAGACCAACAGCACATACACAAGTTGAATATCTTTTGGAGTGTTAAGTACTCGAAAAGAAATTGAAAAAAAAGATTTTTTTCTGACACCTTGGGAAATAAACAATAGAGTGAACAGAACAGATAGTCCAGCATTGGGTGTGCCAGGCTATAACCCATTGCAAAAACGTGAGAGGACTGGGACGAGTTTCTCGTATTGATTAGATTGAAAATCTAAACTTTTCAACTGAAATGTTACGGAATGAAGAGCTACCCAGCCAAGTTTGAGAGTTTTCGGCAGAAAATTGGCCAAATGGTAGACTTGCAAAAGTTGCAAAATTCCATACAAACCCTTATAATTTTGTGGCCTGTCTACCCAATCGATACAAAATCTCTATTTTAGGTGATATAGGAAGAGCTCCTATTTTACCATTTTCCCATTCTAAATACTTCTATTGTTGGTAAAGACTCTCAAGTTTCGGTGCTCTTTCATTTGAATATCATAGTTTTTAAAACAAATGAAAAAGAACCGTACTCTTTTCCAGTTCTCTCACGTTTTTGCAATGGGCTATTGTCAAAAGGGACCTAAATCGACGTATCTGTCACCATTGCACCGTAGAAGCAAGACCCTTACCCTCCGTCCCCTTTGTTCCTTTGTTAAGATAGTCTCCTTGACTAGCTACAACAGTGTGCAAAGTTTAATCTGGAAATCTACATCAAGTTCTATTTCTGGGGAATCACCTCAGATCATCTACAGCGTAACTGTGACCTTTGAGAACTGCTGGTCAGGCTCAAAAAAAAAAAAAAAAGGTCTGGATTTGGATGCAACATACTCTTGAGGAACTCTCCACTAAAACATTTTTAAACTTCCTGTAAACCTTTCGTTTCTGAGAAATACAAGAAACATGAAATTTCAGATTTTACCTCAGTAATTATGCAAATATCACATTTTAAATATGCCAAATTCCATATCCTTCTGTGAAAACAGTTCTTGTTGGTAGATGATGGGACTATGTTACATTCTTGAATATTTTTGTTTGTCCATGCATGCTTACTCCAAGCTTACTTTATGCCATGTGCTTTTCTGAATCCGCCATGCTGATTAAACAGTTGTGTTAAAACAGAATTTGTCAAAGCATTACACAGCTACGCAAGACCCCACTACACTACAAACTAGTAACCCTTTCCATTTTCAATGCTTTTGTGTCCCTTTAATGCATGACACATAGAACAATAATTTATTAACGTTTTGGAAGGACAAAAATTGAGTATTTTTGGAGATTTGAGAAGTGTGATATCATATTCATGCAGCTGTTGTGAGAAAGTCTGACAATTATAATTTGGTGTCTCAAAGTAAAAGTATTGTGTGCATCTGTTGTCCAATGTGGCACTGGCAGGGCATTGCCACACCTTTTGCTGTGCAGTAGCAATATGCAAGAACAGACAACATTGCAAAAGCAAGAAACTAAGATATCTGACTTTTAAGATTAGTGACGAACTTAACACTTCTCA
>BLFK01000601.1:1183327-1194445 GCA_014634185.1 Astreopora myriophthalma | reverse complement strand
AATATTATCGTCAATCAAATATGACTTGCCTTTGATTTGGTTACTTCATATATCTTTTCATTTTGTTTTGTAGAAATTAATACAATAAGCTGTTAATCGTTGGGCATTTTTTACAAGGGGCTAAATACAATTTAGGTGTACATGTAGTTAGACTCGATGAAAATTAATGCTGGCCAGCAGCATTCATGAATTTGGTGCAGCCTTGCAGGGACTCCTGGTATATGACAGCACCTTAGGTGTGTTCAAGGTCATTTCGCTCACATTGCTTGCATGTTGCACATGCTCGGAAGTTTCTTTCCCTTAGCCCACCCCACTCCCTTTGGATCTATTTTGTAAGTATGGTAGTGTTGTTTTTCTGCTGGTTAGCAACAAGATGGTGTATTGTACCTGGGTGAATGCCACTCACAGGGTTGGCATGGTTACCCACTGCACGCAGCTGTAGTTCTTAACTGGCCTCACAAATACTATCAGACACCTCTCCCACTCTCATCGATTTGGCGATCAGTTTAATAACAATCATTATTATCATATGACCTGTACGGCCCCGCGCGCGCTTTCATTGCAAAACTATTGAGAAAATCCCCGTATGAGGGCCGTACGCGATGGCGCGAGCAGGGCCGGGAAAAAGCCGTCCGGCCCTGCTAGGATCGCGTACGGCTCTTCGCGAGATGCGAACTGAAGCGTGGTGGTCATATGATAAAATGCTTATTGAATTAGTTAGGTCGGGCCAGACGGGCAAATATTTGGCCCTCCGGCCGGCCCTCCGGCCCTCCCACTCAGCCAATAAGTACATATTCTTTATTGATGGTTTTTCGTATCTACCTTGATAGCATAAAGACTTTGTTTCCCATATCCTTGAGGCCACCAAGGTTTCACATCATCTTTCTTTGAAAATGTCATAACTGGTAAATTGACCCTCTGTGAGCCTTGCGACAGTTTTAAAGCAAGTTTCTGTTTGCGCGCCAACTGAGGAAGGCTGAGATAAAGGGTACCAGTGACTCCTTCATAAGCTGCATCTATGAAAACTGTTACTGACAAGTGCCATGTACCATTAGACGAGCTAGCTGAAAAAACAAAATCCAAGATTCATGAAGGGTGCCTGAGACCCCTGTGCTTTAAATCTCCCTGTAAACTCTATCGAGATTCAACTAGTTCAGGGTCCTATGAAATTAAATGAATAGCCTTGAACTGGGTGTTAATCCTGCTAGAATATACAGTGTAGTGTTTTAACTATGACATTATTTCTTCCAAGTTATTTAGAGGATTGTCCAATACAGGTGATTAATGAGATTTATCAAACCTTGTGTTGTCACAAAGTGTCCCCTAACCCTCATTATTTTTACCTCTAATGCTGACAGTTTCATCTGATGATACGTGAAGTTCTTAGGCTAATAGAAATGACAATGAATCTCAATACGTAGGTGTATCAGACAAGAGCAGTTATTGTTTACCTAGTTAAAGTAGAATGCTCAAAAAGTACCTTTGCTTGGTAACTACTAATTCAAATAATCATTACCCCCCCCCCATTTTTGCAGCACTGCTTGAATTGCCTGATACATTATCTCTTTCCTAAATTCCTCTGCTCTTGTTAATTATTCAAACAGAATTGTTGACCACAAGTCAAAATGAGGTCAACTCTTTAACAAAAGTTTTTCTTTCAGCAATACAGTATTACTCTATTACATGCAGAGGCTGTGCATTAAACTTAGCAAACTGAGTGTCATTTCTTTGTACATAATTTGATTACTACATAAAGTGGTTCATACATGTTGATTACCTTTTGTAGGTGTTACTTTGATGTTTCTTATAACAGCTGAATTGTAAGCTTGTAAAGATACATTCCGCCTGAAAATACAACAAATGAAAATTACCCAAAATAATATTTCACAAGGGCTTCAAAAGACTAGGAGGAGTCTTCAAGTGCCAGGAAATGATATGACCATAAAAAAATTCATTGTGCCACAATATCAAAGAACGAAAACTGGCTATAGGTCCTAGGCTCCTGCAGGTGCAAGTTCCACCTGGTCTTCCATTAGGAGGACCCCAATAGGACACATTCATTCACAAGTCAAGACTGCTCTCAAATCTCTCCAGTTTGCTATGGGAAATTGTAAACAAACATAATTGTAAATCAAACCATTTCTCCTAATTCAATTTTTTTTCCTTTGGGGGGAGGGGGTTGCGTGTTTCTTGTCCTTGCCTATTTGTTGTTGTTGTTGTTGTTTTTGTTGTTTTTCATTTTTGTCTCTGACTGAAATAAGTTAAAATAATAATCAATGTAAACAGCATTAGCTCTCTCGATGAGCACTGCGTGCTCTTAGAGTAAACGCTAGAAAAATAAAAATATTGTTTAAATAATAACAATAAAAAAATCGCAAACAAGAACTAACCATATTCCCTGTGAGACAAATGCTGGTCCCCAGTCCTGAAAGTAGGAAAAAATGCTCCCTTGTAAGATTTGCACAAGCAACTTACTGTGATCAAACATTAATTCCTGCTTACCAGTCTCCATGAATTAAAACATCATACTTGAGATGGAACAAATCAGCTTCACTCTCAACTTGGCAAACTGGCCCGGGTTGCTCGAAGCATGGTTAGCGCTAATCAGCCATAAATACCATGGAAACCTATAGGTTTTGATACCTCTTAACCAACCGTTAGCGCTAACCAGACTTCAAGCAACCGGCTACAATTGTACTCCCGATATCGATTTCACCATAATGAACTATTAGAAATGGTTCAAGAAATCAGACCTCAGATAGAGCATCGAACAAGGCAAAACATGGCCGTTTCTGCCAAGAATCAATTCCTTGCAGCCTTGCGATTTTATGCAACTGGGGCCTTTCAAGAGCTTGTTGCAACCATCAAGGCATTCACAAGTCCACAGTCAGCCGAATTATCTTCCGAGTATCCTTAGAGTTGGCTAGAAATCTACCTAAGTATGTTGAACTGAACTGAACAAAAGATAGATTTTAAGCATTAGCTGCGTTGCCGGCATAATTGGCTGTATAGATGAAAGTCAAGTCAGGATTCAAGCCCCAACTTGTCAACAGAAAAGGGTATCACTCATTGAACATTCAACTAATCTGTAATGCAGAAATATGCAGAATTATCAACTGCGTTAACAAGTGACCCGGCAGCACTCATGATGCACGTATTTCGAGGGAAAGTCAGTCAATATACAGAGAATTTGAAGAGGGACTTTACGAGGGGATCATTCTTGGTGATAGCGGATACCCATTAAGGCATTGGTTATTATAACACCCATCTTGGCTCCAACATGCGGGGCTGAGGAGAGATACAATGGCTCCTAGCGAACAACTAGAACTGTCATCGAAAGGTGTAATGGGATCCTCAAGCGCAGATAATATAATGTCGATAAGATAAGATAATGTTGAGCGTGCAACATTATCGCAGCCTGTATCATCTTGCACAGCTGTGCAGTGGACTACAAGCACCCAGTTGATGCAGAGGATTTAAGGGAGGAGCCGTTTAATGATGGGGATCTAAACACCACGCCCAGCACAAGGGGAGCTTTAATGCAACGAGAATTATCTCAAGTCTCATTAATTTGCATGATTAAATTTAGTTCAAAATAACCATTTTAATGTTTATCCAATGTATTTTGCATCAAAACCTATATGGGAAGATATCAGCAACTACTAAAAGCAAATGTACCAAAATGCAATATTACATTGCATATTTTTTTCATTTCACTAGACAGAGTCACAAGTCTGGTATTCCTATTTATGCAGTGAACCCATCTTGTGTAACAAGTGTAGTTCTAGTTTTCTCTTATTAAGGAGAAGGACTTCTCTTTCCACCTCAAGCTTCCTTTTCTCTGCCTCTATTCTCCAAAGTTCGGCAGTAAGAACTTCCAATTGAACTTTTTCCATTTGGTCCCTGAAGTTAGGTTTCCTGTGTACCCCCGTTGTACAAACTGCTCCGGATTTTGACGACTCTTCACGTGTCCTTGAAGAATCTGCAAGGAACCAAGGTCTCTTGTCAAATACCATGCACAAGTATTAGCACACACAAGATAAAGCATGAACGCGAAAAGTGAGAACATCGATCTTACCTTCAACAAGCTGTAATTCAATCTCGGAGGAACACGCCTCGAGCTAACCAATTTCAGGGTGTTCACTGGTTGAAAGGGTTAGACATTCATCACTCTCGGGTGAGATGGGAACTTCAGTTTCATTTGATGATGCGGCGTCATATTCTCTGCATTTGTTTCCCCCCTAGACCACAAGAGGAATGCTTCAACTGGCACTTTCGATTCATTTCGCAATTTCTAGAACTGACGGCGACTCTTCCCATGTATTGACAATATTATGTCGCTGTATGGTGATATCTTCTGGTGAGGTCCACCACCCGTAGGAGGGTTCTTCTGCGATTGAGCATCTTTTTTTTTGCGTTTGACAATAGGTCTTTCCACTTCTTCTTGACTTCATCCACGGTTCTCTCCACGTGAACAGCACGAGCATTGACTGATGTGGTGATGTCAGCCCAAACTTTCTTCTTCTTTTGATTTGTAGTCGAATTATTTAGTTTTAATACTTAATAATAAATCTTTGTGCTCTCCAAATTAGTCAACTAGAGACCGTATTTCTTCGTCTGAAAAGCATGGTTTCCTTTTCAGCTACGACTGTGCCATGTTAATTGAAACTGGCCAAATAATTGGTTTTACAGTATGCAAAGTAGACGTTCATGCTTATATGCAACCGACTTTCCACGTGAACGACGTCAAGTGATATTAAGTACCTTCCAAAATCAAGCTGGTGCAACAGACATCGACGCCTAGCTAATGACGGACATACATTCGACGTAAGTTGGGACTAAGTACATTGGGCGTACGGGAAACGTCGGATCTAACTCCCGGTCGTACGACCATCTTTTATAAAACTGGTCCCAGGTGCTATTGTGCCATGTCTCAGTTTTGAGGAATGAATGATAACAGCCCATCCTTGCTTCAATGCGGCTGACTAAAAGTCACACTTATGACCACAAGTTTGCAGAGCACAGAAAGTCACAATTCTACACACATACATGACTGTATTAACACACACAGAGAGATCGCTTTCATGTAGCTGATGTTTCTCTCTCAGAAACACTGACCTTGTCAAAATCAATTAAATTAGACTAATATTTGTAATCATATAGGGTATTACAAATTAAAATAAGACATGGGGAAGCAGAAACAAAGGGACCACATACTAATTTTACATCTTGTGACAAAACACTGCCCCCACCATCCTATACATGTTAAGCCGTGATGGACACCCTGGCCACCCCGAGAGCATGGGTCCATCCCATGGGTTTTTGACAGCTAGATCCACTCACCCAACTGAAAGAACTTTGCTCTTTTCTGATGAAATTTCCATGACATTCTCCACGCTGTACTGGGACTGGGCACTCTGGGGGAACAGGATATGGAGACTTCTTAGCTTGTTCTTTGGCATATAAGACTGCAGAGGTGAAACGCACTTCAATCAAGCTAAAACAGATCTTGAGAGCTCCCTTCACATTGAAGATGTACCCGTGAAACATGTTACTTGAGCGACCCACTGCAACGCCATTTACAAGAACCGTAGCAACTGTGTCAAGACCCTCAAAAACCAGGAGAATCTGTCTTTTTGATAGCAACACTTCAGAAACTGAAAAAATGAACAGGACAGAAAGTCAGCAATGTCAACTTGATAAAGTGATAAATAATGCTTCAATGTGAGCCAGTTATTTTATGTCAGCAAACAGCTAAAAGCTATCCTAAGTATTCTACAAAGATTTTTAGAAACATCAGTTGTCAGTAAATAAAAATATTATTTATATAGGCTACAGTATGGCTTTCAACCTACTTTGATTTGAAATTTCATTTTTTCTGGTATTTTTTTTATTGTCAATATTACAGAGACATTGAAAATCAAACACTAGATTGCAATGCTATTCTAATGACATCTCAAATTGATTTTTACCGTCCTGTAACATATTTCATGATGTATTCAATCCTTGTACAGGATACTAATTATTCATAATGGACTGCATCACTATACCTTTGACCACATTAATTAACTCTTGCTATTTGCAGACAGAGCTTAGCTTGTATACTTTTGTCATTGAAATTAATAACAAATTGAGTTGAGTTGAGTTGAATTATAAATATAAACTAGTAATTGTCCTGAGCTCACTGTTGGCGTAATGACAACTCTGAGTTGCTTAGGGGAATGTGCAACACAATTGCATGCTCATGGGTTCAAGTCCCATTCAAACTTGTTTTAAGGGTTCTTGAAACTCCTTAAAGGTTGCATACAGTACTTCACTGCAGTGATCATGTAACAACGTCAAAAACTTGGAAACAATGATTCCATCAGTTTTGACAAGGGCACACTCAGAAAAAAGTCCTAGGGCTCCTAACAGGAGTCAATCCTATGACTTCCTGATTAATACTTGGATGCTCCACTACCGAGCTATGAGAGACTTGCGGCAGCTTATTACATATGCCACTTAACGGCAAACTGGTAGAATTTCCACAATTGTAGCAACGAAGATTGTGAATTTTAAGCCCAGTAAAATGAATGAAATGATGATTTCATCCGCATTGACATGGTAGAAAGTCAGAGTGCTCCTACCATTGAGAGCTCTAAAGGAGACTTGTAGGAGCTATACCATTAAACCAGTTAGTGGTGACAATCCTGGTTAAAATCTTTCAAGAATCTTCAAAGATCTTAACAAGGGTCCTCAAAAATCTTGGCAGGATCTTCAAGTATACTTGAGAATTCTGCCGAAGATCCTCAAGGATCTTCAACTTTCTTGCTAAGATCCTTAAAGATCTTTAAGAGATCCTGACAAAGATCTTTTCAAAATTGCTCCAAAGATCCTTAAAGATCCATGAAGAGTACTCACAGGATCTTTGCTAAGATCCTTATACTTGTTTAACAAGGATCTTTGTACATGTAAGATGTCTCACACAGTTGAGCAACTGAAGATCTTTTAAGATCCCTCCAGGATCCTTCAAAGATCTTTAACAGATCCTTATCTTTAAGGATCTTTAGCAGGTTCCTGAAGATCTTTAAGGGTCCTCAAAGATCCTGTAAGGTTTTTCAGCAGCAAAACATCCTGCAATTTTGTTAGGACTGAAGGGAAAGATTTCCACACAGGCTCCCCACATTAACTATACATGCATATTCTTTCTAACCCTCAACAAAAAAAAAAAGGAGCCTGAACAGAGTTTTCCTAGGAATATGCATGTATAATTAATGTCTGGGGGCTGTGCGAGATTTCCCCGTGAACTTGTGACCTGTGATCTTAACGGTATGGATCCAGAAATCAAGAACGTGCATGCACATACAATAGTACTTATAATATTTATAATAATATCATATATTCATACCTTCTAGGGACCTGCTGTAAGTTCAGTTGTCATAAGCAATCCAGCGATAATTAACATCGTTGAACCGGAAGTAGGGATTCATGATTGTACCGTTCCGGTAGAGGGCAGTGTGTACATTCCCAGGGACTTCCCCAAACACGGAGAGGCTCTTATTTGCATTTTGAACAATCCAAGTACCTCCTAAATTTACTTCTAAGGCACTGCAACAATTTATATCAAGACAACAAGACCCAAGTGCCATAAAATATACGAACAGTGTTTGCCTGACAGCCATCTTGAAAATTGATGATACAATGCCATGACCCAACAAGATAACTAGTCAGCCGTTGTGTTTCCCCATGTTATCTGTTCCCCCGAACACTGGGCACTAGTTCTGTGTCTCCCCCTCCCCCCCTCCCCCGCAACCCCTCCTCTTCCCATAGTTCAATTCAGTGCTACGCGTTCCCTTCGAGATGGCCGACTTTAAAATAAAACAAAGCAAAAAGAAACGTGAAAATAAAGGAAAATAATCACGGCAGAATTTATTATTTGTTAAGTTTTATTCTGCACCATCAGAAAAATGGTAAATTAAAATAAATTAAAAATACGTAAATTAAAATACGTAATACGTGCTTTTTAGACTACAACAACATCTACTAATTAAGAAGTTCATTGACAGATTGAATTTCCCTGCTGGTATAATTCTCTTTTCTTTTGCTTTCCCTGGGAAGACGAGTACGAAAGCAAAAGAAAAGAGACCTCTGCTAGCAGGGAAATTCGATGCATGACATTCTATAAACACCCAGTTATTCTGCTGTTCACTTTGATGACAAGGAGTTTCTTGCTCTTTCCAAACCAAAGTATAGGCCTATATATACCAAAGTATAGGCCTTCCTTCATCGTCGCTCGAATTATCCTTGTTGGATGGTGTTATTTCTACAGAATACTCTTTGGTCGTCTTTCGTAGTAGCTATTTATCGACTTTTTTTTAAATCAGGCGGATTTTCCTTGAGTAAAATATAATTGACTATGTTAACGTAAGGAGATTCATTCATTTTGTACTATTGTTAAAACAAAGGAATCAAACAACAAGCAAGTAATGCGTGAAAGCAGGATTAAATTTCCCGCGAAATGTTATTCACATAAGGCTGGGGAACACGTAGCACTGAAGGAGGGACTACACATAACTAGTGCCCAGTGTTCGGGGGAACAGATAACACGGGGGAACACAAAACCCTGTGACACCGTGAAACCGTGAAACCTCATTGCGTAGGATGCCTTTGCAACAGGCACCCCATGGTTAACAACGGTCGCTTGTATTTTTGTGGTTGTTTTTCTTCGTAGTCGCGAAGGTTAACGAGTTTGTCCTCTCCCGAGAAGTGTCAGTAGCGACGTTAAGACTTTCACCTTATCTAACCCGCGACTTGAATTCGGGCCCTCTCACGGCATCTAGTGAAGCTCTCAATATTGTGGGATGGATACGATTAGTTTCGATTACAAATTTCAAATATGTACACTATTTTATAGAGCAAGTAAAGTCTCATTACCTGGGTGTCTAATTAACAGAACATTCATAAGACGGGAATGTAGCTATTCACTAAGAGATCAAGAAGCAATCACGACACCTAGATTCAACACTAGATTGTTAAAAGACTCACTGGTATATCGAGGCTCAGTGCTATGGAACTTTGTTAACCATCATGTCAAAAATGTAGGTAGTATTGACCTCAAGAAACTTCGTAGACTACTCATGAGAAATGATCACTTCAGGAGCTTTACTTTCACCGGTTTATCGGGTTCAATGGTTAGGAACAGATTAACTGATTACAGGTGTTTTTAAGTAGACAAGTAAATTTTAAATTTTAATGTTTAATTGTATTAGTTTATTAACTTAGTATTTTAAGAATTGTAATCTATTAGAATGTTTCAGAAATGTGTTTTTAGTTGGACGAGTAATTAATTTGTTAAGTACACGACCCACAAGCTTTTTAGCTATGATCTTTATCGTGTATAAATAAAGATTCTATTCTATTCCATTCTATAGTCATGAGCGTACGAGTTGCCTTTCCGCCGTCACAGCAGATGTTTGCAATGTGTTTAAAGTATTTTGCGCAATTTCGAGGATGTTTCCTACCTTATCAAAGAGGTAAAATTTTGCTTCTTTTTTTCCTTCATCCTGTTGTTTTTCTTCTTAGTCACAAGTTATCTTTTTTATTAAATTTCAGGTATCGTGCGGGAAGTGTTAGAAGCAACATGAAAACGACTTCTAGCGATCTAACCCGCACCTTGAACTGGGATCCCCCGCACGGAGTGCGCGTAAAATGTCATTGGCCTTATTGCAAGCTTGAAGTTTTGCATTGCTTTTATATTTGTCACTATTTCCACGATGCCCATCTTCTCAGAGTTCAGATTTGATGCCAAGAAGCAAACTTTGCTTTTTTTAAATCTTCTTATTTTTCAATCGTAGGCGCAGTGGATGCGGCATTAGTTTGATGAAAGATGTTGGTGAAAGTTGCAAGCCGCGAACGGTAGTGATTTTCCATTTCCCCTTTACAAAAAAAAAATTGAAATTGAATTTTCGATGAAGCCCATGGACTAATATTGTGTGGTCTAATATATAATATTGTTAAAATTAAATTTGAAAAATTTGCAACATGGATTGAGAAGTTGACACCTTTAAGGACCCCAAGCGGGATTATTTTAGCACAAGCTGTACTTTTACAATTTCTGTTAACCGCGTTTGTGCATCCCATGGAAACGCCCTTAGGCGTCTTGCTATTACCAATATGCGCGGCAGAATGACAACCTGCCATCTGTAAAACGCGCCTTTTTGCAGGCCAAACGGGAAATGCGTGGCTGAAAATGTGTTTGCTGCCCTGATTTTTATTGGCTGCAGAGATGTCAAACAACGTCGTTCGGCCAATGAGATCCTGAGGATACCATTTCAATGCCAGAGTTGGCTCGAATCGTTGTGGATAAGTTTTCACTTCCCCACTTTGTACTTTGTAGTTGATAGCGACTAAAAGCTGTAAATTATTTAGTGAAATTGGCAAACTAAGGTCGTGTTCTATTGGGATCAACCGTTTCAACCGAAAGCGGTTTAGGTTAAAGCCGTTGACGTTTTCCAATAGAATACCTTTCCAACCATCTTCGCTTGAAACGCGGTCACTCCTGGGAATACTCATTACCATACTTCCGTGTAACCTTCCTGTCCGCGGATCCACGGCGTAAACATGGCGGCTGCTGACTGTGCTCGTGCTGTTGTTATCTTTCTTACAAAGAACATCACGCGAGCAGTACGAATTGCGCAACTAATCACGCAAGTAGCAGCTTTTAAGAGCCCGCGAAAACCGCAGAGGTTGCTACCAATGCTTTTTCAACCGTTTCAACCCAGTTCGATGCGGGTTGAGAAAGTTGAGCAACCAAACCAACCGGAAACGGTTTTTTGCCAATAGAACACGAAAAAACTCAACCAACCCAACCAACCTGTAACCGTTGATCCCAATAGAACACGACCTAACACAGTCTGAGTCCAATGCCTGTGAACGGGAAGACTATTATTTTTTAAATATAAACTGTCTTTTTGCTAATCATTGTTACCAATCTTTTTAAACTACATTATATTTGAATTTGACTTTTATTGTAAACAAAAAGGAATTTTATTTGGCTCTTGTTTAGCTGATCGTATTGTACAACAACTTTCCATACCATTGTTTCGTGCTACATCTCTACATTTCTCTACATCTCTACAT
>BLFK01000601.1:1173660-1176160 GCA_014634185.1 Astreopora myriophthalma | reverse complement strand
CCTGCCACAGCAAAGCTGAGCACTGCGGCTTCCCAAACAAAACGCTTTTGCTGTTCGCTTAATAAAAACGGCGCCATGTTTTCAACACTGGTCAAGGGCACTTGTCAAAGAAAACGTAATTCCGTGAGTGTACAGTCGGCAAGTGGGGCTTGTCAAGGAAAACTTCTTAGTGTAAAGCACCTATCAATTTAAAGCCGGCGGGGGTCTCTCTTTCCTACTGGAATGCGACTTGGGTGCCGCTCAAATGCGGTTTCCGAATATAATCCAGGCGATGAAAACTCACTATTGCTTTTATAGCTTGAGTAGACATTTGTTCTTAGATTACGCGTCGAGAACTTAGTGGATCATGTATCAGGTGCAAAAAAAAAAAATGTCAACGATAAATTTAATATGACTTAATATGGCATAACGAATGTGGGATCTGTTCTCCTGATGAGAAGTCTGTTGAAAATGTCTAAATACTAAATACACATTGACCGATTGACAAAAAAATAGTATTCCCAAAGACTCTTACAATAACGGGGTCGTTCTCAGTTAATTGTCACGTAATTTGCTTGCAAATGTCAGTTGTCAGTAAAATTTTAGGCTTTTTGTCAGTTGTCGCTTAAGATTTAGGCTGTTTCTCTGTTCTTAGTTAACCCCATCCACACCCTCCTCCCTTGTCCGGGTACTGACTCGCCCATCTTTTTTGTTCATTTTATCAGATTTCAAACGTGGAGTAAGGCAACGTTGCGACTTGCAGAAGAACTGCAAATAATTTAAAGCCCTTTTCGCTTTAGTTCGCTACCATCGCTTCAATAGCTAGTCCCGTTCCGGGACTCTCTCTTTATAATCCGGAACAACACTATTCAGTGGCCGGCGTTCCAAAATGACAAACCTTATAGACTCTATAAGTTTCAACGCTCTACTTGGAAAATACGTGAACTTTCTCCAAGCTAAAACTGCATGTATGATGTAGAAACCCCTGGTTTCACAAGCCCTAGCTAGTTATCACAAAGTTCTCGCCTGAGTTTCCTCCTCTGCTGAGACCACTAAGCTCTTATCTACCCCTCTCTCCAACCGCAAAGGAGGTTGGACATGGTCCGAGGTGCAGTATGGGTAAATTATTTATTCGTTTTATTCCAATCTCAGTAGCACAGCTGCTCCAACCGCTTGTTTGTAACCTCCTAAAATCTGGCAGACGGGAGACACGTGACCAGACCAAACCAGGGTCTCTCTTATCTCGCTCCAGGGGCGGGAAAAGGAGAAACCTTGGGATGGAGGTTGAAAATTGGTCTTATGATCCCTTGCCCTGTATCTTCAGTTCACAATTCATAAATTTCTCTGAGCTACACCTTGATAAGGTTGAGCTCTTAAAGTATATGCAGGACGTGTATATCATTTGGAATTCAGCCTGACCTGGTTTGGTGGTCTCGCTCCCACGCCGGGTCTCCTGTAGCTCGGTGCTGGGGCATCCGAGCTGATGACCCGAAGGTCATAGCTTCGATTCCTCTTAGGAACACACTCGGACTTTTCCTCTCCGAGTAAGCCCAGGTCATCATCGGTAAACACATCATTTAAAGGTTCATATATTACTTATAAAAAGGAAGCAAATTAGAGCTTCTCTAGTGTCTTTGGTTAGTAAAAGCAACCCTTTTGTCAATCGTTAAAGAAAGCAAACCAATTTGTAAAATGGTGTTGAAGCTAACTCACCATGTCATTGTTCATCATGCACGCGTCAGTGGACGCCACATTTCAACAAAACGCGTGCAACATGTAACAGGTTGTTCTCACGGCGTTGATCAATACACCATTGGTTATTTTCGGTGATTAAATACATCTGGATACACAGATGTCTTTAAGTTGTTGGTTAATCTACTTTCTCTCCTTACTTTTCGACGATGTCCTTTTTAAAGTCTTCATCAAAACAGACAAGCTGGAGTGAAACTGGCCTTTACAGAGAATAGAGGGATTTTAGCAAGAGGCTCTCTTCAATATCTGTGTCTTTACCGACAAAAAATAAAAATTATTTCTCTGTTTTCAATGTGTACCGGCTTGCCTTCTCCTTCACCGACTCCCATTGCCAAACCGTGGGATGGAAAACACGCAGCGTCGCTTTGAAGGCTTTGGCAAGCCGTTTTTAAGAATTTAGCGTCGATTTGAAAAAGACAGCAAAAGGTGAAATGATCCCACTGCCATTTGTCCCCTTTGCAAAATATGGGGCTGGAAGAACAATTTTGCACTATGGAAGTGTGCGCGCCCTCAGACCCATTGCATAACTTGCGCATGATGCACCATACCTTTGAATGAATAATAGGGAAGCGCGTCCAAACGTATCTTTCTTCTTGGGAGCAACTGCTGCTCGTACTCAGAGTTTGAGAAAAGGGCAACAAAGTCCGCAACACGAACATTTGTGTGACTGAGCTAGACCTCACACGACGTCCGTCATACTAAATGTCTCTTGGTCTGGGCACTATCATTTCTTCGACATACCACCCATGGACACCATGGCCTTCCTTGC
>BLFK01000601.1:1166160-1168660 GCA_014634185.1 Astreopora myriophthalma | reverse complement strand
CTTGCCGAAGGCAAAGACTTAAGGTTTCCAGTCTGAGCTTTTTTGGCGCGATTTTCCTGCGCATGCGTAAGATTTTAATCTCCGTCAGGTGTAATTTTTCCAGTATATACATTTGTTTACAAGTTCAAATGAAATTTAACGAGGGACACGTATTTACATCTTGTGTACACTCCTATACGGTCCTATGCTTGATAACAGCCTTATTTTGCGACTTTCAACTGTACGGGATCTGGAAACGCCATCAGTTACTGAACTTTAAACCATAATCCCAAATCAGCCGAAAAAAAGTATTTTTCAGAGGTTATGTAGGAAAAGGGACCTCATCGTGCCCCCTTTGTGTTTTAGTGTCCATCTTTTTTTTATTTTATGCATTAAACGGAAAGTCGTGATGCTTGTATTTATATATGAAACTGAAAAGCCTGCAGAGTTGTTATTTTCACCAGGTATAAATTGTTGACCTGGGTATACGGTCTTTGGAAAGCAGTTTCTAATCTGTATGTGACCCGGAAACGAGTGTTTGTGTTGTTAGTGACGTTTGAACCAGATGTTATTAAGCTTGACAACGGACTTCTTTTCTTTTTTTTTTTTTCAAAACAGAACTTGAGAAATTTCCCAGTTTCAGCCGTACCTAATCCCAAACAGCCACCAGTTAGTGAACTTTGAACAAGAAATCGGCCGGCAAGACTATAGGCTACCTGTAGCCTCTTGTTTGTGATGTTACGTTCTCATCCAGACGAGAAAACTGTTATATACGGCGCTTGTCAGGCCGTTCTTAGAATATTCATCAAGTGTGTGGTCACCCTACTTAGTAAAACATGGTAACCTGATAGAGAATAGTCAGAGGCGTGCCACTAAATTCACATTGAACTATCCTCCAAGAGAAGTCAGCTATAGTAATAGATTAGACCAGCTTAACCTACTACCTCTTGATTTTCGTAGACAAATGCATGATTTAGTTCTCCTGTTTAAGTATAAAACTGGAACTGTTACTAGTAATTTTGGTCGTTTCATCCAAACTGCCACTCGGCACTATAGAACCCGTAATTTTCATCAAGCCAACTTTGACCTACTTTCTAGGCACAATCAGCTATTGTCAACAACAACAGCTATTTTCCTAGGACCGTTAAGTTGTGGAACAGCTTACCTAATCTACTTAAGTCTAGCCAGGATCTTTTGTGGTTTAGAACCCATCTTAACGATCATTTCAGAGGTCTACTACAAACTTATAGTCCGCCATGATTTGCCAATTATTTTGTATACTTTTTCTTTTTTTCCTTCTTAATCTATTGTGTAAGTTTTAATTTATTCCACTATGTAAGTCTAATTTCTATCTTTTTGAACCTAGGGGATACGTTTCAATTGAGGCTCTGCTCTGTTCGTCTCCCTGGTCACGCCATAGTATTGTTATATTCATGTATATTTTTTCTTGTGACGAATCTCAATAAACTAAACTAAACTACGTGATGTTATGATATGAGGTGAGACTCTTGATTGCGCAAAGCGCAGAAAACGATTTTTATCTTGGCCGTACGATCAAAGTAACCCAGGGTGTCTGCCTGAGCCAACCGTTCTTTTTTTTTAGTTCTGCAAAGGCTACCTGCTGCTCAGGACACTGAGAAAATGAATGGTTGATCCTTCTTCTCAGTGGCCCTGCAACCGTCACAAGATCAGGAACAATCCTTCTCAAACTCTCATATTATGCATGAGGTAATTAACCAATTGTGTGGCCTCATTTGGGTCACATGGATGCCTCTTGATACCCGGTAAAGAACAGATCCAAACACGCGTGATTAGATATCCAAACACATGTGTGTTTGGAAATCAATTTCCGAAAGAATGCAGTACTTGAACCAGTGTTTATTAACTTCCAGGATTACATTAATTATTTTTTGTAGTTAACATTAACGTTTACATTGCAATTCAAGAACATTCCTGAATTCCTTTCCAGGGAAATGCTGTCCAGGTCTTCCAACCTTTCTCCAAGACTTTGCACACGGTGAACATCATAATCTTTGAACACATTCCCCGGCCCAAGTAAAGGAAATTTTTTTCTCCCGCGCAGCTTGCCAATTTCGGAAAACATCAACAGCTCACTTATCTTTGTACTAAGTACTTTTAGGCTTTGAACGTTCGAGCAAAGAAACTTCCTCTTTGTAAGTTTTCGACGGTCGAAACCGGAAAGACCTTTCCGTAGCTGCTCCTTCCATTTCTCAAAATTGCTATTGAGGACGCCAATGCAAAGTGTGACTACTTTTTTAAAATGAAAAAGCCAAAGTTATGAAAAAACGCAACACCTTTCATAACACTGACTAACAACTATGCCATGCGATAAGGAAAAAAAAGAAAGCAAAAACTTACTATTTACGTGGTCTTTCTGTTTTTGTGTTTATTCTTAATAAATTAGGCCCTTTTGCATTACCAGAAATCCGAGTCATATTGCGTCACGAATACTGACAGTGTGTTAACTCGAGTGTATTGCGTGCCATGAGAGTGTGACATC
>BLFK01000601.1:1158660-1163660 GCA_014634185.1 Astreopora myriophthalma | reverse complement strand
CGGCCTTCGCGCCCAAAGCAGTAATATTCAACAACGTGTATTCTCTAGTTGTCAGGAGATTGTCTTGGAGCAAATTTTAGCGGCGAAGCGGCGACGACGAGCCGTGAAGCGGTGAGAGAAGAAAAACCTCTGGTTTCGGTCCCTACGAATCTCACTTCCATGCAATGTCACAGTGCCGTGAGTGTCTGGCTGTGGGTTCTGATTGGTAGATATTCTAACGTCTACACATTTCAAAATTGACAGTAAGTAAGTAAGTAAGTAAAGACTTTATTTAAAGAGGGTTAAACACTTAATAGCCAAAGGCTAATAAACTTGTGGCCCTCAGAAAATAAAACTATGAATACAAATATATAATATAATAAAAGTTAAAAAGCTGAAATTATGAGAGACGCAAGTATATTAATTACAGTAAGATTAAAAACTTAAATTCAAAAAGTTAAATCCTAGAATGTTCCAAATGTTGCTGCGCTGCGAAGATCGTTTTAAATAAATTAGTTTTCAAGGACTTAACGGAGTCTAATTTTCTGGTATTTAGAGGCACATTATTCCAAAGTCTTGCTGCTAATACAGCAAAAGAACGGCCTCCTTCAGTCACACGCTTATAATAAGGGCAGATAGAATTATAGCTGGCATATCGCGTACTTCTATTATGAAAGAAATGATTGTAAAGTGCGGTTTTACAAATGAGTTGAAGGAATGATCCTTACACTTCCTGGACAATTTAAGCAATTGTCTCATATATGCACTTGAAAAATTCAAGTGATTTTAACGGGATTCGAAACCACGACCTCCGTGATGCCGGTGCAGTCCTTTTACCAACTGAGCTATGAAGCAGCACAGTTGAGAGCAGGTCAATTTGTTGGGCAAACTCATTTGTAAAACCGCACTTCACAATCATTTCTTTCATTCATTATTCGTTTCGCGGGAAAACACGCATGAGCCTAACAAATTGACCTGCTCTCAACTGCGTGGCTTCATAGCTCAGTTGGTAAGAGCACTGCACCGGCATCGCAGAGGTCGTGGGTTTGAATCCCGTTGAAGACACTTGAATTTCTCAAGTGCATATATTAGACAATTGCTTAAATTGTCCAGGAAGTGTGAGGATCATTCCTTCAACTCATTTGCTGCCATTATGTTGTGTATTGTTAATTACTAAGTGTTCATTAAGATAGCTCGGAAGAGAGCCTTTTATGCGCTTATAAAAAATAGCACACTTGTTAATTTTACTCTGTTCATAAAAAGGTATCCATCCCCAGCTTATTGAAAAGTGTCCCAGAGGGGTCTAGCCGGTCGGCATATAAAATGATCCTAGCTGCACGCTTCTGTAATCTCAAGACTCTGTAAAGTAGATCCTTGTCACATGACGACGACCAAATAACGTCAGCATAGCTCATTACCGGGCGAAAAATGGCATTATAGAACAACAATCGCTGTTTAAGTGACAGAAAGGCTCTTATTTTACTCAAAACAGCTATGCGCGAGGTAAGCTTATTGCAAAGATTTTCAACATGGCAATCAAATGAGATGAACTATCGATACCTAAAAGCGTAGCACTTTTAACATTTAAGAGCGTATTGTCCTCAACTGTGACAACAAGTTCATCATTGATCTTGGACGCCAAACGCTTCCCGGTGATTGTTAAGACTTTGGACTTTGACTCGTTGATTGGGAGTTTATTTGAGTCGGCCCACTGACGTATTTCATTTGCGGGGTTATTTAGTGATAGTTTAATATCAGGTAAATTATTAAAGTGAGCAGATGCTGTAAGGGTTTTATCATCAGCACAGAGGTTTACTTGTGAACTGACATGCAGTGGTAGATCGTTGTTGAATATTATAAAAAATAGTGGGCTTAAAATACTGCCCGGAGGAACTCCATGTTCCATCAGCGCCTCACTTGACTCTTTTCCATCCAGGTAAACTACTTGCTTCCTTCCAGTCAAATAAGACCGAAACAATTTAAGTTCCGTTTTCACGATGCCATATACCTCCATTTTCTTGAGTAATAGTTTATGGTCAACCATATCAAATGCCTTGCAATAGTCAATAAGCACTGCTCCAGTTACTCTGTCCTTGTCCAGATTAAAAACGAGGTCATCGATAATTTTGATAAGGGCAGTTTCAGTACCGTGGTTTTTTCGAAAACCAGACTGCCTTGACAAAATTAAGTTATTATCGCAGGGAAAAGTGTATAATGTATTGTGCATGTGGCACTCAATGACTTTGGACAAGACAGGTAGCACTGAAATGGGACGGAAGTTACACGGATCACATTCTGCGCCATTCTTATACAGAGAGGTGTCACCTTTGCAATCTTCCAGCGAGAGGCGAACGTGCCCGTAGAAAAAGAGAGGTTGATCAGTTTCGCAGTACTTGGCGCAACAGCAGGAGCCGCTAAACGCAGAAGACGAGCGGCAATTTTATCTATACCGGCCGCCTTATCAAGGCTAATCGCAAGTATTATCTTGTTAACCTCCACACTTGTTATGGCGGGAACGGAAAATATAACATCAGGGTCCTTACGAGATTTAGCAAAGTTACTCAGCTTCGAAAAATCAAATAAAATTTGACGTAGGCCATCTCGCAGTTTATCCGTGACAGTGAAGAAATAAGCATTAAAACATTCAGCCATCTCCATGGAATCTTCCATATCGCGCCCGTCGACATTCAAGTTTTTCACTTCCCTAGTGTTTCTTTTCGATCCAGTTAGAGTCTTTGTTGTTTTCCAGATTGCCCTCGTATTGTTTTTATTTTCTTTAAAAGAACTGTTGTAAAACTGACGCTTAGCTGAGGGCAACGCAGAAACTCCCTTGTTTCTTGCAGTGCGATAATTCGCCCAGTCATCCACATTGTCAGAACGCCTTGCAGCCTTCAATAAGTGATCTCTAACGTGAAACTGTTTGATCACAGACTTTGTCATCAACGGTAGCTGACAACCTCGTTCCCAGGGTCTCTCTTCTCTGCCTCCTAATGTTGTTAACGATATTTGGGGGCAGAGAAGAGAGTCCCTGGGAACGAGGTTCGGTGGCTGAGTGGTCCGGTTGACACAGTTTTCGCGCCAAGGACAGTGGACGTCAAGAATGTTATTGATGATGTCTTCCCAGGCATAAACAACATCATCAATATCGTCGAATACAAGGGGCTCGATAAAGGGACTGTTTAAATTGATCCTCGTCAAAAAGCTTCATGTCGCGGTATCTAATAAGGGAAGTTGTCTTCCTGCGATTTAGTCGCCGGGCATACTTGCGCACCACAAAAATTGGTAGAGGATCAGTAAGACCTATGTTGTGACTTGTGACCAATTTGATTCGCTGAGGCTGATTACAATAGACATGATAAACAGCTGACGAGAATGCTGACAAGCAGGTGAGAGCGCCATTGTCATTGGTTGTTCTTTCAATGTTTGACAGTTTGCATCTGCATGGAAGTGAGATATGCAGGGACCGAAAACAGAGGTTCTTCTTCTCTCATCTTCTCGTGGTTCGTTGTCACAACTTCGCAGCTAAAATTCGTCTAAAAGGAAGAAAGAAAAACGTCTGGGACAAAGGTACTTTTTTTTATGGAATAAGCTTAACGAGTCCGCGTCTTTGTGTGATAGATAAACAACCTGACTCGTAGGCAAAATTAAGGGAGGGGAGTAAATAGATAGAAATGTCATCCCAAAACATCTTGTAAAATTCAGCTGGAAGGCCGTCCATGCTAGGCGTTTTTTGTCCGAGTCCATAGACTGGGGTGGACTGGGGTGGACAGCGGCGTCAAAGTAAAAACCGAAAGTGTTACGAGGAGTTCTTATTTCCAGTCATTTTCCGTCATCTTTCCGTCATCCAGTCATCTTTCTCATGTTTTCCACAACCAGTGAACACGCTGAAATTCCACAGATCTTGCATCTCGGTAACCTAGTTGCTTTTCCAGAAATGTTCTGAGCACTTACTCTGTGTCCTCTAACCCTTTTCCCAGCAAAGGTGATTCAGCAATATTGGTAAAATTTTACATTCTCCCGCCTCGAGTAAGCCTCAAAGTGGAATTTTTCGTGTTCAGATCTTCTAAAGTTTGATTGATTTTTCTCTTCTTGTCTTGTACTTCGGGAATTTGTTCACAATGTACATACTTGCCAGTTATGACTTTCAAAACAAGTAATTATAAACGACAGTGCCATTGATGTTAATGTTTTCCCAAAGACATAATCATAGACTTTACCATAAACAAAATGACACGCATCCAATGCATCAAGAACTAAGATACAAACAAGAGAGATTACTGACGTTTATGTTTTCGTTAAGCACCCTTCTCTTGTCTCAATAGTTATAGACCATGGCAGCTTGTCTTTTGCGGCACCTTTGGACAAAAATCTCCAGAGTTCCCAAATTTGCCTCCAGTTCATTCATAACTGGTACCATTCGTTCATCTTCAACACAACCAAGCACCAAAAGAGTCAGCTTTCAACCGTTGCCTAAAGAAGCCCTGGTACCTAAATTCAAGTCAAAGGTTAAAGGTAAACCTTTCATGGTGGGTTCGCAAGGCGAGGGGGTCCCAGAATACCTTGCAGAGCCAAGAGAGTCACTGCCACATGGGGTGCTGGTACATAATCCGCACAAGGCCTCTCTGTCAGAACTGACCGCGCAATGTATGGAATACGTTGAAGAAAACCTAACAGGTAACCCCGCTATATTATTCCGCAATTTGCCAGTGCAAACTGCTCAGGATTTCTCTATCATTGCTAAGGCGATTCCATGGAAACGTTTGGGGTATAAAGGTGGTCCAACCTACCGCAACAAAGTTGACAAGGATGCGGGGACGTACACTGCTAATGATGACCCTTGCCAGATCTCTATAGCTCCTCACAATGAATTAGCTCACACCAACGCATACCCGTCAAAGGTAGGCATCCTTCAGTAATCGGAAAACAAAGTGTTCAAAAGTTATTTTATTTTGCCCATTATCTTACCGATAAAAAATACGTAGACCGACTGAACAAACGGACCGATATTCAAGGGAGGTGTG
>BLFK01000601.1:1149042-1158650 GCA_014634185.1 Astreopora myriophthalma | reverse complement strand
GTGGAGGGGGGGGGGGGGGTCAGACGGACTGAAGACTAAAGTAGGAACAGGGGTGAGCGCATAATGGACGGGCAACCGAAAAGACAATCGAACGCACGAACGAATCAATAAACAGAAGGGTAGACGAACGGGTGTATGGACGAACAGAGGGACAGACGAGTCCACAAACACAAAAACGGACGGACTAACGCACAGACGGAGGGACAGAAGGATTCAAGAAAGAAGGGACCCATGGATGGGGGAAGTGACACACGGCCAAACTAACAAACAGAGAATAGAAGCCAGAATCATGGGACAGACGGAAACAAGCGACCCCGGGTCGTGTGGAGAAGTGAATGGGGGTAGCTTCTAAAGAAACTGTGGTGCTGCGTCGGTGGGTGAGTAAATCAGAAAGTTGGTTGCATAATACGAGTTGATAAAAGTGAATCTTATTGACCACTGTAGGAAGATTTAAAAGCTGACGTTTCGTGCGTTAGCCCTTTGTCAGAGCGAATCCGTCCGAATCAGACAGACGGATGGGGAAACTAACGGACGGACAGACCTACGAATGGAAAGACAGACAGACAGACCAACAGACGAACGATTGAATCAAAGGTAAATCAACTAATAAAATAATTGATTAAATGATCGCCCGAGCGTTCTGTTCGTCTGATGGATTGATTGATTGATTGGTGGAGGGAACGGACGGATGGATAGATTGATTGATTGATTCTGCCTCAATCACAAAAAGAAAAAAAAAAAAGGAACGCACAAACCGAGAAACAAACCAAAAACCCAACAAAACAATCCACTTTTACTAATTGTTTAGCTCCACCCCCTCTCTATTCAGATTTTCTTGTTCTGTGCCCAGTGACGGCTGCGGAAGTGAAACACCGCTGGTTAGAAACAATGAACTTCTCTCCACGCTGGATCCCCACATTGTGAGAAGGTTTGAAGAGAAATAAGTTCGATACGTCAGATACTATCCCGACAAGTCCGATGCAGACTACCTGAACTGGCAACATGTGTATCAAACGGACAAAAGAGAGGTAAGAACGAGAAAAAAACATAGTTGGCTCGGTCGGAAGAGCACTGGACTCGCGGGTTCAAACTTCCGCACCTTTATGGAAGTGGGTTGCTTCAACTAGATAAACGCTTTTCTCCTCTGTACTTTCCTTCTCGACACCGGTTTTCGTTAACCGATGAACTGCCCATATATACTAGTAGTGGCCAAAATGAAAATGACTGGGAACGCAGTTTTGTTAAGCGCCCGCTAAACTCTGTCTAAATAACCAGTCCTCGGGGTCTGAGTGACGGACAGACGAATAGAAGCAAGAACAAATAGGGGTAGTAAGGGCACTTCACTAGTAGTGGTGGTATGAATGGCACCCCACTGGTAAGTAGTAATGGCAAGTCTTGTAACTCTGTACCCTGACCTAAGCCATATAAGCCTCTGGCTTTGACCTCTCATTGTAATTCCGTATCAGTGCTAAATAAAGACTTGAACTCTAGTTTAACTAATTAATACTCAGTTTTGTAATGGTGAGAGATGTTCGTGGATTAGGACGATAAACCAAAGGCCCCATGTACCACCCACGGTTTACTCAGTTGTGAAGTAAGATATTAATTATCATTATTTATCATCATTACAATGAAATATCATTATACCGCTATATATCATCATTACTACCGTTATCGTAATTTAGGGTCCTTCTCGAGTCCTTCTCGATTTTTTTTTTTCAGATGTTACGGACAATTGTATTAACTCTTAGTTGAAGCAAAGATTGAGTTGTGAGGCGAGATTTCTGTTTCATCTTGATGATGTAATATTTGAAACTTCTTAACCTGCGAAAGCAGACACCGTATTTCCGTATGTTCACTTCGCTGTTTAATGCTTTTCGGCGAAGTGAAACAACAGTCGGAAATACATCGCTCTCACTTGTGTCTGAATGTGATTATGTCCATGTCTATCCTTATGCTCATGCAAGCGCGAGGTTTTAAGTAACCAAGAAGCCCTTTTTCATAGCAGTTGCTGGTATGGATAGCCAATTTTATCTTCACTGATTCACTCTGCAAACGCCTGTAATGTTCAATCTCTACTTTCATGCACTGAGCTTGCGGCACTTGTAAACGCGCTGTCAGTGAGGAACAGGCCCTTTGCAGCTGGTCAGTCACGTAGCACAAAATCTCCATGCTGGAGAGCAAGAAACGCAATGGAACAAGACAAGCAAAGAGCTTACATCATTTGAAATAGCGATATTAGTCATTTCTCTAAATTTGAGCCCGATATACCGAACAGTATCAGAGAGAATTTTGGCTTAAAAACTCTTAAATTTTCTATGGCTCATAAACGTTCTTGCCATCAAGTAATTTTCCAGTTGATGGTTGACATTTTGTTAGTATAGATAACGCTTGAAAAGAGCTGAAACCTGCAAAGATTGCTCAAGCTGACCAGCTCTTTCAACTTTCAAACGTAATTTGTTTGTATGGCGAGCTCTTCCAGGGGTTAACTCGTACGATAACGAGCAAAATGTGCATGATGACGTCAGCAAAGATCGCTTCAACTATATAAACAATAGCCTCCATTTGCCGCGAAAATATGCTCGGATATTTGTCCGCGGACACCTCATTATCTGTTCCGAGAAGCTCACAGTTTTCCTCGAGCCTCGCTCTCGGAAAACTGTTGGCTTCTCGGAACAGATAATGTCAGCGGACAAATATCCGAGCGTATTTTTAAAGCCAAATGGAGGCTAGTGTGTTTATTATCCTTCACTGAAATATTTTCGTAGTTTGAAGTTTTGGAAAGTGGGGAATATCACTTGGGGAATATTCTCGGATATTCCCCAGTTTTAGCTGGGATATATTAGGTCACGTGACGCATTGAGACCAATCGCGTGCGAGCGAAAATATTTGATGGATTATAAAGCCTGGTATTCACTGCCCAGGGAATTAGTATTAACAAGTACATTCTACGTTGCCGTGCGTCTCTTCAATAATGGATCACAAGTGACGGAAACTGGTCTGTTGAAGACAAATCCTGACTTTATTCCCAGAGGCTCGAAGTCATGTTCGTTGCTTGAGCTTGAATTTTAAAATATCGAATCAGTCCAACGTCTCCCTTTTCCACGGAGAGTAGAAAACATCTGAATGAGAGAAAGCCTTTTGACAAAGCATTTTCGTGTTGGTAGTAAGATGACGTCATTATGTACATGCCTATTGGCCACAATATATAACCTTCTGTCTCTGTAAACGCAAATAATTCTAATGAAGTTTAAGAAAAAAAGAAAAACAAAGCAAAAAAAAAATTAACTTTCATAACCCAAGGCTTATGATTTGCTACTACAAGTAAAGCTGCTGTGTGAGTTCGGCCTGCGAAAACGCATAGGAAATCTTGCACGCTCCTGGCCATGGGCCAGACAATTATTTTAAGGCTTCGTTTATTTTCAGTTACCTTTGCAGGTAACTCACTGTTGTGCCAAATGTGAGCTGGTTGGTAAGAGACCACTATCAATAACAAAATTGATTATATGGCAAGCTAAGGGAGCGGGAAAATGAGGTCAATTTTGCTCTCTGATTGGTTACTCGGTCCACAAAAACGAAAAAAAAAATATCATAATCATAATCATAATAAATAGTGGAGGCTGGCACGCCGGCTTGCGCGCGAATGTTATTTCGTAATTTTCAGAAACCCTCGCTAGGTCCCTGGCGGCGTTCTGCTTTGCCTTGGTGAGGGCACGAAGAGTAGGCCCCAGGCGGGTTTTCAGCGTTTGTTGTTTGGTGGCACCCACACAGCTAGTGCCTAAGCCTTCGCGGGCTAGAGTTACTTAGGTACTAAGCCACCGTCTTAGTAGCTGAGAAAGAAACAAAGTGTCTTTGTATTTCTTCAAGGGATCCGACGACTTGGGCAGTTTATAGTGCATTTTTACTTGATCCATCATCTCTTGATTACCTGCAGTATAAAAGATTAAATGAATCTCGACTATAGATCAATGACTGGACTTTGAAAATCGCCTTCACTTTCACGACGGCCTCAGGCGTAGGGCCGCGGGCAAGGGTATGGCTTTCTCTACCCCACTCTCTCGCACCGAAGCATCTTCTTTTTCGTTTTTCAATTCCAAAACGGAATAGGCAGGCCTATGGACGAACCAGCACTGGCATTAATAACACTGAATTTTTGTACTTTGCACTCAAGGGTGTTTCAGTGGATAACAGGTCGATGTCGAAGTTCCTCAGGGGATCGAGTAACGTATTCATAACCTGGGTTGCATCTGGGCTCCTTCCTACAATTTTGCATTTACCACTGGATGAGTAAGACATATCTCCGTTCAGGAGATATCTCCTGATCACTTTTATCACAGGCTAAAGGATGCTGTTATTTTCATTGGCGTTGGGTCAGCCGATTAGATCAGTTTACTCAAGGCGGTAAAAGTATTCCAAGAAAGAGCTGCAACGCACATAAGTTTTACAGTCAATTTGAAAGCCGAAGTTCTTTTGAGCGTCGAAAAGCCAAAGCCAAAGGCACAATTTTCTCATTAATCTGAAAATAAAAACTGCCGCAACTAACAAAACTGGTCATTAGGGCGGTAGAACCCTGGCCCCTAGGGTTGGATAGCGCTATCCACTGGATAAATCACTATCCGCTGGATAACTCAGTCGGTTTTGCTAGTGCCTAGCCAATGGGCAGTGACTCGTTAGTACATTTGCTCTAAGACATACGCTTTTCTCGCTTGGCTAAAAGGAAACGGAAACGATTGCTACGCGGGGTTAAACAAAAAGTGTTTCTATCGGGGTCCTCGACATAACAGCGTTTTTTAAGCAGCGTGCAAATGCACTGGATTTGTCCACTGTAAAAGCTCTCAACATGTTTAATTCAACAAGTTGAGCGGTGTTGAGAGGTGTTGAGCGGTGTTGAGTCTTGTTGAGTGAAATTTGAAACTGGTCAAACTTTTCGCTCAACACGGCTCAACATTTCCTTTGTTTCGGAGTCATCCATGTGTGGCTCAACAAAGTCGAGTACATTTGCATAGCAACGCTCAACATGTTGAGCCCACGCACGCGCAGTGCCCAGCGTATCCATTGGGAGTTTAAACATATCGAACATTTTACAAGATAGGGTCGCAGGAGTTAGAAGTTCTACAGAAAAGTTCAAATGACAAAAATTCTAAAACAGGAAAGACAAGAAAATGGACGGAGGAGGAAACGGAAAAGCTTATTGCTTTGTTGGAGAAAAATACATGCTTATGGGACGTAAGCAACAAAGAATACCACTTAAAAAACAAGAGAGAGAAAGCACTCAGTGATATGAGTGACGAACTAGACATGGAAGTAGCAGATATTAATGCTCAACATGTTGAATCATTGTTGAGGTCACTTGAACACCCCGCTCAACAACACCTCAACAAACACTCAACATGTTGAGAGCTTGTACAGTGGACAAATCCAGTGCATTTGCACGCTGCTTTACAAAGAGATTTCTCTGTATTTTGCTATATGCATGAACGAGCTGGGGGGATGCCTTTGACTCTTTGTGATTAGTTGTAATTCTTTTCCCGTGTTTGTTTTCTTTTTGCCTGACAGTGTTTGATTTTTAATCATCCAATAAGTATAAAGCAACCACCAATAGACCTTATCATGACGGTTTACGTCCCCGTCTCGACGGATAGGAAATTTTTTCGCACAGCTTTTCCGTGGACTAAAAAACTTCCCGAGAAAAAGATTTAATAAAGTCCAGTCGTCCTCACCTTCTACGTTCTCGCTGTGTTTGTGATTCAATGGGTCTAGCGGTGCTATCGCATGCTCGTTATTTTAATAATGCTGTACGAGAATACTGTGGGCGAACGAACAATTTCTAGGCTCAATGGTTGGGGGACTCTGTCAAGTGTATGGAATTGGCTTCTTGTGTTGTTGTGATTGTTGAGTCGATGGAAGGGATTTTTGCGCGGACTAGAATGTCCTGAAGTAGTTTTTCCCTCTCGTAGGCTACAATCGGTTCGCATTTGAAAATCGTGGAGAGACCTGCTTGGTTCTGGACAATGTGTCAGTATGAAAATCGGTGGTGTCTTTTGATAAGATAGGTTGTAAGAGTGAATCGGCAAGACTAGCAAATGCGCTCTTCTGAACCACTATCGCCCGAGGCTATCGGTCCCCCGACAGGTGTTTTCCTTTGCATTTTTGCCAAGGTATGGAATTCGGGTATGCGTAGTTGTTAATTAACTTTAATGAGCATGACTAGATGGATTTGTTATAAGTTTTGCTCTGGTTTGAGAGGTTAATGTTGTTTGTAGGGTTTAGCGTCTAAGGGAGCGTCTTTGATTATTCACTTTGAGGTCACCCCTGTGACCCTATGAATCACAAAAAAGACACATCAGTGTAAGGTTAAACTCTGCTTTTGTTAATAGCTTCCCTCTTAAGTACAGAAATCATTTTCCGAAGCTCGTTCATTTGCCGTTGCATATTAGCAAAATTCGGCTGTTTCTTTTAGGCTTGTTAGGTCTCTGTTTGGGCCTGAGAGTTTTGCTCGCCGGGTTTCCAATGATGAGAGACGATTTCTCGGCGTTTTGTTCAGAGCCTCGTCCCGTTTCTGCCGTTTCGGGGATGGTTGAGATGCTGAAAGCTCGTCAGGTTTGCGCGAATCTCGAGGTCTTTTTGGAGACTTGATTGGTGAGATGGCGGGCGCCGAGTCTAGAAATTGTTCGCCCGCCCACAAACAGTATTCTCGTACAGGAATATTGAAATAACCAGCACACGAGACCACCACTAGACCACACTACTGAGCTGGATCACACTACCGCGCGAACGGAGAAGATGAGGACGAGAGGACCTTATTAAAACTTGAATCACAAAAATCCTCTTGCCTGCGTAGGTGCTGCCGCCAGAGCGGGCCTCTACGTTCAACGAGGCGAACGGATTTTTTCACTATCCAACAGGCAAGACAAGAATATCCAGCGTTTCTCAACACAAACCGAAGGGGCTCAACGCTTAAACCTTACCGCACGTTAAAGCCCTACTAAGACACCCAATACACGCAATTAATATTGGTTCCCACGCATAGAACACTCAAGCGAAAACGCCTTCACTTTCGCATCGCAAAGGATCGAAATCCACCAATGAGCATCTACCCTTCCGGAACCAATCGGCTTCTAGAACTAACAGCCAATCACGTTACTGTGGCCTAGCATAAAAGAAAGGACTTGACATGAAATCCGGTACTCGCTACTAGATCGCCTCTTGAGCTGTTGAAACATAAGGCTAAGCACCTGAAGAAGGATCCCTCCTTAGGAATCGGAGACCGGCCTTGCGTACCAAAGCTCTTAACCAGTTCTTTTAAGAACTTTTAACATGGCAGTTTCACCATCGGATGACGAAGTTATCGCAGCAATATTACAGGAAAATTAAAGTAAGGAGCACACGAGACCACCGCTAGACCTATTGGATCACACTACCGCACGAACGTAGCTGAGGACGACAGGACTATTAAAACTAAACTAATAATAGTTTCCACTACATCTGCCCCCGCCTAAGATAATATGGATGGCAGTTGAGGTGCCTTCCAATTATACCCTGAACATTGTGATGTCTTCATATTATGCTGATTTGGTAGTTTAAAGATGCAACCAAAGGACGGGCAACAACAAACAGAATTTATGTTCAATTTCCATCAACATTTATTTGAAACGCTATGAACTGAAAAGCAATTTAAAGAACTATGGAAAATGCCTTGAAAATATGACAGTACAACTAGTAATAATCAAAGATTAGGGAGATGCGTTCGACGATTTCGGAAAATGAAATAACATCAACAAAAATGGAAAAATTGAAGACGGTGCCGGGCAAAGTCTAGCGAATGTTAGTGCCTAGAAATCGATTAGTATAATCCTATGGCTTGTATACCATCAGTTCGCAATTCATAAATTTTTCTGAGCTACCGTTTTACGAAAGTTATTTGACATCAGATTCCCGTAAACACTCCAAATTCTTTGCGCTTGGCCTACCCGTCAAGACGGCGGCTTAAATCGTGATAAGATCTATACGGCCGTCTCTTATGGCTAACTAACGACCTTTAGATTGGAGTACGAGCATGACTACGACTATGAGTACGAGTTTTTCGTACTCAAGCGTGTTAAGTTTGGAGGTCGGAATTTTCCAAGTGCGCGTGCTCAGAACGGAAAACTCGTATTCTAATCGAAAGGTCGCTATTAGCCCAGTTTCGGCCGAAAAAGCCTCTTCAGCAGTGGCAGGTAAGCCGGCGAAGCGAAGCACCAAAAGACGGCTGCATTCAGCCTAAAACCAAAGCTGTGTAATGGGAAAAGGTATTACGTTATATTTACCGTCCCTGTGGTGCTGTCGGTGATCCATAAAAGCACTGTTATACGACCACTCCTCTGGTGAAGATACATCGGCAAGGGTTCAAAAGACGGTTAGGACTGGAAACCATACTCAGAAGCAAAGCGAGGTTTGGGGTAACCACTAACGTCCCAGAAATCCATTGAGTAGTCGTAAAAGTGTACTGGAAAGAGATGCAATGGAACTTCGGTACCACTGAAAATCTTGTGTGACACAAACAGTGTAAAGGAACAAAAGTAAGTCGGTTTACGACAGCCGAAGCTTCCGCAAGCGGATACCATCGAGAGATGGAAAAAGAAACGGGGAGCTGGCGGCTTGTGGAAATGATCCTCAAAGGCAGTCACTGGCAGTGCACGGGATAAGTGGCCGCTTACGGGAGCTAATAACGTACGTTAAAAATCACTGGATTCTTATTGTCTAAGACTAGTGCCAAATTGAGGAAATTGCCGGGGGATAAAATCGAAAATTACCAGCAGGTGGAGCAGAACACTTTGCAAAAGAAACGGCGAAGACGAAAGGGCGCGTGAATGATAATGACAACGTACCTCGCGATTTTTTCACAAATGTTATAAAGAAGTAATCACGTGATTTTGCTGTTGCAATAGGGGATTAATAAGCACTCGTAAAAGACCACAAATATTGCACTCGCCCAAAGGCCGGGTTCGTGCAATTTCATGAGTCTGGGGAAAAAAGAAAAAGAAAAACAACAACAGCAAAAAAAATAAATAAATAAATAAATAAAAAGCAAAAAAATAACATTTACCCGTGCTTATTTATTGCAAATTGCGCTCGAAATCATGCGATTACCTCTACTTACAACGACTGCGGACAAAACTCACGACAAATTAAGAAATAAGTATAGCACTAGGTCTTAAGACACTGTTGAAGCAATGTAACGAACAGAGGCGTGAAGTCGATTGACATATGCAAGATAGAGCGAACGGCTTTTACCTCTGTGGTCTCAACTCACTGCAATTATGTATAATGACATTCCCGGTGTGATCATCCCTATCTGTCAACAATTTTGGCCATGTCCGTACTTCAGTCACCCCTCCCCTTCCATATTCGTTACCTACGTTGCGTTTACACAACTCGTCCACCACCTTGTTCTTCGCCTCTATTTCTTGACCCAGCCCTCCTGAACCGATTACATGGCTTACCATCTCGCCAGTAAGGGCTATTTGGATTTGACGCCACCCACCCCGCCCTCTCTGTTTCCACTCCAATTAAAGGAGACGAAGAAAGGAAAGGTCGACTTTTGTCTTCATCCTCGAGTGTGTCTCTTA
>BLFK01000601.1:1139042-1141542 GCA_014634185.1 Astreopora myriophthalma | reverse complement strand
ACCTTGGGTAACAGGATAGAAGAACAACGCCTCTGACGATGCCTGAATTAAAAACTCGCTGGAAACCGCCCAAAAGGATGCAAAAACAACACAGAAGACAGGAAGGTTCACAATTGAGGCAAGAAAGGCTGTTTTTATTCAAGATTTGATCGTATTTTTAGGGTTTCACGCATAGTTGTTTTTCTCATATACAAATCCTTTTATCAGCTAAAGGTTTGCTGCTACTGAGCTTGGGGTACCTGTGCCCCACCAAATAACAGGAGCCGAACCTTCAGATGTTCGACCACTTAGTGCTAACAGAGACTCGAGGTAGCTTTTGTGAAAACTCTTCTAGAATTCCAGTTAGCTTTTGTGCTTCTGTGTTTTTGCGCTTTTGTGTGTGTTTTTGTTTGTTTGTTTTTTTGCTTCTGTGCTTCTATTCTTTTGTGTTTTTGCTTTCTCTGATTCTGTAGTTCTGTGCTTTTGTGCTTCTCTGTTTTAGTGCTATTCTTGGGGAGCATGGTGGGCGCAGTGATGAGAGCGCTCGCATTCCACCAATGCGTCTCGGGGTTGATTTCCGGGCTGGGGGTCATACGTGGGTTGAATTTGTTGGTTCGCGCGCATGCTCCGAGAGGTTTTTCTCCGACTACTCCACTCAAATCCAACATTTGCTCTGTATACTGTCCCAAATTCAAATTAGTGCCTCGAGGCTAAATGTATTTGACACTTATAGCGCGTTCGATTGACCTTACTCAGGAATGAACAGAATAACCTCTAGATTTTTCTTTGGAGGTAAATTCATGGAGATTTCTCTATAACATTTTGCCGGAAACGATACCGGAAATCTTTGCATTCCGATAACATCAAAATTCTCTCGTAGCCGTGATCAATCAATCGATCAATCAATCAATTAATGTAATTTTCTTTCATATAATAGAGTTTATAATCCTGCACCACGACCCTCTGGTAGTAAAAGGAAATCGAGGCGCGTTGCAATTACATGTCACTCAACATTTAAAACAAAACTAAAGGAGTAGCTGCAGAATACCCCACCACTTAGACCGTGTTACTGAGAAACGTGGTTGCATTGTACCCGGTAGGCAGAACGACGATTCGCGGTACGCGGTGGAGAATGAATGCATCCAAGATTCCCAGGTATCTTAAGAGCTGACTACACGGTACGAGGTGGCAAATGAATTTAATAGCTCAGGGTATCTTGGGAGCTCGCTACGCGGTACGTGGTACGCGGTGGGCGAGCGATCATGGAGTTTTCCGATGCCGCTTAAAGAACGAAGCTTAGTTCAGGTTTACGGTTATATCGCGGATGAAGTGTTATAATTGTGGATTATATTTCAAGTTATTCCCTTGTGTCCGATTTCTGTATAACCACGTAGCCAAGTTGAATTAGTTTTCTGCGAACCGCGAAGTCGGCTACGTGGAAAATAGTCTTTGCGGCAGGGTATTCAAAAATTAAATCAGTTTTTAGAAAATGCAGTTTAATCATTCGGAAGGAGAAGAATCTGTTGATAGAGCGCGCAAGTCACACAGTTAACATACAAGCCGCTATTAGAGCGAAGACTGTTTCTACCCACAACCTGGGGCGTAGCCAGCCTATGGTCCCGTAAGCCCGGGCTTACAATTTTTTCAGCCCTCTTGGCTTTTTGCTTGTGCTGAGGAGCATAAGCTATGACTATATATGGTTGGCCTCAAATTTGCAATTGGGGTCTAATGGACATGCGTAACTCTGAAAATGAGACCGCGCAGGACGGGGCTTGTAGACAAAAGTCGAACGCACAAGAAAGTGAACGTGACGAAAGTGCGAATTCTGTTTCCCTGGTGCAAGGGTTTTTGACGTCCTCTATGTAAGGAAAGTAATCAACATATTCCGAAACTATCTGACAAAGCGGCGAGGAATTCTACCAATTTAACGTGTGAACAGAGACACGCTAAACAGCTGAAAGAACACGAAACTCGCTGATTCAGCAGAAAATAAACGTAAGACTTAAGTTAACTTATTAACCACTGGTTAATAAGTGGATAGTTGATGCAAAGGAACAGAGAAAAATATCACAGGAAACACAGCTAATTTTGTTTGACGTACGATTTGTCTTTTCGGTATTTTCCAGAAATTATTGCTGCCATCTTTTGCCGATTTTCGTTAGCCTTTACATGTGATTTTCATGACGTTTTGGACCATGTTTAGCTCATATCACGAATAACAATAGAACTTGATTAAGTTCAGATTATTACAGATAAGGCTTGTGTGGACTTGGTAATTTCCTTCCCTGGATTTCCAGGCTTTCGGTACAACGGATGAGTGAAAACCACTGTCAATAATTTTTGGACTGAATTAATAGTTTGCGGGGAGAGGAATGAAACAACGGAATTCCCTTTGTTCTTTCTTTTGGACCTCGTGAATGCAGCACTGCACAGTACTCGCCCTTCCAGGAACTGATTTCACTTCACCTATCTGAAGACAACACAACGACCAAGCATACGCTCCCACAGCGTCTTGCTTAAT
>BLFK01000601.1:1119042-1134042 GCA_014634185.1 Astreopora myriophthalma | reverse complement strand
CAAGTATTCGCCTGGATAATGCAATTATTCGATTTTCGTGTTTATTGTACAACGACCACAAAAGGCTAGCGGGCTGGTGAGGTCAGTCAAATTTTAGCAGCGCAGCACTTCGGAGAAATAAAAAAGAAAAAAACAAAAACAAACAAAACAAAACAACAAATAGGGAAGGAAAACAAAACACGAAAAGTTTTTGTTTCGTTGCCAAAAGTCAGGTTAAATGCATCCCGTGGAATAAATATATATATATATCTATTTTTTTAAAACAACTTTCTGGTTTTGTCAAAAGTTTGAAAATAGGCTTGAAATCCGTGCATGTGGCTACTACTGTGTAGGTTGAAAAGCGGGCTACAATTTTTATAGTGCTCACTATAGTTGTCTTGCTATCTTTCCAATGCAAATTGGTTTGTCTCAAAAGGGAATCCAGCCAAGAGTTGCTTCTTGATAGTCAAATCGTACTGTTGTATCAAAGGCAGTCTAGAAAATAGAAGTGGTCAGATAGGCCGTTTGCATGATGGCGTCATTTTACTATCAAGAGCTGAATGCATTGAGTAGCTTCTATTGTCAGGCAAATTTTACCAATTGTCTCGTTATTAGTTGAAGAGTAAAAAAATCTGCATAAGAAAGCATTTTTACAAAGCATTCTTGTCTTGGCAGTAAAATGACGCCATCATGCAAATGCCTTATTGTTCTTAGGAAGTTAAGAACTTTACGTTAAGTCACACAAGTGATGACATAGTGGAGGATAGTGTTGCTACCGTAGCCACAAAAAATACGAAAAACATCCAAGGCATATGTTCGTTATCAATGCAATTTCTGTCAGTGGTTTGTATTCGGACACTTTAATTTTTCTTTTGAGAGAATTTAAACTTTGAACGCATTATCAACATTCACCTCGTTCTTCTATCACTGACTGGATCAAGTGAGTAAACAACCAAACCATTAGTCAAAATATTATGTGAAATACTATTATAAGCCGATTTTTTTAAAATGTAAGTTACAATGGGTCAACTTGAAAACGTCGGCCCGATTTTTTTCAATTTGGCACCCAACTCTAATCTGTCATGGCCACTCGCTACCGAAAACAACAATGAATAGTTATGTGCATTGCAGTTGAGAGGCTGTATGCATAACGGCCGTTCGTGACTTGTTTGTTGGTTTTTTTTTTCCCGTACTGATTTTGGTTATTTCGTCAAATCGAAGCTGAATTCCGAGAAATAAACGGTGGCTAACTTCTTCAGTCCACTGACAAATTTTTGCAGTGGTATGCAAAACAATTAGGCAATTCGATGAAAATCGAGATCCTGTAGCCCACAGTGTTTGCGTAAGTTAAACACTGTTTAATTGACTGTTAATTGACTGTTTAATTAATTTAACTCGAAATTTGGCAGCACTTTAAAAAACAAACAACAAAAAAACAATATTCGAAAAAAAGAAGTAACGACGGTTATGCATGCAGCCCTTCGATTGCAAATTAAGGGAATCTGGGTAATTATCTTGCAGCTCATATTTACCAGTAAGTGTCCACTGGTTTTCCGATGTGTTCCCAGAAATAATTATCTAATAAACTCAATTCTACTCGTGTTTTGATTGGTTCTCACTTATGATCTATTCGAGGACAGACTCATTGATGACGTCATCCTTTTATCGCTTCATTACATAAAACAAATAGACTGCATGTCGCAGTGCGTCTGTTCAGTAATACATTACAAAACACGTCAAAATGTGGCAAGGACATCAGTGACAATCTCCCCTATCGCCTGGTGTGCCACTGTCATATGTGATCTATTACTGAACACACGCACGGTAACGTGGAATCTATTTGTTAACCCGATAATTTCCCTTTAAAGGGGCTGATGACTGCCTGGTGATCGTAAATCGTCGTGTAACTGATTGCCTAACCTCATATTGCACTTCCTCTTTAACGGAGTTCAAGAAGTCCTCCTCAGTTAGATACAACGCGCAAGCAAACATAAATTCCTCCCAAACAAGTAACCTGGAAATGCAACGATATTAGAAATTCACTATTCAGTAACAAACTGTTGTGTGTTAGGGTTCGGTGTACTACTATAGAGTACGCAGCGAAGACGATAGAAGTACTTCACACAACTGCTTTATTAGTCTGTCTGATCAATGCTATTTACAATATATATATAGGTATAATCACATGGTTGCGGTTAAGGTGTGCCAGCCAATAATAATCGATTATCCAACAACTAAGGAATTGATACTGAAATAGTCATAGTCCAGTAACGAACACTACATTCCCCTACACTTATTATGAAACATCTTACTTCTCTAAGTATCAAAACCTAGACGCTGTGGAGCTTTGCGTTCTCGAGTTGGATAGCGCGGCTGGGTTTGAGATTGCGCTGATGCTGTCGCCTGCGCTGTCGCAACGCTACTATTGTCGCTGCTTTGAATTTCAATTGGTTCTTGGTTGGCGGTTTCCGTTCGCGGATGTGTTATCGGCTCGATTTTAACGTTGTCCTGACGAATTACCTCTGGAACGGAAACATCTGCGGTGCGATCCATAGAACATACACGTTTCTTATGCATTTGGTCAACATGGCGCTTCCAAAGTTGGTCTTCAACCAGAACTTTGTATGACACAGGACCTGTCTGTTCCGTGACAGTGCCCTCAAGCCATTTGGGCTCTCCTCTAAAGTTTTGCACCAGGACTTGTTCTCCGAGTGAGAACTGTCGTTCCTTGCTGACCTTGTCATGCGTACTTTTTTGTTCGACTTGCTTGTCAAACACCTTTCGACCGAGATCGGGGCGCATCAAATCTAACCTCGTTCTTAATCTACGACTCAAGAATAATTCCGCTGGTGTTTGACCTGTCGTACTATTCGGCGTTGTTCTGTAACTAAACAGAAACCGAGCTAAACTTTGCTTGATCGAGTTGCTCCCCTCCGCCTTAAAGAATTGCTTAAACGTTTGAACAAAAAGTTCTGCCTGGCCATTTGATCGTGGATGGTATGGAGCAACAAGTGTGTGTTTGATGCCATTTGCTTTTGCAAATTCTGAAAATTCGTTCGAAGTGAATTGTGGACCGTTATCGCTTACTAGTTGCTGCGGAATGCCGTACCGAGCGAACATTTCTCGAAGTTTCTCCACTGTTGCTTCGCTCGTAATGCTGTGCATCAATTCCACTTCTAACCATTTAGAATGACTATCGACGACAAGGAGAAACATTTTTCCCATGAATGGTCCTGCGAAATCTATGTGAATCCTTTGCATTGGTATCTTTGGCCAATCCCACGGATGTAACGGTGCCTGCGGCGGCTTGTTTCATGACCTTTGACAATCGTCACATCGCTGGACAACCGCGGCTATATCCCTGTCGAGGTTAGGCCACCAGACATGAAGTCGTGCGAGTGACTTCATTCGGACTATTCCGGGATGCCCTGTGTGTAATTCGTATAACACTCGTTTCCGAAATTGCGCAGGAATTATCACGCGAATTCCCCACAACAAACAACCATCTTCGACTGTGATTTCGTGACGCTTGTTGAAAAACTGCGTGATTTCCGGTTCGGTCTGCTTGTCGGGCCAACCTGTCATCGTGTATTGTAACACTCTGGACAAAATGGGATCTGTTCGTGTCGCCTTACGAATTTGATCTACATGCAACGGCAGAGATTCAATTTGTAGTAAATTGATGAGTTTGACCTCATCGACTTCTTCGTCGTGTTTGTCGATTTGCATCGGCAAACGGGATAAGCAATCTGCATTTGCGTGTTTCGCTGTTGATCGATACTCGATATCATATTGATATGCGGCGAGTAACAATGCCCATCTTTGCAATCTTGCAGCTGCTAGAGTAGGAATTCCGCTTTTGGGACCCATCAGTGTGGTTAACGGTTTGTGATCCGTGACCAATAGAAATTTTCTCCCATACAAATACTGATGGAATTTCTTGATTCCGAAAATTATGCTCAGCGCTTCTTTCTCAATTTGCGCGTAATTGCGCTCGCTTTTTGTCAAGGTGCGCGACGCATAGGCTATCGGGCGCTCTTCTCCGGACGGCAGCATATGCGAAATAACTGCTCCGATTCCGTACTGCGAGGCATTGGTGTCGAGTTTGAGCGGTAATGTCTCGCTAAAATGCGTCAAAACTGGTGCGTTCGACAATTTATCCTTTAGTTGCTTGAACGCTCTTTCCTGATCTTCAGACCATTTCCATTGAACTCCGTCTTTCAGCAGCTCGTTTAACGGATGAGTAACAGTCGAGTAGTTACTAATGAACTTGGCATAATAATTTATCATTCCCAGGAATGATCTCAATTGATGTTGATTTTCGGGTGCCGGCGCTTTCCGAATGGCTTCGACCTTTTTCTCGATTGCGTGCAAGCCTTGCGCATCTATTCGATAACCCAAATATTCAACAATAGGCTGCATGAATTTGCACTTGCTTAGTTTTAACCTCAAACCAGCGCTTTCCAGCCTCGTTAAAACTTCACTGAGATTATTTAAATGCTCTTGATCATTCTTTCCCGACACTAATATATCGTCTACCCTACAAACTACCATTGGTACGCCCTGGAGTACTTGTTCAATTTTTGATTGAAAAATTGCTGATGCGGAGGAAACTCCAAAAGGCAAACGGGTAGGTCTATATAAACCCTTATGAGTATTAATGGTAATATACTCCCTAGAATCCTCATCTAGCAAGATTAGTTGATAAGCTCTTGACAAATCTAACTTAGTGTTAGTATTTTTCTCCGCCACTTAATGTAACAAACAATTCTTCAGGATTTGGCAAGGGGTGTTGGTCAACCTCCAAAACGGAATTGACGGTAACTTTGTAATCTCCACAAACCCTTATCGAATTATCAGGCTAAACCACAGAACTATCGGTGCCGCCCACTCTGAGTAACGAATCTTTTCGACTACCCCCATTTTTTCTAGGCGATCTAATTCTTGCTCAATAGCTCCCTTTAAAGCATGCGGAACTGGGCGCGGTTTAAAGAATTTTGGCTTTGAGTCAGGTTTTACAAACAATTTAGCCTTAACGCCTTCCATTGTACCTAACTCATCTTTAAAAACAGCTTGATGTTTAGTTAAGACATTATCTAGGTCATTACTTATCTTCTTGATTGACCCCCAGTTCAATTTAATGTCTTTTAACCAGTTCCTTCCAAATAGACTTGGTCCTTGCCCTTTCACGATCTGGAGAGGTACTGTGGCGGTCTGAGTTTGATAGGTGACTTCCACTTGGGCTTGTCCAATTACGTCAAGAGTCTCTCCGGTGTACGTTCTGAGCCTGACTTGGGACTTCTCAAGTGGGATACGCGGGAAGTGTTTCCCCCAGGCCTCCTCTGACATGATCGACACGGACGCGCCAGTATCTAATTCCATTGAACAGTCCTCGCCATTCACTTTAAGCGGAATCATGATGGAGGGTTCAAGCTTTTCTTGGTTGATCTGAAACAATTTGAAATCGTCATCTGGATTTCTCGGTAGCTCGTCGGTTTCCACGTACCGAACCGCCTGTTTTCTACCGCTCTGATCGGAACGTGATCCATGGTTGTGCCCGCCTGTCGGAGCAAGTGTTTGCTTTTTGCACACTCTGGCAATGCGCCCTTTTCCTTTACAGAGCCGACACGTTTCATCTTTGAATCGGCGTTTTTGTGGAATATGGTCCTCACCACAAAGGAAACACGGCTTTTTCGGCTTTGAAGGTCTGTGAGGATGCGGCTTTACATAGTTTATCTCGCCATCTGCGGGTGGATTTCTGAAGGTGTTCGCTTGCTTATCCGCAACTTCCATTGCCAACGCGATTTCCACAGCCGTTTTCCACGTAAGACTTTTTTCGGCCAACAGCCTTTTTTGAGTCTGTTTGCTTCTAAGACCGCAAACAAATCTGTCTCTTAGAGCTTCTTCTAGGAATGTGCCAAAGGCACAATGTTCTGAGCACTTTTTGAGCGCTGCGCTGTACGCGGCCACACCTTCCCCCTCGTGCTGTTCACGCTTGTGGAAGTGGAACCTCTCGGCAATCACGATTGGTTTGGGCTCGTAGTGGTCCCTCAGTGTTTTTACCAGCTCGTCGAATTTAACTTCGGACGGTTTTGTTGGGGCCAGCAGATCTCTAAGAATGTTATAGGTCTTGCTGCCTATCGTCGTCAAAAACGTGGCCACAATAGTCGTAGTCCAGTAACGAACACTACACAAACGGCAAACGCTTTCACTTTCTATCATCCCGACTACCCTTATCCGCGTGGATAAATTTGAAAACGCAACCTTTTCGTCGCCTTTTCGTCGTCGACTCCTAATTACACATTCCTTTTCAATGGCAAACCCAACACATAACGGTGACTTGCTCAAATGGCGTAAACCGTTTACAGTTGAGGAAACTGCTTCACAGGAGCATGATGAATTAGCCATGAATACTGTACCCTAATTGATCCGCTATACTGTAGAATTCATCATGTCGATAGATCCCTCCTCCCCAGTTCCTCACGACATTCATGTGCGCATCAGCGGCGGACTGGAGAAGATTTCTCAGAACTGAGCTTGTTACGCGGTCCTCAAAGGCATCTGGGAAGGACACAAAAATATGCAAGTTCCAAGTTCACTTTAGCCTCTTGTTTATATTCAAACTTTTTCAAAGTTCAAATTCAAAAATTCGTTTCTTACAAAAGACCTCATTCCTATCTTAGGTAAAAATATGCGATGGCAAAACGTTTTCTGATTCAGTGTAAATTACAGGCAGCCCACTCCCCTCTTGCGCCCATTTTAAAAATCTATTTATTTATTTTTTAACAATCATTACTTGTTTTAATTTTCTTCAAAAGACTTGGGATAGTTAATTCAGGTAATGGCCACTGATAGCGTGAAATTAGGCCGCAATTTCGCAAAATGACCCCCGGCAGATGATCCCTCTTGGCAGTTCGTATGTCCTTGAAAATAACAGCAGCAGAAAAATGCTGTGAGGGGCCGGCCTCAATTAAATCATTTCAAGGCGGACAAATAATAAGTACCTGCCGGAATCCAATTGGCTCCTTTGAGGAATATTGGTAAACCATTTATTTCAAAATGAAATCCTAGTCCTGAAATAAAAAGGAAACACAAATACAAACTTCCTTAAAAAAATGGTTTTTGCTTTTGACTGTGTTTTTATTGTTTTAAGTGATATCGACCTATTTTCGTGACTTGGCCATCGAACGGATTTGTAACAATAATCTGCATATGGAATTTTAAACTTCCTGTCTCCATAGAAGAGAACACATTTGTCGGCTTTACAAAATACACTAGCGTGGATTGTCTCTCTACAGAACTAGTTATGTCCTCAATCCTAACAGCCGTCTTTAAGGCCACTATCGGCTTACTGGTAAATAAAGGAAGGGATAAGGCGGCCGAGAGTCTAAAAGAGGGAGATGTAACACACCAGAAATTCCGTGGATTAATCGTGCGAGAAATCGACGAGATCAAGTCGAAGTTGGACGGGTTAGCAAGAAGAGATTTGCTTGCAAGCATGAGTTTCTTCAAGGAAGGAATTGAGTTATTGTACGAACTGTTTCAGAAACTAAGGTCCGAAAGCGAGAAAGTGAAGCCAAAAACACAAGCAACAGCGGTAGAAGCTACCACAGAAACATTTTCTGTTGCTAAAAGAATGGCAAAGGTAGAGCTTACTGATCTGGATGAAACAGCACTGAGGGTTCTTTCAAATGCCAAGAAGAGATTCGAGGACGCCCGCAGGAAAGCGACAGAGGCCTTCGCTAATGAAGCTTTGGAATGCTCGGATCGTGTGTTAGCGATTCAATATCGCATCATGGCGACAATTCTGGAAACAGTAGACAATCCCGCGGATGCGATCACCGCGTGTAAAGTGTGTATTGAAGAGCTACACAGTCTGTCAGCTGTCAAAGAATGTTTTACAACGGAGTTTCAGAAAGGCTTCCGGGCTCGGTTTGATAAAGAAAAACGCAGAATGATGATTTCAACTGTTTGTCACGCCAATCGCGTTGTCTACGATCTCACGCGAATGGTCGCCAGACGCAAAGAGCACTTGATGCTGCCAATTGTTGAAATAGAAGATGGAAAAGTCGATCCACTACGAGACGCAAGAGTGTTGAAAGTACTTAAAAAAGTTCAAATGGAGCACTGCTGTGTTACACCATGGTCATTTGGCGAGGAGGATGAAGAGGAGCAGACGCTGAACGATCCCCGATGCATCGCTACAAACGCAGATGGACAGTTTCTTATAGGAGACGATTGGGATGATTCTGTCAAGGTGTTTAACGACAGCAGGAAATTTGTTTTCAAGTTTCGTCTACAAAGTGATGGAGCTAATAAGATCTGGCGTGTTAATTCTGTGGCCAGTGATGGGAATAGCAACACTTACGTGCTGGTGAGTTGGGGTGAGGAGATTGCGAGAAAGATGGGAGTGGAAGTTCAGGTTTACAACTCCGCTAACTTTGTGCGGAAGGTTCCTGTGCGGGAATTCTCAAGTGCCATGACAGTGGCAAACAACAAACTGTTTATAAAGGAGTTTGGGGAAGTTTATGTATATGAGCTTGATGGAAGATATTCGCACAAATTTGAAGCAGACATGTTGAGGGGACCCGTCGATACCACTGAAGGTCCTGATGGCCAGGTCTCGATACTGGACCGCGGTGCTTCCTGCGTGCGCGTATTCACCGAGGATGGTCACCAGCAGCATGAGTTCAAGATCAACACCACTGAAGCTCGGAAATATCGCCATGCGTGGCATCGATCAGGTGATTATGTTGTCATCGCTGAATGTAAATCGAAGTCGCAAAAAACGACGCTGTCAATACACAGCAAAGATGGCGAGTGCAAACGGATGTTTGACGTTGTAGGGAAGTTCCGTGCGATCACACTGACCAAGGAGGGTTGCATTGCTGTAATTGTTTATTATTGTACTTCTTATACTTTCAAGGCAATTGTTTTTTAAGCCGGACCATTCAGGAGTGCACCTCAACATTCCGTAAGAAACAGAATAAGAAACTGGTTTGATGACCACAAAATGGTGTATAATTGTTTTCTCGAGTATAGTTTCCATAGCGAGGATCAATGTGACAGCCTTCATTGCACCATGACCTACTTTGAGGCAGGAACTATATTACGTTACTGTCGCTTGCATATTTAAAAATATGCAATTACTTAGTATTCGCCTGGATCACGCAATTATTCGATTTTCGTGTTTATTGTACAACGACCACAAAGGGCAGCGGGCTGGTGAGGTCAGTCAAATTTTTAGCAGCAGCACTTGGGAGAAATAAAAGAAAAAAACAAAAACAAACAAAACAACAAATAGGGAAGGAAAACAAAACACTAAAAAGTTTTTGTTTCGTTGGCAAAAGTCAGGTTAAATGCACCCCGTACAATAAATCAATATATATCTATATTTTTTTAAAAAAGAAACTAGTGAGCAGCACACAGCAACTGATCTTGTTAACTCTGTTTAATATCCGACCGGTTTCGTCTGATCAAACAGACTTCATCAGGGATTGTAACAAGATGTCTAAAGGGAACTAGTTTTATACATGACGTTATAGTACAAAAGCACGTTCAAGTAAGGGTGTGAACAGCAAAACACCCTCGAGAAATACGCGCAGGATATAACGTAAATCCTGCGTGGAAAAGATGTAAAGTTTAATTTTGGGGCTCACGATTTAACGTTAAATCTGGCTTGATCTTTTCCACGCAGGATTTACGTTATATCCTGCGCGTATTTCTCGAGGGTGTTTTGCTGTTCACACCCTTACTGGAACGTGCTTTTGTACTATAACTTCATGTATAAAACTAGTTCCCTTTAGACATCTTGTTACAATCCCTGATGAAGTCTGTTTGATCAGACGAAACCGGTCGGATATTAAAGGGGCACTGTCATGCTAAATTTGCTGTTTTTAGTTGAAAGCTGGGTAAAAATCTAATTTAGTGGTTTAGCTGGCACGTACAACATTCCAGACAACCCACTGACAAGATATGAAATACATTTCTGGCACAAAGAGCTATTCGTATTTAACTTTTGACAACTTTCTGAAGACACCGTCTACAAACTTGAAAAAACTGGCCAGTTTTTTCAAGTTTCAATCCATTTCCATCCTCTCCATCCTTGGATGCAGACAACAAAGAGTAGCTTCAGTGCACTTCAGTGGTTATTGGAAATAAAAGTACAGCATTATTTTTTGATCTTCATTGACGCAAAGACGTGTTTTACTGTTCTGAAGTTTCACGAAAATAGCGTGACACTGCCCCTTTAAACAGAGTTAACAAGATCAGTTGCTGTGTGCTGCTCACTAGTTTCTTTTTTAAAAAAATTACAAAACAACAAATAGGGAAGGAAAACAAAACACTAAAAAGTTTTTGTTTCGTTGGCAAAAGTCAGGTTAAATGCACCCCGTACAATAAATCAATATATATCTATATTTTTTTTAAACAAGTTTCTGGTTTTGTCAAATGTTATAATAATAATAATAATAATCAACTTTATTTAACGAGGGTAAACACGTGACAGTATAAAACTGAAAAACCAGTGGCCCTCTAATATATAATACAAAAGAACAGAAATAATGATTAAAATCTAAGAAACTAGTATTGTAAAATTTCATTTAAGTACGCTATGAAAGGTGGCCCACTAATATATAATACAATAGGAACAGCAATAGTAATTAAAATCTAAGAAACTAGGATTGCAAAGATTCATAAAAGTACACTATGAAAAGACAAGTATAGATTACTCTAAAAGACGGAATTAATGAAAAAGAATAAACTAGAAGATAAAGCGATCTAAATGTTTGTAGCTGTCCTTAAAATGATCAAACATGGCCTTCTTAAAACTTGCTAGACTTGGTTTGTTTCTAATATTACTTGGTATCATATTCCAGAGGCGTGTGGTCGATACTATGAAAGACCTTCCTCCCTCTGATTCCCGTTTGAATCGGGGACAGACAAGGTTTAATAGTCCATGTCTGCTTGATCTTTCACTGATATCAGCGTTTCTTATCAGCATCTGAGACATATAAGACAGGCAGTCCCCAGACGGTCGTTTATATACCATTAATGACCTATTTACTTTGGCCTCATGAAAAAATGGAACCCAATCTAATTTTCTAAATAGTTGTACGCTATTCGCTTTGGTATCGGCCCCAAGAATTACACGTGCCGCGCGTTTCTGAAGTTTAAAGACTTTATGCATATTCTCAACAGAGCAAGATACTGAAAAATAGGCTTGAAATCCGAGCATGTGGCTACTCCTGTGTAGCTTGAAAAACGGGCTACAATTTTTATAGTGCTCACTATAGTTGTCTTGCTATCTTTCCAAGGCAAATTGTCTCAAAAGGGAATCCAGTCAAGAGTTGCTTCTTGATAGTCAAATCGTACTGTTATATCAAGGGCAGTCTAGAAAATAGAAGTGGTCAAATAGGCCGTTTACATGATGGCGTCATTTTACTACCAAGACCTGAATGCATTGAGTAGCTTCTACTGTCAGGCAAACTTTACCAATTGTCTCCTTATTCCCTTAAGAGTAAAAAAATCTGCATAACAAAACATTTTTGCAAAGCATTCTGGTCTTGGCAGTAAAATGACGCCATCATGCAAATGGCCTATTGTTCTTACGAAGTTGAGAACTTTACGTTAAGTCACACAAGTGATGACATTGTGGAGGATACTGTTGCTACCGTAGCCACAAAAATACGAGAAACATCCAAAGGCATATCTTCGTTGTCAATACAATTTCTGTCAGGGGTTTGTATTCGGACACAATTTAAACTTTGAACGCATTATCAACATTCACCACGTTCTTCTATCACTGACTGTATCAAGTGAGTAAACAACCAAACCATTACTCCATTAGTCAAAATATTATGTGAAATACTATTATAAGCCGATTTTTTTAAAATGTAAGTTACAATGGGTCAACTTGAAAACGTCGGCCCGATTTTTTTCAATTTGGCACCCAACTCTAATCTGTCATGGCCACTCGCTACCGAAAACAACAATGAATAGTCATGTGCATTGCAGTTGAGAGGCTGTATGCATAACGGTCGTTCGTGACTTGTTTGTTTGTTTGTTTTTCCCGCACTGATTTTGGTTATTTCGTCAAATCAAAGCTGAATTCCGACCAATAACGGTGTCTAATTTTTGAAGTGGTATGCAAAACAATTAGGCAATTCGATGAAAACCGAGATCCTGTAGCCCTCAGTGTTTGCTTAAGTTAAACACTGTTTATTGCTCGAAATTTGGCGGCACTCAAAAAAACAAACAAACAAAAAACAATATTCGAAAAAACGAAGTCACGACGGTTATGCATGCAGCCCTTCGATTGCAAATTAAGGCAATTTGGGTAATGATCTTGCAGCATATATTTACCAGTAAGGGTCCACTGGTTTTCCGATGTTATTAAAATAATTAAATAATAAACTCAATTCTACGCGTATTTTGATTGGTTCTCACTTATGATCTATTAGAGGACAGACTCATTGATGACGTCACCCTTTTATCGCTTCATTACATAAAACAAATAGATTCCATGTCGCAGTGCGTCTGTTCAGTAATATATTACAAAAGACGCCAAAATGTGGCAAGGACATCAGTGACAATCTCGCCTATCAACTCGTGTGCCACTTTATTGTTCTTATCACTTTTTGACGTCATATGTGATCTATTACCGACGAGGCGCACGGTAACGTGGAATCCATTTGTTAACCCGATAATTTCCCTTCAAAGGGGCTGATGACTGTGTGGTGATCGTTAATCGTCGTGTAACTGATTCACTAACCTGATATTGCACTTCCTCTTTGACTGAATTCAAGAAGTCCTCATCAGTTGGATACAACGCACAAGCAAACATAAATTCCTCCCAAACAAGTAACCTGGAAATACAACGATATTAGAAATTCACTATTCAATGACAGACGGCAAACGCTTTCACTTTCTGTGACCCCGACTACCCTTATCCGCGTGGATAAATTTGAAAACGCAACCTTTTCGTCTCAGAGGGAGACCCAAGTTGCAACTGGCCACACGGCCATCCGAATTCTGGATGGTTTAAAAAACCGTTGAATGGCGAGGTAAAATCGTTAAAATTGCTTCTCCAACAAACCCACCAACCCTGCCTGCGGTATTGTTGTACCAACGTGATCATATAAGGTCCATATCTCGACAACAAAACAAGGAAATAGATATACCCTGGGTTCGAGATTGAGAATAAATTTGCAAACGCTGGCTAAATAGGCAATTTGCATGATGGCGTCATTTTACTATAAAGACCAGAATGCTTTGTAAAAGTGCTCAGTTCAAAATGGCAGTAGCAAACATTTTCCCGCCATTTCCAATTTTATCCACCCAAGCCTCGTTTCATATCTTACCGTGAGGGACTGGGAGGAAAGCGGGAAAGGTCTTTTCAACGAGAATACGGCAAAACTTCTCGCTGTAGCGTAATTACACAAGTGACGTACCTTGCTTGGCGCCCTTCTCGTCTAAAACTGGGTCTAAGTACGACTCCTAATTACGCATTCCATTTCAATGGCAAACACAACAGATAACGGTGACTTGCTCAAATGGCGTAAACCGTTTACAGCGGAGGAAACTGCTTCACAGGAGCATGATAAATTAGCTAAGGATACTGTACCCTAATTCATCTGCTATACTGTAGAATTAATCATGTTGATAGATCCCTCCTCCCCAGTTCCTCACGACATTCATGTGCGCATCAGCGGCGGACTGGAGAAGATTTCTCAGAACTGAGCTTGTTACGCGGTCCTCAAAGGCATCTGGGAAGGACACAAAAATATGCAAGTTCCAAGTTCACTTTAGCCTCTTATCTAAATTCAAACTTTTTCAAAGTTCAAGTTCAAAAATCCAATTTGTTAGAAAAGACCTCATTCCTACCCGAGGTAAAAATGTCCGATGGCAAGAAGTTTTCTGATTCAGTGTAAATCACAGGCAGCCCACTCCCCTCTTGCGCCCATTTTAAAAATCTATTTATTTATTTATTTACTTATATTTTAACAATCATTGCTTGTTCTAATTTTCTTCAAAAGACTTGGGATAGTTAATTCAGGTAATGGTCACTGATAGCGTGAAATTAGGCCGCAATTTCGCAAAATGACCCCCGGCAGATGATCCCTCCTGGCAGTTCCTATGTCCTTGAAAATAACAGCAGCAGAAAAATGCTGTGAGGGGCCGGCCTCAATTAAATTATTTCAAGGCGGACAAATAATAAGTACCTGCCGGAATCCAATTGGCTCCTTTGAGGAATATTGGTAAACCATTTATTTCAAAATGAAATCCTAGTCCTGAAATAAAAAGGAAACACAAATACAAACTTCCTTATAAAAAATGGTTTTTGCTTTTGACTGTGTTTTTATTGTTTTAATTGTTGTCGTCATAATTATTGCCGAATCACCGTCAAATCCAATCCAAGTCATGTGCAAAAGATGAGATAACATATTATGCCCATAAACATTATACTATCAGAAACAAGAAATTGTTTTTGTATCCTGTTTTCATCGTATTGCCCATCCTTTTCCCGTTTTCTTTTTTACGTTTTTTGTTTGTTTGTTTCCACATTACTTCTGCCAGTTTGCTGTTCAGCCCTAGTTAAATTTATTGCTTGGGGTTTAGTGAATAACTGACAAAATGACACAAAAACAAACAAACAAAGCAAAAGTCACTGAAGAGGTTTTTCCAGCCAGCTCTTCCAATGTTTCTATCTTCACTTGTTTATTAAAAAAATTAATCTTTGTCCATGGCATAGCTCGGTATGAGATAAATAAAGGACTCATGTCATTAGAAGGGCCTAAGTAGTGAATTCCTTGGAATTTAACATTGATTATTTCATGAATCACACATTTTCTTTTGTTATTCAACATCCTTTATTTAACTTACATACTTCATGAATATTAAACTAACTGAAAGTCCGGGGAGGGCTTGATAATGTAGCAGGGAAGAGCGGGGCTAATGAATTGAATTGCATTGTAAATGAGGGATTTATCTGTATAAATCCCTCGTTTCAGGGATTTATAC
>BLFK01000601.1:1084978-1100013 GCA_014634185.1 Astreopora myriophthalma | reverse complement strand
CCCCCCCCCCCCCTGTCAACACCAACAACGTACTTTTTTGAGTGCGCTTTCAAGGGTGGAGAAATCGACCCAGCACTCAAGTTGTCTGTGTTTTCCTCCTTTGGTGTTGAGAGGGAGACCCAAGTTGCAACTGGCCACACTGCCATCCAAATTCTGGATGGTTTAAAAAACAGTTGAGTGGGGAGGTAAAATCGTTAAAATTGCTTCTCCAACAAACCCACCAACCCTGCCTGCGGTATTCTTGTACCAACGTGATCATATAAGGTCCATATCTCGACAACAAAAGAAGAAAATAGAGATACCCTGGGTTCGAAGTTGAGAATAAACGCTGGCTAAATAGGCGATTTGCATGTTGGCGTCATTTTACTACAAAGACCAGAATCCTTCGTAATAGTGCTTTCTTATGCAGATTTTTTTACCCTTCATGGAATAACGAGACAATTGGTGAAATTTGCCTGACAACAGAAAATACATAAAATATCAATAATAGTTGTTTATAATATCTAAAACTAACCCCAAACCTCACCCCAACGGTAAGGCTAAACTTCTCAAAGGTTTAACTTCTCTTTTCTAAGGTTTAATTTCTCAATCTGAGCGTAATTTTAGCCAATTTATTTCCAATTTCAACTACTTTAGATCTAATTTATGACCAAAGGTTTGGTCACTAAGAATGGCACCGACCGTTGAAAATGGCAACGATCGTTTATAAAACGGAATTACAAAGGCGTAGGCTGCGGTGAGTTGGCGGAGAACCACAGAGTATATAGCTTTATTGGGCGAGATCGCTTTCCTCAATCTGCCAGACTTGGCTACAATGCTTCTGCCATGCGTATATACGCTTGCGACCGAATCCAATCCGCAGCAGACACCAAACTAGTCTTGTTTCAAGATGTCGAAGACAGCGAATTGTACAAATAAACTGTAGAACTTTGGCTTAAAACGCAGACGTATATCTTAAGCGAATAGAAAGAAGGATGGCGGAGATTAACCACGATACAAAATCCACGCAACTGTTGAAAAGTATAAGGAGAGGCCTTTTTTTCAACCAGACAGCCGCTACCTTGTTTTCACGCAAGGTGAAAATTCGGAAATTGAAAATGCCGTATTTTCAAAACGAAACATGCTACGGCACTGGAAACTTGTGCAAAGAATTCATTCTAGATTATCGTCAAGGCGGTGTAGATAAAAATTCAGAAAATCTCGCGATTTTGATTTTAAACAAGGCCCCACAGGCCTGAAGCTTCAAAATATCACCATAAACAAGAGGCTACAGGTAGCCTATACTCTAGCCTCTCTTTTAGCCGATTTTCGATTGAAAGGTCATGAAGTATCATTAATTTTATGATGCAAAGCTGATAGCAAGCAGTAGCCGGCCATGGAAACTGGTCAGTGAAACATTACACAACGATAGCGATAACATCCACAAAACTCCGATCGTCAAATTGACTTCGTTGCACAGACCTAAAAATGTTACAATACGCACTGATTTGATTCAAAATTGGCAAACGGACGCTTGACAAGTCTTTCCGATGGCATTTTCATGATATTTGACCAGCAGTAATTGTACGATGAAAAGAAAGTAGCTGGCTAAAGATGGCTGACTGGCGTCATAATACAACCGGATATGGAGAAGTAATGATTTCCGATCATGTAAAGAAGGTATTAATGTATGTTTTTCCCAAGTCGGTGCGACGTTGCCTCGATAGCCTTGTGGACATCGCTACCGCCTCCGACGCAGGAGAGCGCGGGTTCGAATCCCAGGGCGTACTCTCGTTTAAAATGCCCGCTCAAACTGATATCGATAGTAATCGATAATTGACTGGAAAATCGTGACCCGAAAAAAAAAAACAAGAGGCTACAGGTAGCCTATACTCTAGCCTCTCTTTTAGCCGATTTTCAATTGAAATTTTAAGGTTTAATTTTATGCTAGAAAGCTGATAGCAAACAGTAGCCGGCCCAGGAAACTGGTCAGTGAAACACTCCACACCGATAGCGATAACATCGACAAAACTCCGATCGTAGAATTGACTTCGTTGTACAGACCTAAAAATGTTACAATACGCATTGACTTGATTCAAATTGGGAAACGGATGCTTGACAAGTTTTTTGCGGTGGCATTTTGATGACATTTCACCAGCAGTAATTGTACGATGAAAAGAAAGTAGCTGGCTAAAGATGGCTGACTGGTGTCATAATACAACCGGATATGGAGAAGTAATGGTTTCGGGTCACGTAAAGAAGGTATTAATGTATGTTTTTCCCAAGTCGGTGCGACGTTGCCTCGACAGCCTTGTGGACATCGCTACCGCCTCCGACGCAGGAGAGCGCGGGTTCGAATCCCAGGGCGTACTTTTAAAATGCCCGCTCAAACTGATATCGATAGTAATCGATAATTGACTGGAAAATCGTGACCCGAAAAAAAAAAACAAGAGGCTACAGGTAGCCTATACTCTAGCCTCTCTTTTAGCCGATTTTCGATTGAAATTTTAAGGTTTAATTTTATGCTAGAAAGCTGATAGCAAACAGTAGCCGGCCCAGGAAGCTGGTCAGTGAAACACTCCACACCGATAGCGATAACATCGACAAAACTCCGATCGTAGAATTGACTTCGTTGTACAGACCTAAAAATGTTACAATACGCATTGACTTGATTCAAATTGGGAAACGGATGATTGACAAGTTTTTTGCGGTGGCATTTTGATGACATTTCACCAGCAGTAATTGTACGATGAAAAGAAAGTGACTGGCTAAAGATGATTGTTTCCGGTCACGTAAAGAAGGTTTTAACAGATGTTTTCCCCTGCGGAGGCGGCCTTGGCTCGATAGCCTTGTGGACAGCGCTACCGCCTTTGACGCAGGAGAGCGCGGGTTCGAAACCCAGTGCGTACACTCATTTAAAAAGCCCGCTCAAACTGATACCGATAGTAATCGATAATTGATTGGAAAATCGTGACCCGAAAAAAAAAAAAAAGTAAAAGTCAAACCCGAAAACATAACTCTAGCCGCCTACGGCTAGAGTAATAAAAGTCAAACCCGAAAACATAACTCTAGCCGCCTACGGCTAGAGTAATAAGATTCAAACCCGGATTTATAACTCTAGCCGCCTACGGCTAGAGTAAAAAATAAGTGTCAAACACGAAAACATAACTCTAGCCGCCTACGGCTAGATTAAAAAAAAAGATTCACGCCCGGATTTATAACTCTAGCCGCCTACGGCTAGAGTAATAAATAAAGGTACTTACTTTACTTTTTTGCCATTCTTAGCAACAAAGTCTTTTGCCTCGATTCAAGCCTTAAGTAGTAGAAGTTGCAGCTAGGTCAGCTTAAAGCATGCTGAGAGAGAAACATGACCAAAACTGAGAAGGCAGGTTTAAGGCCCGGTTCAAACGTCGCACTTCTCATGTGCCGAATATAATGCAAATGAGCGAGAACAATAGATTTTTCTCATTTGCATTAGATTCGGCACATGTGAAGTTCAACGTTTGAACCGGGCCCAAGGGTTAGCTTTACGGTAAGGTTGGGGTTAGTTTTAGCTATCGTATATACAGCTATTTATTACATTAGCTTAGAGGCTTTCCTCCGGGTAAAGGACCTGTGCTCGGCTATGTAAGTGCGAATGTCTCTAATTAAAGAATGTCCGTTTAAAGATACCACTAGACCTTTCACGCATTCCTCCCAGCCCGCCACGGTAAGTTATGAAACGAGGCTGGCGTGGATTTCATCAGTTCAAAATGGCATTAGCAAACATTTTCCCGCCATTTCCAATTTTATCCACCCAAGCCTCGTTTCATATCTTACCGTGAGGGACTGGGAGGAAAGCGGGAAAGGTCTTTTCGACGAGAATACGGCAAAACTTCTCGGCGTAGCGTAATTATACAAGTGACGTACCCTGCTTGGCGCCCTTCTCGTCTAAAACTGAGTCTAAGTATGACTTCTAATTACGCATTCCTTTTCAATGGCAAACACAACAGATAACGGTGACTTCGCGAAATGGCGTAAACCGTTTACAGCTGAGGAAACTGCTTCACAGGAGCATGATAAATTAGCCATGAATACTGTACCCTAATTCATCTGCTATACTGTAGAATTCATCATGTTGATAGATCCCTCCTCCCCAGTTCCTCACGACATTCATGTGCGCATCAGCGGCAGACTGGAGAAGATTTCTCAGAACTGAGCTTGTTACGCGGTCCTCAAAGGCATCTGGGAAGGACACAAAAATATGCAAGTTCCAAGTTCACTTTAGCCTCTTATTTAAATTCAAACTTTTTCAAAGTTCAAGTTCAAAAATCCAATTTCTTACAAAAGACCTCGTTCCTACCTGAGTTAAAAATATGCGATGACAAAACGTTTTCTGATTCAGTGTAAATCACAGGCAGCCCCCTCCCCTCTTGCGCCCATTTTAAAAATCTATTTCTTTATTTATTTACTTATTTTTTAACAATCATACTTGTTTTAATTTTCTTCAAAAGACTTGGGATAGTTAATTCAGGTAATGGCCACGGATAGCGTGAAATTAGGCCGCAATTTCGCAAAATGACCCACGGCAGATAATCCCTCTTGGCAGTTCTTATGTCCTTGAAAATAACAGCAGCAGAAAAATGCTGTGAGGGGCCTCAATTACATCATTTCAAGGCGGACAAATAATAAGTACCTGCCGGAATCCAATTGGCTCCTTTGAGGAATATTGGTAAACCATTTATTTCAAAATGAAATCCTAGTCCTGAAATAAAAAGGAAACACAAATACAAACTTCCTTATAAAAAATGGTTTTTGCTTTTGACTGTAAGAAATGATTATGAAGTGCGGGCTAGAAATCAACTGACGAAATGATCCACACACTTGCTGGACAGTTTAAGCAATTGTCTCATATAGGCACTTGAAAAATTCAAGTGACTTCAACGGGATTCGAACCCACGACCTCTGCGATGCCGGTGCAGTGCTCTTACCAACTGAGCTATAAAGCCACACAGTTGAGAGCAGGTCAATTTGTTGGGCTCATGCGTGTTTTCCCGTGAAAGGAATGAATGAAAGAAATGATTATGAAGTCCGGTCAACAAATTGACCTGCTCTCAACTGTGTGGCTTCATAGCTCAGTTGGTAAGAGCACTGCACCGGCATCGCAGAGGTCGTGGGTTCGAATCCCGTTGAAGTCACTTGAATTTTTCAAGTGCATATATGAGACAATTGCTTAAATTGTCCAGCAAGTGTGACGATCATTTCGTCAGTTGCTTTTGACTATGTTTTAATTGTTCTCGTCATAATTATTGCCGAGTCACCGCCAAATCCAATCCAAGTCATGTGCAAAAGATGAGAAAACATATTATGCCCATAAACATTGTACCATCAGAAACAAGAAATTGTTTTTGTATCCTGTTTTCATCGTATTGCCTACCCTTTTTCCGTTTTCTTTTTTACGTTTTTTGTTTGTTTGTTTCCACATTACTTCTGCCAGTTTGCAGTTCAGCCCTAGTTAAATTTATTGCTTGGGGCTTAGTGAATAACTGACAAAATGACACAAAAACAAACAAACAAAGCAAAAGTCACTGAAGAGGTTTTTCCAGCCAGCTCTACCAATGTTTCTATCTTCACTTGTTTATTAAAAAAATTAATATTTGTGCATGGCATAGCTCGGTATGAAATAAATAAGGGGCTCATGTCATTAGAAGGGCCTAAGTAGTGAATTCCTTGGAATTTAACATCGATTAAAATGGGCTCAGATTTTGGCGGCCTCTAATTCCCGTAGAAATCATTACTCTTTTGTTGCTGGTGTTATTGTTTTCATCTCTTTGAACTTTGTTTTCCAGAAATTAGCCATGTAAAGGTCGCTTTTTCCCGCGGGAACGTTTATATATATTGTTGAACCCCAAACAATGGTAATGGCAACCAGAGCATGATTGCAACACCAGGAATAGGTGCTAACAGATATACCTCATGGCTGGTCATGCTACCATGTCACAAAATCCACTTACAAAAAGAGATACAGTGTAACAGTGGACTGACCTGGTGATCCATTTATCGGTTTCTGCACAAGTTCGACTGTCCTGAAGCCAATTTTACGAGCTATGCTTGACTGTTCTTCACCGGAATTGCTTAAGAACACTACCTGAAGGAATTAAAAGGAGACATTTATGAAATGACTCTGCGGCTGTGTTTCCAGACAAACGTCATGACTAATCGGCCTTCAACATTTATAGTCAGGTCTGTCAATTGTCATAGTAGCCTAATAAGCATGATATGTAACTTACATGTAAAGTGCCAATGAAGAAAAAGATCATACCTGCCTATTTTAAGGACCTTTCAAAATGATGAAAAATGATGCTTCCTTTTTTGAACTAATTTCCTATGCTCCAGAAACAAGTTTTTGTTCAAAAAAATCAACTCACCAGTATTTCGGAAAATATTGGTTGGAGTGACGTTAATCAAACCTGCACAACTAATGCACGTCAGGTAAGGTACCAAATGACTTCAGTTGTGTTGTTGCTATGGCAACCACTTTGCTGCTTGGTCTATATCATGCAAGACTGACTTTCTCCTGTTTTGTCTTAATAAAACATGTTTTAAGAAGATGGTTTGAACCCAGGAGTAACATAACTCGATTGAAAATGATCACCTGGGTGACTGTAGTCCGGACAAGGACTGTTGTTGTTGGCTAACGTTTCGACAACTAGTGCGGAAGTCATCTTCAGAGTCAAGACATGTTTTTGCTCCCAGTGAGCTCGTGATAAGGTGTAAACCAATATGGGCACCATGTATGTTTCCATTTGGAGCAACTGCCTGTCTTTACCCAATCGAAAATCAATGACAATTGGTTCACTGCAGAGTGACTGGCGAGGAGACTGCTGCAATGACAGCACCACAATGTGTTTCATTTTGTGTTTTATCTGATGAACAATACCGGTGCCAAGATATTTTTGAGTTTGTTATTCATTTTGTCTGGTAAGTTACACCAAAAACATTTGCCATGTCATCAATTTTTTAAGAAACACTTGAATATCTCTGGAACAGGAAAATATATTTTAAAAAATGGAAACACCATTCTTCATCAACTTTAAAGACCTTTAAGTGAGTAAAGGTTTTTTGTTTGTTTTTGTCTTTGTTTTTTTTTAAGTTAATAGGCAGTTTACGTTCTACCCAAACATGTACAGTGGGGGAAAAGTTAGGTACTGTTGCACCACAGCAAATGACCCACAAGCCAGAGAATAAAGGATTGTTGTTACATAACCCTGCTACACTAACCTTGGATTGGGGGGGGGGGGGGGCTGGGAATTATTTGCTTTGTGTTTGGAATATTATAGTCAATGAAATAAACATGACTTACCTTTGATTTGGTTAACTTCTTCATATATCTTTTCATTTTGTTTTGTAGAAATACAATAAGCTGTTAACTGTTGGACATTTTTTTAAAGGGCACTAAATACAATTTAGGCATACATGTAGTTAGACTCAAAGAAAATTAATGCTGGCCAGCAGCATTCATGAATTTGGTGAAGTTGCTTAGCCTTGCAGGGACTCCTGGGATATGACAGTGCCTTTAGGTCTGTTCAAGGTCATTTCGCTCATGTTGCTTACATGTTGCACTTGCTCGGAAGTTTCTTTCCCTTGGCCAAGCCCACTCCCTTTGGATCTATTTTGTAAGTATGGTAGTGTTGTTTTTCTGGCCCCAGTTGTTCGAAAGGTGGATAACGCTATCCACCGGATAAATCGCTATCCAGCGGATAAATGGTAGCAAATCCAATTGAGTTATCCAGTGGATAGTGATTTATCCGGTGGATAGCGCTATCCACCTTTCGAACAACTGGGCCCTGCTGGTTAGCAACATGATGGTATATTGTACCTGGGTGAATGCCACTCACAGGGTTGGCGTGGTTACCCACTGCACGTAGCTGTAGTTCTTAACTGGCCTCACAAATACTATCAGACACCTCTCCCACTTTCATCGATTGGCGATCAGTGTAATAACAATCATTATTATCATATGACCCGTACGGCCCCGCGCACGCTTTCATTGCAAAACTATTGAGAAAATCCCCGTATGAGGGCCGTACGCGATGGCGCGAGCAAGGCCGGGAAAAAGCCGTCTGGCCCTGCTAGGATCGCGTACGGCTCGTCGCAAGATGCCAACTGAAGCGCGGTGGTCATATGATAAAATGCTCATTGACTGAGTTAGGTCGGGCCGGACGAGCAAATATTTGGCCCTCAGTCATGGCGCACAGAGCCTCAGGCCAAATATTTTCCCCTCCGGCCCTCCCACTCAGCCAATAAGTACATATTCTTTATTGATGGTTTTTCGTATCTACCTTGATAGCATAAAGACTTTGTTTCCCATATCCTTGAGGCCACCAAGGTTTCACATCATCTTTCTTTGAAAATGTCATAACTGGTAAATTGACCCTCTGTGAGCCTTGCGACAGTTTTAAAGCAAGTTTCTGTTTGCGCGCCAACTGAGGAAGGCTGAGATAAAGGGTACCACTGACTCCTTCATAAGCTGCATCTAAGAAAACTGTTACTGACAATTGCCATGTACCATTAGAAGAGCTAGCTGAAAAAACAAAATCCAAGATTCATGAAGGGTGCCTGAGACCCCTGTGCGTTAAATCTCCCTACAAACTCCATCTAGATTCAACTAGTTCAGGGCCCTATGAAATTAAATGAATAGCCTTCAACTGGGTGTTAATCCTGCTAGAATATACAGCATAGTGTTTTAACTATGACATTGTTATTTCTTCCAAGTTATTTAGAGGATTGTCCAATACAGGTGATTAATGAGATTTATCAAACCTTGTGTTGTCACAAAGTGTCCCCTAACCCTCATCACTTTTACCTCTAATGCTGACAGTTTCATCTGATGATACATGAAGTTCATAGGCTACTAGAAATGACAATGAATCTCAATACGTAGGTGAGACAAGAGCAGTTATTTACCTAGTTAAAGTAGAATGCTCATAAAGTACCTTTGCTTGGTAGCTACTAATTCAAATAATCATTACCCCCCCCCCCCTCCTTCAATTTTGCAGTACTGCTTGAATTGCCTGACGCATTATCGCTTCCCTCAATTCCTCTACTCTTGTTAATGATTCAAACAGAATTGTTGACCACAAGTCAAAATCAGGTCAACTCTTGAACAAAAGTTTTTCTTTCAGCAATACAGTATTACTGTTAGTATTACATGCAGAGGCTGTGCATTAAACTTAGCAAACGAATGTCATTTCTTTGTACATAATTTGATTACTACATAAAGTGGTTCATACATGTTGATTACCTTTTGTAGGTGTTACTTTGATGTTTCTTATAACAGCTGAATTGTAAGCTTGTAAAGATACATTCCGCCTGAAAATACAACAAAAGAAAATTACACAAAATAATACAAGTATTTCACAAGGGCTTTGAAAGACTAGGAGGAGTCTTCAAGGGCCAGGAAATTATATGATCATTAAAAATTCATTGTGCCACAATATCAAAGAACGAAAACTGGCTATAGGTCCTAGGCTCCTGCATGTGCAAGTTCCACCTGGTCTTCCATTAGGAGGACCCAAATAGGACACATACATTCAGAAGTCAAGACTGCTCTCAAATCTCTCCAGTTTGCTGTGGGAAATTGTAAGCAAACAAAATTGTAAATCAAACGCTTTCTCATAATTGAACTCTTTTTTCCCTTGGGGGGGATTGCGTGTTTCTTGTCCTTGCCTGTTTGTTTTGTTTGTTTTGTTGTTGTTGTTGTTGTTTTTTCCCCTTTTTGTCTGTGACTGTGATGTTAAAATAATAATCAATGTAAACAGCATTAGCTCTCTTGATGAGCACTGCGTGCTCTTAGAGCTACAAAAATAAAGATATTGCTTGAATAAATTAAAAAAAAATTGCAAACAAGAACTTACCAAATTCCCTGTGGGACAAATGCTGGTCCCCAGTCCTGAAAGTATGAAAAAAATACTCCCTTATAAGATTTGCACAAGCAGCTTATTGTGATTGAAACATTAATTTCTGCTTACAAGTCTCCACGAATTAAAACATCATACTTGAGATGGAACAAAATCAGCTTCACTCTCAACTTGGCAAGCTGGTGGTTTGTATTTAATATTTATAGGAACCTTGCTACCCTCAGGCTACCAGACCAGGTGCTATTGTGCCAATTTGCCTCAGTTTTGAGGAATGAATGATAATGCTCCCATCCATGCTTCAATGCGGCTCATTAAAAGTCATACTTATGACCACATGTTTACAGAGCACAGAAAGTCAGAACTGTACACACATACATGACTGTTTTAACACACACACAGAGATCACTTTCATGTAGCTGATGTCTCTCTCTCAGAAACTCTGACCTTGTCAAAATCAACTAAACTAGACTAATATTTGTAATCATATAGGGTATTACAAATTAAAATAAGACATGGGGAAGCAGAAACAAACGGACCACATACTAATTTTACATCTTGTGACAAAACACTGCCCCCACCATCCTATACATGTTAAGCCGTAATGGACACCCTGGCCACCCTGAGAGCATGGGTCCATCCCATGGGTTTTTGACAGCTATATCCACTCACCCAACTGAAAGAACTTTGCTCTTTTCTGATGAAATTTCCATGACATTCTCCACGCTGTACTGGGACTGGACACTCTGGGGGAACAGGATATGGAGACTTCTTAGCTTGTTCTTTGGCATATAAGACTGCAGAGGTGAAGCGCACTTCAATCAAGTTAACACCTATCTTGAGAGCTCCCTTCACATTGAAGATGTACCCATGAAACATGTTTCTTGAGCGACCCACTGCAATACCATTTACAAGAACCGTAGCCACTGTGTCGAGACCCTCAAAAACCAGGAGAATCTGTCTTTTTGATAGCAAGACTTCAGAAACTGAAGAAATGAACAGGGCACAAAGTCAGCAATGTCAACTTGATAATTAGTGATAAAACAGTATTTAATATATGCTTCAAGGTGAACCAGTTTTTTTTACAGCAAACAGCTAAAAGCTATCCTAAGTATAATACAAAGATTTTTAGGAACATCAGTTGCCAGTAAATAATTATTTATATAAGCTACAGTATGGTTTTCAACATACTTTGATTTGAAATTTCATTTTTTCTCGTATGTTTTTATGGTCAATATTGCAGAAAGACATTGAAAATCAAACTTTAGATTGCAATGCTATTTTAATCTCAAATTGATTTTTACCTGTAACGTATATTTCACAATGCACTCAGTCCTCTTACAGGATAATAATTATTCATAAGGGCTGCATCACTATCCCTTTATCCACATCAATTAACTGTTGCTATTTGCAGACAGAGCTTAGCTTGTATACTTTTGTCATTGAAATTAATAACAAATGGAGTTGAGTTGAATTCTAAATATAAACTAGCAACTGACCAGCTCACTGTTGGCAAATGACAAATCTGAGTTGCTAGAGGGATGTGTGACACAATTGCATGCTCATGGGTTCAAGTCCCATTCAAGCTTGTTTTAAGGGTTCTTGAAACTCCTTAAAGGTTGCATACAGTACTTCACTGCAGTGATCCTGTAACAACATCAAAAACTTGGAAACAATGATTCCATCAGTTTTGACAAGGGCATACTCAGAAAAAAGTCTTAGGGCTCCTAACAGGAGTCGATGCTATGAATTCCTGATTTATACTTGGATGCTCTAGCTACTACCAAGCTACGAGAGACTTGCAGCACCTTATTACATAATTTATGCCATTAAAAGACCAGGTACTGAAATGTCAAACTGGTAGAATTTGCAGAATTGTAGCAATGAAGATTGTGAATTTTGAGGCCAGTAAAATTAATGAAATGATGATTTTACCCATATTGATGTGGCAGATTAAGGCAGAGTGCTCCTACCATTGAGAGCTCTAAAGTAGACTTATTGGGGCTAAAATTACCATTAAACTAGTCAGTGGTGATAACCCTGGTTAAAATCTTTTAAGTAACTTCAAAGGCCTTTAAAAATCCGCATAAAGATCTTAACAAGGGTCCTCAGAAATCTTGGCAGGATCTTCAAGGATCCTTGAGAATCCTGCTGAAGATCCGTAAAGATCTTCAACTTTCTTGCCAAGATCCTCAAAGATCTTTCAGAGATCCTGACAAAGATCTTTTCAAAATTGCTCTAAAGATCCTTTAAGATCCATGAAGAGTACTCACACGATCTTTGCTAAAATTCCTGTACTTCTTTAACAAGGATCTTTGTAAGATCCCGACAAGATCCTTAAAATGTTTTTACTACATGTATGTCTCACACAGTTTAGCAACTGAAGATCTTTGAAGATCCTTCCAGGATCCATCAAAGATCTTTAACAGGTCCTCATCCTTAAGGATCTTTAGCAGGTTCCTGAAGATCCTTAAGGGTCCTCAAAGATCCTGTAAGGTTTTTCATCAGGGAAACATCCTGCAATTTTGCTAGGACTGAAGGGAAAGATTTCCACACAGGCTCCCCACATTAACTATAATTTATGCATATTCTTTCTAACCCTCAACAAAAAAAAAATGAGCCTCAACTGAGTTTTGCTAGGAACACGCATGTATAATTAATGTACGGGGGCTGTGCGAGATTTCCCCGTGAACTTGTGACCTGTGATCTTACCGATATGGATCCAGAATTCAAGACCCTGCATGCACATACAATACTTATAATATTTTTAATAATATCATATATTCAAACCTTCTAGGGACCTGCTGTAGGTCCAGTTGTCATAAGCAATCCAGCGATATTTGACATCGTTGAACCGGAAGTAGGGATTCATGATTGTACCGTTCCGGTAGAGCGCAGTGTGTACATTCCCAGGGACTTCCCCAAACACGGAGAGGCTCTTATTTGCATTTCGAACAATCCAAGTACCTCCTAAATTTACTTCTAAGGCACTGCAACAATTTATATCAAGATAACAAGACCCAAGTGCCATAAAATATACGAACAGTGTTTGCCTGACAGCCATCTTGAAAATTGATGATACATTGCCATGAGCCAACAAGATAACTAGTCAGCGGTTGTATGAATGGCAAACCACAGGACATCCACATACTGTGTTTCCCCATGTTATCTGTTCCTCCGAACACTGGACACTAGTGCTGTGTCTCCCCCCGCCCCTCTCCTCTTCCCATAGTTCAATTCAGTGCTACGCGTTCCCTTCGAGATGGCCGACTTTAAAATAAAACAAAGCAAAAAGAAACATGAAAATAAAGGAAAATAATCATGGCAGAATTTGTTTGTTAACTTTTATTCTGCAGCATCAGAAAAATGGTAAGCTTAATACGTAATACGTGCTTTTTAGACTACAACAACATCTACTAATTAAGAAGTTCATTGACAGATTGAATTTCCCTGCTGGTATAGTTCCCTTTTCTTTTGCTTTCTCTGGGTAAAGAAAAGAGACCTCTCCTAGCAGGGAAATTCGATGCATGAAATTCCATAAACATCCAGTTTTTCTCCTGTTCACCTTTGATGACAAGGAGTAATATATAATTGACTATGTTATCGTAACGAGATTCCTTTATTTTGTACTATTGTTAAAACAAACGAATCGAACAACAAGCAAGTAATGCGTAAAAGCAGGATTAAGTTTCCCGCGAAATGTTATTCACATAAGGCTGGGGAACATGTAGCACTGAACTGAACTATGGGGAGGGGAGGAGGGAACACACAGCACTAGTGCCCAGTGTTCGGGGGAACAGATAACACGGGGGAACACAAAACCTTGTGACACCGTGAAACCGTGAAACCTCATTGCGTAGGATACCTGTGCAACAGGCACCCCATGGTTAGAAACGGTCGCTTGTCTTTTTATGTTTGTTTTTCTTCGCAGTCGCAAACGGTAACGAGTTTGCCCTCTCCCGGGAAGTGTCAGTAGCGAGGTTAAGACTTTCACCTGACCTAACCCGCGACTTGAACTCGGGCCCTCTCATTGTGGGATAAATACTATTAGTTTAGATTACAAATTTCAAATATGTAAACTATTTAATAGAGCAAGTAAAGTCTCATGAGTGTCAAATTAATAGCATATTTACAAGACGGGAATGTAGCTATTCTCGAACAGATCAAGAATCAATCACGACACCTAGATTCAACACTAGACTGTTAAAACACTCACTGGTATATCGAGGCTCAGTACTATGGAACTTTGTTAACCATCATGTCAAAAATGTAGGTAGTCCTGGGTAGTATTGACCTTAAGAAACTTCGTAGACTACTCACGAGAAATGATCACTTCAGGAGCTTTACTTTCACTGGTTTATCGGGTTCAACGGTTAGGAACAGATAACTGATTACACGTATTTTTGAGTAGAGAAGTAAATTTTAAATTTTAGTGTTTAATTGTATTAGTTTATTAACTTAGTATTTTAAGAATTGTAATCTATTAGAATGTTTTTAGAAATGTGTTTTCAGTTATAATTTGTTAAGTACACGACCCCACAAGCTTTTGACTTTGGACTTTGACTCGTTGATTGGGAGTTTATTTGGGTCGGCTCACTGACGCATTTCATTTGCGGAGTTATTTAATGAAAGTTTAAGTTCAGGTAAATTGTTAAAGTGAGGAGATGTTGTAAGGACAGTATCATCAGCATAGAGGTCTACTTGTGAACTGACAGGCAGTGGTAGATCTTTGATGAATAGTATAAAAAATAGTGGGCCTAACATACTGCCCGGAGGAACTTCATGTTCCATCAGCGCCTCACTTGACTCTTTTCCATCCAGGTGAACTACTTGCTTCCTTCCAGTCAAATAAGACCGACACCATTTAGTTTCGTATTCACGATGCCATATACCTCCAGTTTCTTCAGTAATAGTTTATGGTCAACCACATCAAATGCCTTGCAATGGTCAATAAGCACTACTCCAGTTACTCTGTCTTTGTCCAAATTAAAAAAGGAAGTCATCGATAATTTCGATAAGGCAGTTTCAGTACTATGGTTTTTTCGCAAACCAGACTGCCTTGAAAAAATCAAGTTATTATCGCAGAGAAAAGTGTATAACGTATTGTGCATGTGGCGCTCAATGACTTTGGACAAGACAGGTAGCACTGAAATGGGACAA
>BLFK01000601.1:1067478-1072478 GCA_014634185.1 Astreopora myriophthalma | reverse complement strand
ACGTCATTATGCACATGCCTATTGGCCACAATGCATAACGTTCTGTCTCTGTAAACGCAAATAATTATCCTGAATTTAAAAAAACAAAACAAAAAAACAAACAAAAAAAATGTAACTTCCATAACCCAAGGCTTATGATTTGCTACTACAGGTAAAGCTCCTGTGTGAGTCAGACTTAGCAAGAAAATCAATGTAAAAATAGTTCGGCCTGCGAAAACGCATAAAAAAACTTGCACGCTCCTGGCCATGGGCCAGACACATATTTTTAAGGCTTCGCTTATTTTCACAGATACCTTTGCAAGTACCTCACTATTGTGCCAAATGTGAGCAGAAGGTTAGTAAGCAACCACTATCAATAACAAAATTGATTATATGGCAAGCTAAGCGAGCAGACAAAATGAGGTCAATTCTGCGCTCTCATTGGTTACTCGGTCCACAGAAACGCAACAAAAAAAATAATAAATAAATAAATAAACATTCATAATCATAATAAATAGTGGAGGCTCGCACGACGGCTTGCGCGCGAATGTTATTTCGTAATTTTCAGAATCTCTCGCTAAGTCCCTGGCGGCGTTCTGCTTTACCTTGGTGTCCGTACGAAGACTACTCCCTAGGCGGGTTTTCGGCGTTTGTTGTTTGGTGACACGCACACAGATAGTGCTTAGGCCTTTGCGGGCTAGAATTACTTAGGTACTAAGCTACCGTCTGAATAGTTCAGAAAGAAACAAAGTGTCCTATTTCTTCAAGGAATCTGAGGAGTTGGGCAGTTTATAGTGCATTTTTACTTGATCCAGCATGTCTTGATTACCTGCAATATAAAATATTAAATGAAAGTCGACGATAGATCAATGACTGGACTTTGAAAATCGCCTTTACTTTCACGACGGCATCAGGCGTAGGGCCGCGGCCAAGGGTCTGGCTTTCGCTCCCCCACTCTCTCGCACCCAAGCATCTTCTTTTTCGTTTCTCAATGCCAAAACGGAATAGGCAAGCCTATGGACGAACCAGCACTGATATTAATAACACTGAATTTTTGTAATTTGCACTCAAGAGTGTTTCAGTGGATAACAGGTCGATGTCGAAGTTCCTCAGGGGCTCGAATAACGTATTCATAACCTGGGTTGCATCTCGGCTCCTTACTACAATTCTGCATTTACCACTGGAGGAGTAAGACATATCTCCGTTCAGGAAATATCTCCTGATCACTTTTATCACAGGCTAAATGATCCTGTTATTTTCATTGGCGCTGGGTCAGCCGATTAGATCAGTTTACGCAAGGCGGTAAAAGTATTCTAAGCAAGGGGTGCAACGCACACAATTTTTACAGTCAATTTGAAAGCCGAATTTCTTTTGAGCGTCGGAAAACCAAAGCCAAAGGCACAATTTTCTCATTAATCTGAAAATGAAAACTGCCACAACTAACAAACCTGGTCATTGGGGCGGTAGAACCCTGGCCGCAGTCGTTCTAAGGGTGGTTATGGATAACTCAATCGGTTTTGCTAGTGCCTATCCAATGGACGTTGACTCATTAGTACATTTGCTCTAAGATATACGCTTCTCTCGCTTGGCTAAAAGGAAACGGAAGCGATTGCTACGCAGTGTATTGAGGAAAAGTGTTTCTATCGGCGTCCTCGACATAACAGCGTTCTTTACAGAGAGATTTCACTGTATTTTAGTATATGGATGAACGAGTTGAGGGGATGCCTTTGATTCTTTCTGATTTGTAATTTTTTTTATGTTTGTTTGTTTTGTTTTTGCTTGTTTGTTTTTTAATCATCTAATAAGTATAAAGTAACCCACCAATAGACCTTATCACGGTTTAAGTTCCCGTCTCGACGGATAGGAAATTTTTTGCACAATTTTTCCGTGGACTTAGTAAAATTCCCGGGAAAAAGATTTAATAAAGTCCTCTCGTCTTCAGCTTCTACGTTCGCGCTGTGTTTGTGATTCAATAGGTCTAGCGGTGGTCTCGTATGCTCGTTATTTTAATATTTCTGTATGAGGATACTGTGGGCGAACAACGAATTTCTAGGCTCATTGGATGGAGGACTCTGTCAAGTGTATGGAATTGGCTTCTTGTGTTGTTGCGATTGTTAGGTCGATGGAAGGGATTTTTACCCGGACCAGAATGTCCTGAAATGGATTTTCCTTCTCGTAGGCTACAATCGGTTCGCGTTTGAAAATCGTGGAGAGACCCGCTAGGTTCCGGACAATGTGTCAGTTTGAAAATCGGTGGTGTCTTTTGATAAGATTTCTGTTTGGTCGTGATAGGTTGTAAGAGTGAATCGGCAACACTAGGAATGCGCTCTGCTAAATCACCCGAGGCTATCGGTCTCCCGACAGATGTTTTCCTTTGTATTTTTGCCAAGGTATGGAATTCGGGTCTGCGTAGTTGTTAAGTAACCTTAATGAGCACGACTAGATAGATTTGTTACACATCCTGTGTTTCGTGCTCTGGTTTGAGAGGTTAATGTTGCTTTTAGGGTTTAGCGTCTAAGGGAGCGTCTTTGATTATTCACTTTGAGGTCACCTGTGACCCTATGAGTCACAAAAGAGACGGACCAGTGTAAGGTTTAACTCGGCTTTTGTTAATAGCTTCCCTCTTAAATACAGAAATCACTTTCCAAAGCTCGTTAATTTGCCGTTGCATATTAGCAAAGTTCGGCTGTGAGTCAGATTTTTTTAAGCTGGTTAGGTCTCTGTTTGGGCCGGAGAGTTTTCGCTGAATATGGCTGGTTCTGGGCAGGAAACAGCGACTGATGCTGCTGTTTGAGTCTTTCAATGGTTTGGTTGTTCGCAGCTATGTTCTTTCCTGCTGTTGGAACATTAGTTTCAGCAATTCTTATTAGGCAATTCTTATAAGTGCTGACCGGAACTCCTAGTCGAATCGTATGGTCGGTCTAGGTCTGTACTGGAGTCCGACTAAACGCGTGTTCTTATTCGCGTGTTCCCGTAGGACTAGTAGTGAACCTTTGCACTTTGCTCGCCTGGTTTCCAATGATGAGAGACGGTTTCTCAGCGTTTTGTTAAGAGCCTCCGCGCGTTTCTGCCGTTTCGGGGCTGGTTGAGATGCTGAAAGTTCGTCAGATTCGAGTGAATCTCGAAGTCTATTTGAAGACCTGATTGGTGAGATGGCGGGCGCCGAGTCTAGAAATTATTCACCCGCCCACAAACAGTATTCTCGTACAGAAATATTAAAATAACCAGCACACAAGACCACCGCCAGAAGTATTGGATCACAATACCGCGCGAACGTAGAAGGTGAGGACGAGAGGAATTTATTAAATCTTTTTCCCGGGAATTTTACTAAGTCCACGGAAAAATTGTGCGAAAAAACCACCGCCAGAAGTATTGGATCACAATACCGCGCGAACGTAGAAGGTGAGGACGAGAGGAATTTATTAAAACTTGAAACACAAAAATCCTCTTGCCCGCGTAAGTGCTGCCGCCAGAGCGGGTCTCTACGTTCAAGAGCCACTCCCAGGGGGAGGGGGGGGTCCTTGTTCCCTTGTTCCCTTTAAAAATTTGCTTGTGTTCCCTTGTCCCTGAAAATAATTTCGAACTTTTTCCCAGTTTTTTGATCCCCAAAATGGTTTGTGTTCCCTTGTTCCCTGAGATATTTTGTCTTTGTTCCCCTGTTCCCAAGTTTAAATTAGCCATGTTCCCTTGTTCCCCAAAACCCCTGGGAGGGTCTCGTTCAACGAGGCTAACGGATTTTTTGACTATCCAACAGGCAAGACAAGAATATCCAGCGCTTCATAACACAAACCGAAGGGGCCCAACGCTTCAACCTTTCCGCATGTGAAAGGGCTGCTAAGACACTCAACACACGCAATTAATATTGGTTCCCACGCCTAGAACACTCAAGCGAAAACCCCCTTCACTTTCGCACCGCAAAGGATCGAAATCCACCAATGGGCGTCTACCCTTCTGGAACCAATCGGCTTCTACAGCTAACAGCCAATCACGTTACTGTGACCTAGCATAAAAGGAAGGACGTCAGTGACATGAAATCCGGCACTCGCTACTAGCTCGCCTTTAGAGCTGTTGAAACACAAGGCTAAGCAACTGAAGAAGGATCCCTCCTTAGGAATCCGAGACCGGTCTTGCGTTCCAAAGCTGTTAACCAGTTCTTTTAGGAACTTAGTTATAACATGGCGCTTTCACCGTCGGATGACGAAGTCATCGCAGCAATATTACAGGAATATTAAAATAGCGAGCACACGAGACCACCACTAGACCTATTGGATCACACTACCGCACGAACGTAGCTGAGGACGAGACGGCTATTAAAACTAAAAAAATAGAAAAATTGAAGACGCTGCCGGGCAAAGTCTAGCGAAGGTTAGTCCCTAGAAATCGGTCAGTATAATCCTATGCCTTGTACATTCAGTTCGCAATTCATAAATTTTTCTGAGCTACCGTTTTACGAAAATTATTTGACATGAGATTCCCTTACAAACACTCCAAATTCTTTACGCTTTGCCTAGGGTCTATACGGCCGTCTCTTATGGCAAACTAGCGACCTTTAGACTGGAGTACGAGCCCGACCACGACTATGAGTACGAGTTTTCCGTACTTAAGGGTGTTAGGTTTGGAGGTCGAAATTTCCCAAGTGCGCGTGCTCAGAACGGAAAAGTGGTATTCGTAGTCGCATTCTAATCGAAAGGTTGCTATTAGCCCAGCTTCGGCCGAAAAAGCCTCTTCAGCAGAAGCAGGTAAGCCGGCGAAGCGGAGCGCCAAGAGACGGCTGCATTCAGCCTAAAACCAAAGCTGTGTAATGGGAAAAGGTATTACGTTATATTTACCGTCCTGTGGTGCTGTCCGTGATCCATAAAAGCACTGTTATAGGACCACTCCTCTGGTGAACATACATCGGCAAGGGTTTCAAAACACGGGTCGGACTGGAAACCATACTCGGAAGCAAAGCGAGATTTGGGGTACACAATGGATTGCTAGGACGTTAGTGGTTAGTCGTAAAAGTGTACTGGAAAGAGATG
>BLFK01000601.1:1057478-1062478 GCA_014634185.1 Astreopora myriophthalma | reverse complement strand
ATTATTGGTTGAGGTTGAGCATGATAGCGAGAATTATCAAGGCCGAGGTTTGTGTTATCTGCCGAAGCCGAAGGCTGAGGCGGATAACACAAACCGAGGCCTTGATAATTTCGCTATCATGCGAAAACCGAATCCAATAATTGTTTTATTATACAATTATAAATGTAGAAGCGTTGAGACATTTCACAGAACGAAAACCATTGTCTGCAAAAACGCGTCATACCTACATGCATAAATGCCAGTGTCTGTAGATGTGACGCGATGACACAGCGCCATCTAGAATTAGCGGGGTGCTTTTAGCCAATCAAAATTGAGATAGCATCAGCATTGTATAATAATACACCTAATTAACCGTATAAGAACATGCAGAAAACAAATATCTGCTAAACTGCGTACCGCAGATATTTTTGCAGTCATGCAGATCAGGTTAAAAGTAGCCCTCACACGTGCCGCGAAATTTAAAACAGGATTGAAAGTAATTATCACGGGGCATGGGGATGTGTTATCTGACCACATCCTCTCTTGGTTTTATGTATTTTATAAACCGGTTTTCATATGACTGTCGAAAGTGATTTACGCGATTGCGATTGCTACGCTTTGTGATTGGTTTGAGAATCTCGCGTCATTTTATGAACCAATGAGAAGGAAAACCAAAACCGATCGCGACTTGCACGCACGATTTTTTCCCGCTCTTTGAGCCAGTTACATGGAATTACTACGAATTTTGATTGGCTCATTGCGCTGTTTGCACCTGCTCTGATTGGTCGGAGTGATAACTTTGGCATTGCTTTTACCACAATCAATTGAAAGCCGCTATCATGACTTCAATTATTGTTATTGTCTTCACTATCGCACATATAACATTGGTGAAATGTAGAAATGCTGGTTGACGAACAAAAGGAGCTAATGGGAGATCCACTGTTTTCGTCAACCGACATGGCGGCGATGCCGTAACGTGCAAACCACCTATACGGCCAGCAAATCAGTCTTTTGCTGTGCGTCTTTTGGCGCTATATCGACGCGTTCAAATGAATTCAACCACTACTTTACAGGCTGTGAGATTATCCGAAGAAGAGATTTGAAAAAGACTCCAACGTGTGACACTCGCTTACCTTGACGTAATCCTTGACATACCGAGAAAATGTGGAAGTGGTATTGTACCTGCGGGAATTAAAACACTTTATAAAATTTGTATTTACCGTTACAGTTAACGTTAACGTTAACGCCACCGTTATAATAACATAACATAACGATAATAATAACAACAATCATCATGATAATTATAATCCTAAGACATTGTCATTCGTTTGAATTTCCTAATTCCACTACAAGTGACCGGGAATGCCAGCACTCAGTGAATTCGCTGTAGCCTTCTCTGTACCAACTACTTAAACAACAACAATGTTACAGCGGTTTTTCAATTGAGCGTCGAAAGTAATTACGCGACTCTTTTCTTTCTTTTTTTTGCTTTCGTTTGCTTGATTATTGGATTAAAAAATCAATTGCTGTCGCTTTTCCGGGGTTGGCGCCGGCTTCCTTTATTTGCTTTCAGTTCTGATTGGCTAATAAAACCAAGCCGTGAATTACTTCGATTTGAGATTGGTCGAGTGCTGTATTTCGTTCAGAGCGTGATTGGCTGAGTCTGTAATAAGTTTGGTTTTGGTTTGGTTTCGCTCACCAATTGTCAGCGAGAGCTGCTTCATTTTCGTTGTTGCTGCTCCAAACAAACAGTGATGGATGATGGCGCAGACGCCGCACCTACGAAGTGGAGAACATCAGTTGCGCCATTGTTTACATAAACATTACTTCATGGAGGCGTATTTAAGAAAAGCATTTTACTTAAGTGTTAAACATTTGCTAAGTTTCATTACGTTGCTCACAGAAAAGAATGATGACAAGTTAGAAATAGATCCCACTTTTTTTTTCTTTGTGTGTGTGTGTGTGAAATGTTTAAGAGCTCGTTTTTGTTGGTAATGCACTAATAGTGCAATACCCACTATGCCATCAGATCTGTGAGAGTGAGTGAGTGAGTGAGTGAGCGAGTGAAAGAATGTAGGCCCGCAGCGCGTCCATGAATTATGAAATAGAGGACACCCGCAATGAATTACGAAATCATTCTCAACATTGGCGAGAATTCATTCTCTGGACAAAATAACAGCAGCATGAAATAACACCATAGCGGTGATAAATAATCAGACAATGAAAAGAAAAAGTATATTTGTCGCCCGGGCGGGCATCTTAACGGAAGATATAACCAGCCAATAATGCAAAGAGCAGGTGCATTTCGTGAACAAAGGTAGCTGAGTTCCCACAGTTACATAAGATGGCGCTGCGTGTATTTTGTCAAGACCAGCACTACCCACATGTACGCAGTGCGGCCAATCTTTATTTTTCATTTATTTTTTGCCATGGGAACAGAATACCGTCACCCACTGGGTGTGCAAGAAATGTGAACCTTAGGCCGGGTCGCTAAACTTTCTTCAACGGTTTGGGTAACGGGATGGATGTGTGGAATTTCCAGTTGATTTGATTCGTTGGATGAAATTTTAAGGATTTTTTTTTCTTTCCATACGAGTGCTTCGCACGAGTTTCCAACCTTAGGTAACGGGATCAAAGAACAACGCCCCTGACGATGCCAGAATTAAGAACTCGCTGAAAACCGCCCAAAACGATGCAAAAACAACACAGAAGACAGGAAGGTTCACAATTTAGGCAAGGAAGGCTGTTTTTATTCAAGATTTTATCGTATTTTTTAGGGTTTCAAGCACAGTTGTTTTTCTCATGTACAAATCCTTTTATCAGCTAACTGTTTGCTGCTACTGAGCTTGGGATACCTGTGAACCACCAAATAAAAGGAGTCTAACGTTCAGATGCTCGACCACTTAGTGCTGACAGAGACTCGTGGTAGCTTTTGTGAAAACTCTTCTAGAATTCGAAGTAGCTTTTTTGCTTCTATGCCTTTGTGTTTTTGTGTTTTTCTGCTTCTGTACTTCTGTGTCATTGTTTTTCTTTTTGTTTTTTTTCCTGAAAGATATAGTTTTTTATTTTTCGTTTTACTTACAATACGTAACACTATCAAAAACATTAATTACTTATAGTACGAACACTTACAATACGAACATACAAACAAAGATAAGCTGTTAAAGTGTTTATAAAAAACAGAGAGCCAGGCCAATATGGATAAATTAACAACGCACATTGGGTATATTTAAATATCTTGTATATTATGTCAGTAATGTAGTATAATGTAGTGAGCGGCAAAAGACGCGTTGATCGAGTATGTAATGGAAAGAGGGATTAAGAAAGAGTCGAAATAAAAGTCTCCCATTTTGCATAATGCTTTGAGAGAACATCATTTTTCCTAGCAACATAAAGTTCTAATTTGTAGGTAGCTTTCAATTTAGCTTTAGAAACTTCAAGTGATGGTTTTTTTAAAATCTAATTTGCACCTATAAATAAAAAATTTTCCTAATAAAAGTATGTGATTTATTATTATAAAATCTTTATGAACATTACATTTACCAAAAAAGACGTCATCTACAACTTTACAAGAGAAAAATAATTGCTCTGGGGACTCCACTTCATTTTTACAAAAAGTGCAGTACGGGGAGTCTATAATTTTGAAGGCAAACAGTTTATCATTCGTATATACAATACGATTTAAAAACTTGTATTGAAAAGCTCTTAATTTTGTATCCAGAGAAACCTTAAAAGGCAAAGAGTATATTTTTGTCCACTCACCCAGAAGGGTTGGAGACTCGCCTTCCCATTTGGCTTGAGCAGTAGGCGGGCTTGATTTATAGGAACCAAATTTCCTGTACACATCCTTTGAGCGGATATTAGGAATGTCCATTGTCTCATCCTTTACTGACAAAAGCTGAAAGCTTTCTTTCAACGGTGATGGTGGAGTAAACACATTTTCTTTCATAATAAAGCGCCATTCACTAGGTAATGTATTAACTATACCCATCAAGACGAAAAGCTTACTTTGAGATAATTGGGCTTGTACAACTTTCTCACTTTTAAGGAATACGCGGTCATTCGAGACTAAGTCACCTACTTTAAGTATTCCACATTTGTGAAAGACGGGTTGATATATTGATTTACCATCCCTAAGTATATTCTTATTATTCCAAATCACTTGATTCATTATATCACTATATGATTCAACATCTGTCTTAGTAAGAAAAGACCATACGTCTAAACAGTCTTTATAAAACGCCGGAATTTACAAGTATCAAACTGGCACTTTAGAGCAAATTTACCTCCCAAATTCCTTAAATAGTGATCCAACAAGATTTTCCAAGGACTAACATAGTCTTCAATGTACTTCTTTAAACACATTATTCTTTGGGCTTTGATCATACATTCAATATCAAGCATCTTAACAACACCATGCTCAATATCACTGATTAAGGCAGAACGCTTAACTTTGTCTTTGCCATTCCAAATAAAACCGTACAATTCTTTGCTCACAGCTTGAATAAGATCCTTTGAAACATAAACTAAAGCTGCTTTTGACATAAATTTTGGAATGGCAAATGTTTTGACTATTTGAATTTTTCCCACAAGTGTTAGTCCTCGCCACTTCCACATGTTTAGTGTTTTCTTGACAGAATCTAAAATTCTCTCAAAATTGTCTTTTTTCCTCAATAACTGGTTATAACTGAAATACAAACCTAGGATTTTTAATGATGTCTTGAATTCATGGGGAAAATATTCTAGTTTCTTTGGACCCAGACAGAAAAATTCAGTCTTTTCTGAGTTGACCTTAAGACCAGAAATAGCAGTGAAGTTTCCTAAGCTGGTATTTAATTGCTCATAAGACGATCTATTTTTCACAAAGCAAGACAAATCATCAGCAAATAATGCCAATTTGACCTCCTCCTTTCCAATTTTAATCCCTTCAATCTTCTCATTTTGTCTAATGCTAAATGCAAGAACTTCTAAACTTAAAATGAATAGCAATGGTGATAAAGGGTCACCTTGTCTCACCCCTC
>BLFK01000601.1:1039978-1049978 GCA_014634185.1 Astreopora myriophthalma | reverse complement strand
AGATCATGACATACGCATTTCACACCCTCCCTTTCCCAATCAAAACAGCATGGACGACGAATCTTTTGACTCTGTTTTGCAAGTAAGCTTTCAAAATGAGCTCATGCACAAATCGAAAGCTTTCATATTTCACGCCTCATAAACACAATTTTATAGAACCGAATCAACCAATCAAGAGTTGTCTGCCATTCATGGCGAAGCCGCTCCCTAACTGGATTGAAAACATAACGCTTGACGGGGAAATAATTTAGGGCCTAAAGCAAACCATATTGAAAGGCACTCTACCATGACCATAAAGTTCTTTGCTTTGGGAACCACAATCTGCATGTGGAATTCTAAACTTCCTGTCTCCACAGACATGGCCAGAAACTCCGGTCAACTTAACGGCGCACGGGCGGGGTTACTTGGCAATATGGCCGCCAAACACCCAAAGGAAAAATATGGCAGAAATAAAACAAAATAAAATAGAGCAAGTTCTGGCTTACCGGGAACAAGTGCCGCGCACCGGTCGAGTTCTTGAAAGTTTCCTCGGCTATTCTGATTAGTTGCTTTTCATCAACAAATGTTACTGGCCCTGATTTTCATCGATGTTTATTTTCGAAGCTTGGCTCATACAATGCTCGAAACTTGAAATGCAATATTTGCATCCCAAACAGATTTTGATCCGTCATTGCAGATAACATAATCGCGATATCCCAAGTGCCGCGATCGCTTGAGGAAAAGCACCGTATGATGTACTATTTGGCCAATCTTCACCTTCGATGCTGATTTCTTCGCCCTGCTAATTGCCTTCAAAAACAGTTCAGAGTAGCGCAAATCAGTTCTACCGAAAGCAAAGATAACAAATGTCATGCCAGCGTCTCGTTTGTGTTGATCCGAGAACCAGATGTCGTATTCCTGGGCAAAAACTCGCATTTTGCAGCAAACTCCGCCATGTTTGGTATCAAAATTTTTGGTGAAAAACAAGCTTTCTAATGCTGTAGGGGACTCTGGGATATGCCTTAGGCTGGCGGTAATATTGGTCAGCAAACATAACCTTAGTAGCTTCTAATATTCGCGGGAAAAAGAAAAGATATTTCCTCTCTACTTTCGTCGCTTTGTACCGGCACTTTCTTAACTATTTTAGTGTAATATTTTAGAGTTCTCAATGGTTGGATTAAATAAGTCAGACTTTGGGTTTTTGGCTCAAGAATACAACACATGGTTCGCGGATGAACGCGAACAACTTTGGGTTTTTGGCTGAAGAATGGAACACATGGTTCGCGGATGAAGGCGGACATAAACCTCGTGTGACCTTCGATATCTTCGCTTCTTGTGGAACCTATTTGGGTGGCTTTGAATTGTTTTAGAATTCTCAACGGCTGGATGAAATATGTCAGACAAGTTTAATTTACTTGATGTGGAGAAGTTTAAGAACGCCGTTAGTGTCGGGAATGATCATTGCTTAAAATATGTTCGCCAGCAAAGTGTTTCCTCTGAAGATATAGTCTCGACAGTAATCATCAAATATGACTGTTTGCGACACTTGTACGAAGCGAAGCAAGCTGCATCAACACGCCAGATAAGCTGCAGATAAGTTGATCTACTAAATGTTTTCTTGGCTACGAAGTATTCTGCTATGAAGTATTCGGCCATATTGTTTCATTCTTTGCTCTCCGGGAGAAGCTATGAAGCGGTATTGGTGTCAAAATTAAGGTCGCATTTCGTTGTAGTGATCTCGCATTTTATGTTGTACTTTTTGCATTTGATGTTGCAGCAGTTGCATTTTCATTTCGTTGTGTGAATTGGTAGTAAGAGTTCATTTTATCAAGGTCCTTTGGTTTCGCTTACGGTGTGCCATTTCTTGATACATAAGTCTCATTATTTGATAGTCCAAGGTCATTTTATGAAGGCCTCATTTTATGATGGGAAAAGTTCATTTTATGAAGCTTATTTTGTGAATGTCGTTTTCTGATAGCGAAATTTCATTTTATGCCGTCTTGTTTCATGAAGGTTATTTTAAGATGATAGATGTTCATTTTATTAAAGTGGTCTTTTTTTGATGGTATAAGTCGGTTTACCCACGATGCTGTTCTGACCGCTGCGGTATATCCCAGGAGACGTTTTTGCTTCACTTTACATTGTGGAAAAATGGCGGCAGAGATAGCTGGCGAGACAAGAAGCGTTTTGAGCCAGTGTACCTCTAGCCTCCTTAGTGCATGCCATTGTCTCAAAAGAGGAACAGAGTTTTTGGCTCCATCTTTGCAAACATCAAATGTCTCGAATCTGAATCACTCCGTTTCAATTCATCACAGACAATCCTCAGTGCCACAACTCCGAACCGCCCTGCTTTGAGTTCATCACAAAAAAGCCTCCAAGAGCATATGACAATGTTTGGTTTCAAGCCGTGTTAGGGTCAAAAGTCATCCACAATTCCGTCAAGAGGAAACGAGCTGGCTATGTATCCGGTGGAAAACAAGGCACCGTATTACATAAAAAATATGCTGACTCATGTTTTTGTCTCCCTAGGTTCAACTAAAGCAGACAGAATTCCCGACGCGCATGAAAAGATCGATAATTTAGCGGTGGCTGGTTTAGGAGAACAGAAAACAGAGTTCGACAAAAACGAGCAGCCACGTCCGCGAAGTACTTATGAGGGAATTCGCAAAGTTAGGAGATGGCGGTGGATACAAAAAAATGCATTCTGCAAACACAAAAGGAAGTCAACTGTCCGTTATCTCCGTGTCTGCTGTTGGGTATACTGTTTCGTATGGACAGGGTGTGTTGTCCCAAAGCTCTCCTGTAACCGCCGTTCGGAAAGTCCCCAAGATGCTTTGCAAAGCATTGTCCAACTCTCCTTCGCCAAAACTGCTATAAAGATCTCTCACTGACGACCACTGACAGGTTGCAGTCTCGCATTCGGCGCTTGACAGTTGACAGCGAAATCGTCAACATTTCAGAAATCTGTCTATCTGCCAGTAAAACCGTTTTGTAACATTACTGAAGCTGGGCTCTTGATACCCCAAATCGCGGCCGTCCAACGCACCCACTGTGTTCTAATGGCAATTCATATCCATCGTTACAACCTATCCCTTAGAAAGTTCTAAGAGTTCTCGCTGCTTCGCAAATGAGGGACTCTACTTCTCTTATGTTGGGATGACTTGTTGTTAACCGAAGGGTATGCCCGTACACCTGTTCCAGCCTGTCATATCTTAACTGACATCACCACCGTCCAGCTGCCTAACAATACTTAAAATTGCGTCTCGCACCAAGCGAAGCAATACTAAATTCTCGTTCGCCATCACAGCTCTTGGGATGTAGCGCAGCGGTCCGAACGGCCTCGTGGGTAACACCGACTTATACCATAAAAAATTGACCACTTTAATAAAATGAACATCTACCATCATAAAGTAACCTTCATGAAACAAGACCTTCATAAAATGAAACTTTACCGTCAGAAAATGACCTTCACAAAATGAGCTTCATAAAATGACGCCTTCATAAAATGACCTTCATAAAATGACCTTGGACTATCAAAACGAGACTTGTGTATCAAGAAGTGGCACACCATAAGCGAAACCAGAGGACCTTCATAAAATGAACTCTCACCACCAGTTCACACAACCAGAAGAAAATGCAACTGCTGAAACATCAAATGCAAAAAGTACAACAAAATGCGAGATCACTACAATGAAATGCGACCTTAATTTTGACACCAATACCGCTTCATAGAAAGCCGCGTTCATATGTGCGGGCTCGCACATATGTCCGCGATTTCTGGCCATGAGAGAACACATTTGTCGGCTTTACAAAATACACTGGTGTGGATTGTCTCTCTACATAACTAGTTATGTCCTCAATCCTAACAGCCTTATTTAAAGCTACTATCGGCTTACTGGTAAACAAAGGAAGGGATAAGATTGCCGAGAGGCTAAAAGACGGCGACGTAACAGACCAGAAATTCCGTGGATTGATCGTGCGAGAAATCGACGACATCAGGTCGAAGTTGGACGGATTAGCAAGAAAAGATTTGCTTGCAAGCATCAGTTTCTTCAAGGAAGGAATTGAGTTATTGTACCACCTGTTTCAGAAAATAAGGTCCGAAAGCGAGAACGCGCAGCCGAAAACACAAGCAACAGCGGCAGAAGCTACCACAGAAACATTTTCTGTTGCTAAAAGAATGGCGAAGGTAGAACTTACTGATCTGGATGAAACGGCACTGAGGGTTCTTTCAAATGCCAAGAAGAGATTCGAGGACGCCCGCAGAAAAGCGACGGAGGCCTTCGCTAACGAAGCCTTGGAATTCTCTGATCGCGTGTTAGCGATGAAATATCGCGTGATGGCGACAATACTGGAGACAGTAGACAATCCTGAGGACGCGATCACCGCGTGTAAAGTGTGTATTGAAGAGTTACACAGTCTGTCAGCGGTCAAGGAATGTTTTACAACCGAGTTCAAGAACGGCTTCTGGGCTCGGTTTGATAAAGAAAAACGCAGAATGATGATTTCAACAGTTTGTCACGTGAATCGGGTTGTTTACGATGTCACGCGAATGGTCACAAGACGCGCAGAGCGCTTCATGCTGCCACTTGTTGAAACAGAAGATAGACAAATCGATCCACTACTAGACGCAGGAGTGTCGAAAGTACTTAAAGAAGTTGGAATGGAACACTGCTGTGTTACACAATGGTCATTTGGCGAGGAGGATGAAGAGGAGCACAAGCTGAAGAATCCCCTCTGCATCGCCACAAACGCAGATGGACAGTTTCTTATAGGAGACGATGGGGATGAAACTGTCAAGGTGTTTGACGACAGCGGGAAATTTGTTTTCAAGTTTCATCCACAAAGTGATGGAGCTAATAAAATCTCCCTTATTAATTCTGTGGCCAATGACGGGAATAACAACACTTACGTGCTAGTGAGTTGGGGTGACGAGATTGGGAAAAAGATGGGAGTGGAAGTTCAGGTTTACAACTCCGCTAACTTTGTGCGGAAGTTTCCTGTGCAGGAAATCTTCAATTCTTACTTACGAATTTCAAGAGCCATGACAGTGGCAAACAACAAACTGTTTATAAAGGATTGGGAGAAAGTTTATGTATACGGGCTTGATGGAAGATATTCGCACAAATTTGGAGTAGACATGTTGAGGGTAGCCGACGATATCACTGATGGTCCTGATGGTCAGGTCTCGATACTGGGCCGCGATGGTCCCGTCGTACGCGTATTCACCGAGGATGGTCACCAGCAGCATGATTTCAACGTCAACATTACCGGAAAATGGAAATATAGCCATGCGTGGCATCCATCAGGAGATTATGTTGTCATCGCTGATTGGGAGTTGCAAAAAACGACGCTGTCAATATATAGCAAAGATGGGGAGTGCAAACGGATGTTTGACGTTGAAGGGGTGCCCCGTGAGATCACAGTGACCAAGGAGGGTTGCATTGCTGTAATTGTTTATTGTAATACTTCTGATACTTTCAAGGTAATTGTTTTTTAAGCCGGACCATTCAGGAGTGCACCTCAACATTCCGTATTAAGAAACAATAAGAACTCGGTTTGATGACCACAAAATAGTGTATAATTTTTTTCTCTAGTATAGTTTCCTTAGCGAGGATCAATGTGAAGACAGCCTTCATTGCACCATGACCTACTTTGAGGCAGAAACTATATTACGTTACTGTCGCTTGCATATTTAAAAATATGCAATACTCAAGTATTCGCCTGGTTAATGCAATTATTCGATTTTCGTGTTTATTATACAACGACCACAAAGGCTAACGGGCTGGTGAGGTCAGTCAAATTTTAGCAGCAGCACTTGGGACAAATAAAAAAGAAAAAAACAAAAACAAACAAAACAAAACAACAAATAGGGAAGGAAAACAAAACACGAAAAGTTTTTCTTTCGTTGCCAAAAGTCAGGTTAAATGCACCCCGTGGAATAAATATATATATCTACAGACCCTTTGCATAAATGGCACTAATATTTGAATAACAATACCGATACACGTTAAGCCTCACATACAGGAGAAAAATCCTTTGTTTAAAAAGCATCAACACGAGGCTTAAGATGTAGAAGTATTGTTATTCAAATACGAGCGCCATTTATGCAAAGGGTCTATATTTTTTCAAACAAGTTTCTGGTTTTGTCAAAAGTTTAAAAATAGGCTTGAAATCCGTTCATGTGGCAACTGCTGCGAAGGGTGAAAAACGGGCTACAATTTTTATAGTGCTCACTATATTTGTCTTGCTATCTTTCCAAAGCAAATTGGTTTGTTTCAAAAGGGAATCCAGTCAAGAGTTGCTTCGTGATAGTCAAATCATACTGGTATATCAAAGGCAGTGTAGAAAATAGAAGTGGTCAAATATGCCGTTTGCATGATGGCGTCATTTTACTACCAAGACCTGAATGCATTGAGTAGCTTCTATTGTCAGGCAAACTTTACCAATTGTCTCCTTATTCCCTTAAGAGTAAAAAAATCTGCATAACAAAACATTTTTACAAAGCATTCTGGTCTTGGCAGTAAAACGACGCCATCATGCAAATGGCCTATTGTTCTTACGAAGGAGGTCGACTAGCAATCGAGTTATTTCACTAGAGTTATGACTTAGAGTTAGAGTTAACGACTGCCAAAATCCTAAATTCAAGATTTTGGTAGTCCAAAATCCCCCAGAATGAACCCTAACTCTAAAAGTGAGTGTTTAGACCTAATGGTAATCACTAACCTTAGATCTAACCCTAAAAATCATGAATTTAGTCAGGGTCTTGTAAGTTTAACTCTAACTCTAGGCCATAACTCTATAAAAATAACTCTATGAATAGCTGTCCTCCTTACGAAGTTAAGAACTTTACGTTAAGTCACACAAGTGATGACATAGTGGAGGATACTGTTGCTACCGTAGCCACAAAAAATACGAAAAACATCCAAAGCCATATGTTCGTTGTCAATGCAATTTCTGTCAGTGGTTTGTATTCGGACACTTTATTTTTTTTAGGAAAATTTTAACTTTGAACGCCTTATCAACATTCACCTCGTTCTTCTATCACTGACTGTATCAAGTGAGTAAACAACCAAACCATTAGTCAAAACATTATGTGAAATACTATTATAAGCCGATTTTTTTTCAGTGTAAGTTAGAATGGGTCAACTTGAAAACGTCGGCCCGATTTTTTTCAATTTCGCACCCAACTCTAATCTGTCATGTATTAGTTAATAAAAACAATGAATAGTTATGTGCATCGCAGTTGAGAGGCTGTATGCATAACAGTCGTTCGTGACTTCTTTTTTTCGTACTGATTTTGGTTATTTCGTCAAATCGAAGCTGAATTCCGAGCAACAAACGGCGTCTAACTTCTTCAGTCCACTGACAAATTTTTGCAGTGGTAGGCAAAACAATTAGGCAATTCGATGAAAACCGAGATCCTGTAGCCCTCAGTGTTTCCGTAAGTTAAACACTGTTTATTGCTCGAAATTTGGCGGCACAAAAAAAATAAATAAATAAATAAACAAACAAACAAACAAACAATATTCGAAAAAAAGAAGTCACGACGGTAATGCATGCAAGCCTTTGATTCCCCATTAAAGGAATGTTGGTAATTATCTTGCAGCTTGTATTTACCAGTAAGAGTCCACTGGTTTTCCGACCTGTTACTAAAAATAATTATCTAAACTCAATTCTACCCGTGTTTTGATTGGTTCTCACTTACGATCTATTAGAGGACAGACTTATTGATGACGTCATCCTTTTATCGCTTCATTACATAAAAGAAATAGATTCCATGTCGCAGTGCGTCTGTTCAGTAATAGATTACAAACCACGTCAAAATGTGGCAAGAACATCAGTGACAACCTCGCCTACCGCCTCGTGTGCCACTTTATTGTTCTTATCACTTTTGACGTCATATGTGATCCATTACTGAACAGGCGCACAGTAATTACGTGGAATCTATTTGTTAACCCGATAATTTCCCTCTAAAGGGGCTGATGACTGTGTGGTGATCGTTAGTCGTCGTGTTACTGATTGCCTAACCTGATATTGCACTTCCTCTTTAACGGAATTCAAGAAGTCCTCGTCAGTTGGATACAACGCGCAAGCATACATAAATTCCTCCCAAACAAGTAACCTGGAAATACAACGGTATTAGAAATTCACTATTCAATAACAAACCGCAAACGCTTTCACTTTCTGTGACCCCGACTACCCTTATCCGTGTGGATAAATTTGAAAACGCAACCTTTTCGTCGTCTTCTTCTCTCTTTTTCCCCCTCGGTCAACACCAACAACATACCTTTTTGAATACGCTTTCAAGAGTGGAGAAATCGACCCAGAACCCAGGTTCTCTATGTTTTCCTCTTTTGCTGTTAAGAGGGAGACAAAAGTTGCAACTGGCCACCCGGCCATCCAAATTCTGGAAGGTTTAAAAAACCGTTGAGTGGGTACCAACGTGATCATATAAGGTCCATATCTCGACAACAAAAGAAGAAAACAGAGATACCCTGGGTTCGAGGTTGAGAATAAAGTTGCAAACGCTGGCTAAATAGGCGATTTGCATGATGGCGTCATTTTACTACAAAGACCAGAATGCTTTGTAAAAGTGCTTTCTTATGCAAATTTTTTTACTCTTGCAATTTGCCTGACAATAGAAGCTACTCAATGCATTCTGGTCTTGGTCGTAAAATGACGTCATCAGGCAAATGGCCCATTGTCAACTAGATGCAAGTACGCGCATGCACTAAAGAGAAACCTAAAGCAACGTTTTTGACTTTCACTGAATGGTGAGAACAGTTTACATGAACAGATGAAATGATGTATGAGATGAATCGTATATTGAACTGCGGATATGAAATCAAATGAAGCTATGATCCTCGCAGTTATGGACGCAATTTTAGCAATTGCGTAGAGAAGCTTGACAGTCCCCCCTCCTTTTCGTCCCCTCTCCCTCTCCTTCGCGCGTCTCTCTAACAGCTTAGAACAGGCTAGCTTTATATGGGAAAAATGAGATAAGGAAAAGAATCAGGCAATCTTAGGTCATAACGGAGAAACTAATAAAAATAAACTTTTTTTTTTCTTTTTTGACCGTATGTTGCATCCTTTTACCAGTTTAAGGTGCTCTAGGCTGGTTTTATGAAGGTTAAGAGTGAATGACTGAACCAGCCCAGAACCCCTCAAATCGACTTGAAGATGCAAGATACACTAAAAGTAACTTTATTTTAATTACTTTTTTTTGCTATGAGCTAAGTTGAGACGATTTTTTTCGTTTACTCATTTTTTCCATATAAACTCTACAAATCGGTACCATAACTCAACACAGGCCGTGTTATGATGCTGGGCTACCTGTGAACAAATATGCCTCACTTCTTCAATTGAAATATGCCTCTGTTGAACTAAATCAACATTGTAGACATGCCAACAGTAAACACAGCGATGCGCAAAAGAATAGTATGTATAAATCATGACAACATTTTTAATCCATCACAGAAAACCGAAACATTCAGAAATATAACCTGGGAAGCAACTAAGGCACCCATGATTACCTATCCCTTGAGGTAAGGGTACTCTAAGACAACACGGAGGATTTGAACCTTCCGAAAATAGTTACTTCCCCCTCCCCCTCCCTTGATGGAAACTGAGAGTAATCAAAGTTAACAAATTTACATAATGATAGACAAGCTTGAACAATCGATCAATTTTGGCATGAGAAGACAGGTGAGTGCATGTGCTTGTGCAAAAGGACCTTTGTATCATTCACCTCAGATAAGTCAAGAATGGCCGCTTTCTTTTATAAAATCTCCTGTTTTCATAAGGGTGCAATGTTTGCAGAAACCAAACCTCCCTCATTTCACCTACTTCCGGCTCAAATAATCTATCAAATCCCCCTATGTGACCTCATAGAAAGATATATTTACTGGGGTCCCCCAAGAAGAATGGCCATGGATCAATGTACAGGGAAGACCATTAAATGGTAACATTTGCCCAACTCTCCTATTCATAACGGGTAGGAAAACATCAAACTTTTCAA